>CAJQZP010000885.1:21967500-22567500 GCA_907164705.1 Parnassius apollo | reverse complement strand
TTTCGTCCCACACTAAAAGTTTGCATTATCGTAGCATTATACCTCGTGCACTATTTTTGCTAAAGTTGAAGATCGGCGATTCTTCATGGGCTAGATTTAGAGGGAGTTTTAAAACAGAATGTGCAGTGCGGCCCTCACTTAGCAGCGTGGCGGCTATACCGGAGGAAGCTACGGCCACAGCAATGTTTTTATCTTTTCGTACTTGCGCTAATAATAAATTTAACAAAAATGTCTTCCCAGTTCCTCCAGGGGCATCTAAAAAGAAAAGTGCACCATTTCCAGATTCAATTTGTCCTAATACTTTGTCAAAAACTCGTTTTTGTTCGGGAAGCAAGCGGGGTACAAATTCGGCTACTTGCAGCTGCAAAGCTGGTATATCGTAATTTGTTTCACGTATAATTTCATCACTTAGTTCATTTTCGGTTGTTCGCTGAGGGCTTATAATTCCAAAGTCGCTTAATTTTTTGCCTACCATTGCCATTACTTTATCTTAAATTTTTCCAAGTGCTTCATTATAAATGTGTTCCTTGTATGTCATGTTCGCGTGTGTCTGCTGTAACCTTCGCAAAATATCTTCCGCCATGTACTCTTTATATTTGTCCCACAATTCATGTTCATTAGATAGCCCGTAAGATGATATGAGAGTTGCATAAAGATCCCTAATTTTGGCTGGTGACTGGCAATGCACAGCTTCCTCCATGATTTCATCCCAGTGATTATCGTTTTCTAAAAGATGCAGAGTTTCACATGCTTCTCTATAAGTTGCGCATTCCTGACCGTTGAAAGTTTAAGGGTCTTTATATCCTGTAGGACCCCGAACATGGTGCAGCAGCAATCGTAAACAGAAACATTCAAAATTAGTTACATGGACGGTATACACACGACCAAGAGCATCTGATGATTTTACACCGGGCCAATTCGCAACAGGCGCGCCTTGAATACGGCGTTTCCACTCCTTCCTAGGTGTGTTCCAAGTATAATAGCGAGGGACTTCAGAATATAACAACGTTTTTGCAAAGGGGTCGGTTTGAGGAAAGAAGGCTGTTAGTGTAGTTTTTGGCGGTGATGCAATTCTTTCTTGGAAATTTCTTTCGGTGAAATATACACGCTCTTCATTTTCTAAGTGCACATCAAGGTGAGTAACTGTTGGGTGCCTTTCGTTTAAAGGGAAGCCAAGGAGACGCCACGCTGCCTCGTTACTACTGACATAACGCCCTGCTTGAAAGGTCTGTACTTCATTAACGGGATTTGCCTCACCTTCACTCCTGAGATTAAATATTGCTTGGTCGCTTCCTTTATTTATGTACTTACAGGTATACTTGATTGCGTGGACAGAGCTACATGCTTCTACATTAATGTGGGCATTAAACATTTTACATAGAATGGGCGAATACGGGACAATCCAGCTGTTATCCAAGGTTTCGAACGCTCCAGAGCGAGATTTGATTGTAACTTTCCTGCCACCATCTTCGGGAGCTCTGCGTCTGTATAAAGGGTAGCCATTGTCATTGTACACCGATTCTTTAATTAGCTGTTTAGGGAATTTCTTTGTACATTTTCCTTCTTTCATACATGGCGATATTGAACTTCGTGCTCCACATGGACCGTGAATCATATTTCGGACGATGGTATCATACATTTCTTTATCTTGCTCGGCGCTTATTATGTCCTATATTTGACTGGGCCGCAACTTCTCTTTAAGCCATATTAGAATGTGGGCATGCGGTAATCCTCTTTTTTGCCATTCAATTGAATACATGAAGCACTGCACCTCTCCGAAAATTTTCCCTTTGTTAATTACATACATTAATTTTTGTACTTTTAATCTAAATACTCTAGCAACTAAGTCGTGTCTGTCAGTACTTTTTTGGCCCGGCACTAGCTCCTCGGTTATTTCTTTCCATGTGGGATTGCAAGTAAAATAACAAAAAGATCAGGTCTTCCGTAAGTTCGTACATAGGCGAATGCGTCTTGTGTGAACTCACTCATGTAGGTAGCGGGGACTGTTAACGAATGATGAGGGCAGAATTACCATTTTACCTAAATCTCTGGGGCTTACATTGGCGTCGCTAGAAACTGCATCTTGTAAATGCATATAATTCTCAACGCGCAGCTTTTTTTGATTTAAAGATATATAACGGAGACGTTCACTTTCTACCTTCACATACATGTCTACCAAAAATTGATGAAATAATTGTCTACACCGGTCCTAGAGGTTAAAATAATTTTCTCGCAACATCATATAATATGCATAAAAATCCATACATGACACTTTTTTGTTCGGAGTAGGCTCCTTTGTGACCGGGTTAATGAGTGGAATTTGAAAATGATAACCCTCTTGTCCTTTGCAATAAATTAATGGGTATTGCAGAGCGTCATAAAACTTGTGTGTATCGGCTACCCGTTGCAACGTATCATCACGTGCTCGCAAGACAATGTCTCGTGAAGAAAATTGATCACCACTAATTACGGCTGCTATTTCGTTTATCAAAGGTGCAGTGCAGCGCGTTTCATGCTCTCCTCGAGGGGTACGATCTGCGTGAATGACGACTTTATAATCCTCTTCAGGTAGGTTTTCTAAAGCAGTTTTAAATATTTTGACTAAAATGTTACGTTCATGCAAGAATCTTTGAATTTTGAACACTGTGTCTAAACTTACTTGTGTCTTAACTGTGTCTTAACTCCTTGGATAAATTGGCAGCGACGGTCTACCTCAATTTCTTCGTCACCCATAAAATATACTTGTAAAAATTTATGCTGTTCGTTTTCAGCTGGAAAAAGTGAACCTATTCTATGATAAATACCCTTGCACCGTAAATGTAGGCGAAAATCCCGGCATTATTATTTCCCGCTCAACTCCGAAGGACGTCATTTGAAAGCATGAGTTATATTTCCGGATCCTGTTAAAAAAGCGCCGTGACTCATTAGCATCATATAAAAAGAGAGTTTTCAAAGGTTCTTCTGCTTCCCCAAGTAACGGAAGAGACACTTTGCCATTGGAACAGCACATGCTGCCTGCAAAATCGACACGCCTTGTCTATCGGTCCGATAACAACTAACCTGTGATTTTTATAATCAATCAACGGGTCATAATTGAATGCTGCGTCCTTAAAAACCGACCAATTGTTTCTTTGAAAATTTTGTCGACGTTCAGCTTGGAGCTGTGCATTTGCATCTCCTTCGCGCCTGTGTCTGTTCTGGTGTTTCAGATGCCCTTATAGTAGATTGACGTTCAGTTTGCTCAATGAGTCTGTGTTGAGTTTCATCAGGTGTTTCCGCCGCTCTTAAGGCGGCCTGACGTTCCGCTTGTTCGAATAGCCTTTGCTGACTTTGAGCAGGTGTTTCAGTAGCTCTTAAAGTAGCTTGACGCTCTGCCTGTTCAAGACGCCTTTACTGACTTTGAGCAGGTGTTTCAGTAGCTCTTAAAGTAGCTTGACGCTCTGCCTGTTCAAGACGCCTTCGCTGACTTCGACTTCTGACTCGATCGAGCTAATCTTTTCGCTTGTCTTTGAGAAGATACTCTTGAAAGGCTGGACTTACATTTGCGAGGCATTATGAAGTAACCAAAAACCTACTTATAAAAAACGTTAAAATACCTAAAAGGAATTAAATTTCCTTTTAAATATTTTTTAAAGCAAATCCAAAATATCTAAAAGGAATAAATATTCCTTTTAAATATTTTTTAAAATCAAAACAACAAAACCAATACTAGACACAACACAAATCCAAAAACGATAGCCAAAAAAAATCGAATCAACTTAAACCAAATCACAAAACAAATCACAGAAAACCGAAATCGAAAGCAGTAATCAATATAAATATAACCAACGAAAAAAGGAGTTAGTGAATAGGTACCGTACACACTATCTATACTATTAATATTCCTTTGAAATATTGTTAAACAACCTAAAACAACAAAAACCAACTCACGATTCTAAATAAACAAAATCCAAAATCAAAGCCAGAGTCTAAATATGTATAAAGGAATACCAACTAAATCAACAAAACCGATCCAAGAAAGTACACAAATCCGAAAATGAAAGCCAATATAAATCCATTCAACCTTAACCAAATCACAAAGCAAATAACAAACAACCGAAATCGAAAGCAGTTAGTCGAATAAGCTACGAAATAGAAACAATTTAAGCGTATAGGTACCGTATGCACTATAAGGTGACGCGCGACTCAACGGCGGGAGTTAAGTACATGTCAGGAAACATTTCGTTACCGCTTTTTAAAAACCTAGTAACGACATCTAGCGGAATCAATTTAAACTATGTATACGTTAGTTAATAAGAACTCTCAAAAAATATTTTTCTTATAATTTTGCACAATTTTTCTTATTGTAATACCGATTCATTCATAACCACATATAAGAACTGTATTCATTTCCGTTCAATAAATATTACTAAGGCTTATTAATAAGGCTTACTAAGAACTTTTTCTACCACAGTTAAGTAATAGTTAAGGGTGCGAAAGCGTGACAGGTGGTGATAGTATTTTTGATCCAGACTTATAATCACGCCTGTAACCCTTGCGGGGTAGGCAGAGCATCAACAGATTACTTAATATCGTCTGCGAGGTTATCGCCTATTCTGTGAATTACAATGCATCAAAACGTTTGAAGAAAATCAGCTGGTGAATTTTATGTTTTTTATCGCTCTCTTCCCGGTCCTGCGTGGAAAAATACAGATCCATACATTTTTATCTTAATTTTGGTAAAAAGACATAATAATCCAGATATTCTGACCTGTGTTCGTCCATCGTACCGTCGTCCGTCTTGTAGAATCACGGTGGCGCCACCTAGCTGAATTTAATTTTGCAACATATTCTATTTTCCCACAGGAATGAGATGTTTTTCCGCGGAAAAAAGTAACCTATGTCACTCTACAGCCACCGAGCCATCCCCATACACAAAATCATGCCATGCCGACGCTCTGTTGCGACGTGAAAGAAGGACAAACTTGTGCAACATATTCTATTTTCCTACGGGAATGAGATGTTTTTCCGCGGAAAAAGTAGTCTATGTCACTCTACAGCCACCGAATTATCACCAAACACAAAATCATGCCATGCCAACGCTCTGTTGCGACGTGAAAGAAGGACAAACAAACAAACAAACACACTTTCGCATTTATAATATTACTAGTATGGTTTGCCGTTACCGTCACCATTACAGCCGTTACCTACACCGGTACAGTCCATGCATTACGTATTGCAAAATTAAAATTAAATTAATTCTAATTAAACTGCCTCGTTTTAAATAATATTATTGCGTAATTTATAAATTTTGCAATGTATCCAGGCAGTTACCAACACTGATTTCATTATTGAGCAGACATAATTTAATATCCTGGCTAAATTCGTCTCTTTAAATGTACATTTGCGATTGTATTCTAAATTAGGTACTTTGCTACAACAGATTTTTTAGCGAAGAACTGGTACGTATTTTGCGAGAATTCCAAAAAACGTTAGTAATGAATGTTTGTCTTCATTTTAAATTATTTTATCCCAATATTTTAATCAATTTGTAAGTTTGTGAGGTAATGTCTACTAAGTATCTAGGGCCAGTTTTTTATCATATTTCTATAAATGACTGTACACAGCAAAGGAAGAAAATCGAAAGAAAAATAATATATATGAATTCCGATTATGCATCCCGTCTTGGGAACTATTAATTTAGCCCTGAAAGTAGGTAGTATTTTTCAGCTTAGTGGCTAATGACCGCTGTAAATTTTGTGCATGTAAAATGTTTATCAATGAAGATTATTATTTCTTTAGCTACATTATCATAATTTTCTGTTATCGAGATGTATCGAAAAACTGCAGAAAATTGGACAATTTATGACAGGTCTTCTTTAGGCACGTTGGGCACTATTTGATGATATAATTTTTTTCTCGGGAAGTACGGCCTAAGAGTTTAAGTGAGTTTGTGGATAAAATTTCACAAATTTTTGCTTACACACGTTCGGGGCCCCTGTAGCCCCTGTAGCCCAGGGGGCCCGTATCATTGATACGTCTGATATGGCGGTAACTACGCCGCTGTAAAATCTATATTGATTAAATCAAAACCAATTTCTATTTCCCTATTTATTTCTATTTCTTTTGTTATTTATATTGCTTCGTCTACTTCTATTTTCACTTCCACTTTCGCGTCCACATCCACTTTCTCTTCTAAGTGCACTTTCACTTCTTTTTCTATTTCTTTTATATTTCAAATTATTTCTATTATTATAACAATAATTTGAAAAATTCCCATATTTTACCGCGAGATACATCCCATAATTATGGTTCGTGATATGTTTTAATTAATACGAGTAATTCATACAAATGTGCAGACAGTCCACTTGATAGTAAGTCGCATTAATCCGTGAACAATCGCATCGAAACTCGATTAAAAATCAAAATGTATATTCGTTACCCTTCTGGTGACTGAAATCGAATTCCTTGTTACCAATAAATGGGTATCTCCGTGCTATTCTATTTTACCACTGCATACTATATAATTAAAAACATACGATTATCGTGTTTACAAATATTTTTTTCGTTTCACACGAGATTGTAAGAATTTAAGAAAAAATAAAAACAAATATATAATGTAAGTATATATATTGCATGCTCTAACATTCTTAATATACCTGTACAGCTCTTAGGTACTAAATATTCTCACAAAAGCACGGAATTAATAATAGTACAACGTAACAAAAGCGTCTTGATGAGTTCTTTCAGTACATTTACCGTTTCTTTCAACAATTTACCATTTTAAAAACGTCTCCTATGGCATCATTTTGAGATATCGTAATTACATTTTATGATATTCTTTAATTAGAGTATAATATTCTCAATGATGTTAATAATTGATCATACCAACATTATAAAACGATAGATTTTTACACTTAGCAATCTTTAGATCTCTGTTTGTACTCAAGAGAATATTATTTCGACTGACCGGCGACTTCTATGGTGTTGAAGAAAATAACAACGATCCGTTTAAAATATGTCATAGAAAGATGTCCTTTTTCACGAATAAACATATTTGCTGTTTTTTTTTTGGGATTATTAGGTTCTAGAAACTCACTCTAAGACGCGCCTTTTTATAAACAATTACCTTTAATAGTGTTATTTTTTCGTGACGTAAAATTTCTTGAGCAATTATTTAATATGTAATGAATTAATCAGGTGCTCATGAACAAAAAGACCCTAAATTTAAAAGGTCGTTCTCTTAAAATTTTCGGAAACAACAATACAATTTTTTCTTCATGCACTAAAATCATTTATCAACTTCTAGTAGTCGAGACAAATTGTACCGTCGTCAGCATAAATAAACGTCAAAGATACGGACAAACGAAAGCATTGTGTGATAGAACAGGAATAAATATGTTCTGACTCTTTGGCAGTGAGCATTTCACATAAATTTTGTATTGTTACGTACAAAATGTTTATTTTAAACAATTGAAGTCTTTCAAACGATTCGTCCTGCTTTACGTTACTTTTGAAATATTATAAAAATATCACCATAAAATGTTATCGACGAAGATTCATTTTTCAATGAAACATGATAGTGTAACGCTCCCCTCCCCCTTTCTAATTAGTAAATAAATAATAATTATGTATTATTTATTATATATATATATATATATATATATATATATATATATATATATATATATATATATATATACTAGCCTTTTCGACGACCCTTTGTCATGTCCTATTAAAATACTTAAATTCGCAAAAAAATTGTGATTCACTCATGGGCAAAAAAAAACTCTCCTATCTCTCAAGTTGGACCAAACTGCACACGGTGTGCAAATGTGATTAAAATCGGTTAGTAGTTTAGGAGTCCATCGCGTACAAACAACGTAACACGTAATTTATATATATTAAGATATAAATAAATAAAAAAGTTTTAGTAATGGCCGTTTTTAATATTTATGGCGTGATCGTCTTAGTTAGGACCCTTATTACGGTTTGTTTGATAGTAACTTAGTTCATTTAGGTGTCTTTTAGATGAATGATTATTCACTAGAGCAATTGAAAGCTATTGGTAGTGCCTTATAAGCTAAGTGAACCCCGTTCAAGTAGACAGGGCTTGAGGAAGGTTAAGAACACAAAACGTCTCTATTGCACTTGTATCAGGCTTACATTGTTAATTTATTAGGTGTTATTTATCCCCTCCCGTTTGTAAAAGACTCACAATATATTTATACATAAAATACCCGATACAAGGGTTTTGTTCTCCCACATTTATTTAAAAAAGTGTGGGGGACACATGCCGTGCGCGCTGAGCGCCAACCATTTAATGCGCTCCACCCCGAAGGGAACGCTAAATTGGGAACTGAAACGTAGTCCACAGCAAAATAACTGGTGAACCAGTAAAAGAGGGCTTGGCCCCTTGGTAATGCGTAAGCACAAATATCGACCGAAGTCGCGCATGTCAATGCGTGTAAACGCCATACAGAATACGAACAAATCCAGCCACAGTGAATGTACGTCACATGGTTTAGGCAAACAGGCACACTGGCTATAAGCCCTCCGTGACCACCAGCCACCACCACCTGCCAGACCGCCGTTCCTGCAGATGTGGTGTAAGTGTATGGCATCACCACCAGTTACATGACCATCACGGCTACTAGCCGTAGAGCGTGTCATGAGCCTACCGCTCACCTCAAGGGAATGGGGTCTCACGTTGAGCGGCTTTCGGCCGCAGCCTTGAGAGTCTCCTCAGATCCTCCCTCCAGCTACCCCTCCCCACATGGTCATGGCAGGTCGACACATATGCTCCACCAACCAATACAAAGGCAGATATAGCCAAAAGGCAGTTATAAGATAATAATAATAATTCGCCATCAGAAAGGGTTGTGTCTTTGATTTGTGTTGAGATATATTATTATGTTGTTATATAAAACATCATGGAGGTCAGGCAATCTGCAGCCCCGTAATGGAGGGACCCGACTTGGGCGAAGCTACTTAGGCGTGAGTCAATCCAAGACGCAGAGAGCGCATTTGATAATAGCGTCTCACCAAACAACCATCGCAGAGACACAATGCTGTAGAACGCAACAAGTATCAATACGACTATCGTAGGGGCTTACACCATCACTAGGTGCTCCATACATACCAACAGACATCACCACCCGCATACCTCCATTGACCAGAACCACAAGATGCGTCGAATCAGGTGCAGCACACTCGCAGATCCATCACAAGACGCAATACCGCACGTAGCAGTAAGTATCAATGCAACTATCATACGGATTGCGCTCCCTCACAACACTCCTACACGATCCCTATCGACTTTGGTAACAAATATTTGTATTGTTGTTAACTAAAAAATAACACCAACGTATCATAGTAGCACGCTACTAAGACGACAGTGGACATAACTCCACGTATCATAGCGCTAATGCACTAAAACATGAAGTTGAGTATGCCTGTTAAATTTAAAGTGCTACCAAACATACTCATCCCAATCCGAAAGACGCAGAGAGCGCTGTTGCGAATAGCGTCCCACCAAACAACTATCGCAGAGACGCAATGCTGCAGAACGCAACAAGCATCAATACGACTATTGTCGGGCTTACACCATCCCAAGGTCCCCCATACATCCCAGCAGACATCACTACCTGCATACCTCCATCGACCAGAACCACAAGAATGTGTTGAATCAGGCGCAGCACACCCGCAGATCCACCACAAGACACTATACTACAAGTAGCAGTTAGCATCAATGCAACTATCATACGGATGGCGCCACCTCACAACACTCCCACATGATCCTTATCGACTTTGGTAATAAAATTTGTATTATTAATAACTAAAAACTAACACCAACGTATCATAGTAGCAAGCTACTAAAACGCCATTGGACAAATCTCCACGTATAATAGTGCTAATGCACTAACACTTGAACTCCACCCCACGTAGCATACGTTGTTACACTTAAAAGTGCTACCAAACACACTCATCATCCCAATCCGAAAGATAGACGACGCATCGCTATACGCTACGACGCCGCCCACAAACGGGTATGGGTGTGCGATATCCACGGGAAAGCCGTATTGCTACAACAAACCCGCTTACCACCGGCACTAAGATGATATGTCTAGGACACATCGGTTAGCGAGTCCACGTTTACCTCGGTCTTAGTTGCTCGTGAAGCAGCATACACGCCACTATAATAATCCTTTTCAAATCTCATTTCTATTAATATACTGCTTTTACTTATTTGAGACCTTCCAAATATTTGCTTTATTTCATAGACCTTATATAATATGTCTTTAATATACAGGACTTCACTCCATAACTCTACTATCATAATGCTTATTTATCTTAGAGACCTTCTATAGTAATGCTTTTGTATTATATGTCTTTAATATATGGGACTTCAACCCACAACTCTAGTATTGTAAAGCTAATTCATCATAGAAATCATCCCAACCCCCACCCTCCCCAAACGAATTAACGTCTTGTCGGGTGATGACGATCTTGATTACCCACGGTGAACTAAGAGGACTAGCCCACATGACTAGCCAGAGGTGAATGGCCGGCATGAGAAGGCCACTCCGAGTGGGCTTGGCGAGTCCACATCGGGTGTGTGATGATGTTCTGTGGCGAGAAGGGAGTCCTATACCCTACTGCTGCAGAACCCAGCAACAAATTCCAAATCGGAATCTTGCCAGAAATATAATTTTAGTGTCATAACTTGTGGTAAGTTAATGATTTCTTATATTTACGCGAACACCACACATTGATTAAAACTACTTTTACGGATTTTATCACGTTTATTTTACTTTTAATTACTTTTATTTTTAATTCCCGACATTTCGGGCGCTTTCCAGCACCCATTCATTTTCCAGTCCCCCGTGACCATGGGTGCTGGAAAGCGCCCGAAACGTCGGGAATTAAAAATAAAAGTAAAATAAACGTGATAAAATTCGTAAAAGTAGATTTAATCAATTGTGGTAAGTTTTTAAATGTTTGCCCCGATAGTAAATAAAAAAAAATTATAGAGTCGATAGTAAATAAAATACTATCCGCTTTATCTGCATACTTGGCGGTTCCCTACAGTGCGATTTACCAGATTTTTTTCTCGTATGATTTCTTTGTGTAATCGGTTACAAATAGCAATATTTCCGGACTGATACGACTTGCAGACCTTCAAGAGAAAAAGCATATTCCTTTTCCGGAGAAGGCCGGCAACTCATCTCCAATTTGTTCATTTGGTGGTCGTCGCCGTTATCATAGACGGCGGTAGTCAACTGCATGCTCGTTTGCCCCCTCACCCCGTACTTCTCTTTATAAAAAAGGAAATAATTTTTACAATTTTTTATTTATCAGTCAGTCATTAAAGCGGCTATGAAGAAATTTGGATATTTAATCAGGAATTATTAGAAACAATACTAAAGACAGCACGCAGAAGATACTCACTATCATCATGACACCTGTTAAAATATTGGAAATAATTTAAGAAAACTTGTATTTTAGAATAATTATTGTGTTTTTATAAATAATCAATACATATAACATGCCTAAAATGTACCCATATTAATTAGTCTGGTGTTCGTTTATAATTTGTAAATATCATAATTACCAAAGAACATTCTACTCTCGTAAAATATTAATAATCACGATATCCAAGTTTACGTGACACCATTGTTTGATCACCTCATAACAAACTGGTTTAAAATATTTGAATATGACTTACGTAAACTACTTGATATTTTCTGTAGAAAATTTAATCCATATCTCGACTTAAGCGAAACTGTTTAACGTCATGTATACACAAGTGGTTGTTAATGACGCAATATTTTATACGTGACTTTTTGCATTACTTACAAGAAATAACCCAATGTTCAAACAATTTTTATCATCATAACGATAAAATTCTTTTTTCACGGTAGGAGTGAATAGTGTTAGGTACTGTCAGTACGTTTAATCACCTTCGAGTGTATCATCACTTAAAATCAGATGATCTAGTGAAGCACTGGCTTATATAATAGTTAAAAAAAATACTAATTACGCAAAAATAAAACGTTACTTTTCATTAAACATTAAATTGCTGATCCTTTAAGCTAAGTAACATCATAACCACGAAAATATAAAAAATATTGTCTAAATAGTAACATTTAAAACTTTATCTCTCATTTTACCACCTATTTAGTTTAAAAAAAAATCATTCCTATCCGTTCACAATCTTCCTTTTATGAAATCGGCTAAAACAATAAATTTACTATATATTTACTAATTTCCGTTGGGTCTTAATATATTATGTTGGAAAAAACACCATGTGGTGAGCCCAACATCCCAATTCGTCCTGTGGATATCGTAAAAGGTAACTATGGAAACGCCCAGAAAGATCTGAAAGCCTACTACTATAAATGTCGGTACACTTTTCGTAAACGCCAGATGTAATACACCCAGAAAAAGCGGTCTAGGTGCGACCGGAAAGGTCGACACGACTAACTTCCCACTGGAAAGAATACAGGAATATGATGTTTTAATATTTTATACAATTTTTCGTTCGGCACAAAAAAGGACTCGACCAATTTTGCTCAAAATTTAATGAAGTCTAAGTTACTGTTAAATGAAACTGGTCCCATGTCAATATCACTCTTTATTCTCTAGATACACAAAGCGAAAATTGAATACGAACATACATACATACATACATACGTACGTACGTGCACATGTACGTATGTATGTATGTACACGGACATCTTCTTAAAAACCATACTATTCGACTCTAAAGATCTTGAAACGTGGAGAATGTTAAAATTTCCAATTTGCAAAATCGAACCCATTACATATTATAACTTCCTACTGGGAAGTTAATGAGGACGAGGACGAACGAGGAACCATATCAAATGTCAATGCATGAGCTACTGGTAGTAGGATCC
This sequence comes from Parnassius apollo, assembly GCA_907164705.1. Classification (NCBI taxonomy): domain Eukaryota; kingdom Metazoa; phylum Arthropoda; class Insecta; order Lepidoptera; family Papilionidae; genus Parnassius; species Parnassius apollo. The sequence continues at coordinate 22,554,601 of CAJQZP010000885.1, read as the reverse complement.
GGTTTTACAAACTCACTACAATAAAAACATAGTTTGACAATGTGTAATTGTAGTGTAGTGAGAGTTGCGACTCCGTGCTCCTAGCCGTCGTCATTCGACCGGACGGCAACTACAGCGGAAAGAGAGAAGTTTTGTTGCTTTTTGTTGCCGCTCTCCCTAGCCATATACCAGGCCTCCTCGTGTTGCTAATAGGTCTGAGGTCCCCGAGCACTCTTTATATGACTGGAGTTCATAGAATGAGAGTACTTGGGGAGCCATAGTAGCTGGCTAGATAGGCGAACCGCGGTAGCTACTAACAGGAGGTAAGCGCTCGTTGTAAATTTGATACTACGCAAGCAACCCTGATTCGATGATCGCCGGTATCAATGACTAAAAATGTCGCAATTTAACGTTATGATTTACCACGTGCTCAATTGTGAAGGGAACCATCGTTAGGAAACCTGCACGATTGAGAAATGAAAGAAATATATTTGAAAGCCATGTGAAGTACGCCAACACGTATTGAGGCAACGGGACGGACACTTTTTTTTATGGGATAGGGTGACCAACGAGTACACACACCATACGAAACACAGCAGCATTATGCTACTATTTTACGCTGGTATTTTGTGAGAGTCAAACATATAAAAATTTATATTTGCTTCTTTGTTCAATTACTGCAACATTCATCCAATTACGATAAAACTTTCGTGGGTTATTGAGCGTCACACAAGATCGCGTTGTGTTTGCAGAGGCATCTTTCTACTCTATACAAGGCCAGAACACAACGGTGTGAAACATATTGTGTATGGCGTGCAATACCAATTTCTTAATGACGTTTTCAAATTATTTACCACCATTATGCGATCATCATCATCATCATCATTATTACAGCCTCTCATAAGGAATGCCTCAAAATAATGCTTATAGAATATCCACTTGGAATCATTTTGATAATGTACTCTACACCTTCGGCTGCCCTACACCTACACCCTACCGGTACACTGTCACTAAAGATTTTTTGTCCCCGATGCATTAATTACATACATTTTAGACTGATCTACGCAAAAAAGATGATTTCGTAGTTTACTACGCCAGTACGCAAAGCGAAACAATAGCGTATAGTTTAGCTGGGGTAGGTTAGGTACTTACTTATTTATTTATTCCAACTATGAACAAAAATTAAATAATCATTTAATGCATAAATTCATCAACTATATTGCGAACTATCGTAATGAACCCTTTTTGTAATCACAGACGTGATTAATTGCATCCAAAAATATACACGAGTAGTTTTCCTCGTATTCCTAATATTATATGCCTTGTATAGAACAGTAAGATGTCATGCCTAGCGCTTTGCTTTGCTGGACGCTTTACACTCAGGTTTACACTGATGCCGGTATTCAGAAACAATTTTGATCTTAAATTATAACTCCACAATATCAACATTTGTGAAGAATTTTGACATTATGGAGTTTGCGTTCAAACTCTTGATTATCTTTGAATACAGATTAGGCGAAAACTTAACATTTTAATTAATTCATAACACCCTACAAAAAATTTAATGTTGAAGGGGGGCCTATGTCGCCCAATAATTTCCATTAAATGCAGAAGCATATTTTAGCATTAGGTCACCTACGAAATTGCCGCTTTTTATGATATAAGTTAACGTAATTTTTTTTCAATATTTTTTTATTTCTTTTAATCAAAATCAATCACCAGTCGATGCATCTTTTTCAAAGCAGTGGCAGTTTATTAATGCTCTTTTTGAAGAAATCAGCTGTAAGGGAGGCAGCAAATTCTTAACAGGCACTTTGTACTGCCTCTCGGGTATTGAATTCTTTTCCCGCCAAAAATTTATTCAAATTTTGGAAATAAGTAGAAGTCTATAAGTGCAAGGTCTGGTGAGTACTCTTGTAACTTGGAGACCGTCTGTTGTGCAGCATAAGGTTATGTACGTAGTACAGGAGCAGCAGTACGAGCGATTAACCAATGCTGATTGGAGACGTGAGAGCTTCTCCGTCATTGTGTTCAGTTCCGCAGTACAAGGCACGTCTCGACCCACACTTGGCGCTGGCGATCATTGAGTTCGTGGGGCAATTATTTGTCAAGCGTTTATACCTTACCAATTTGACGCAAATGGACCAATATTGTTTCGATGCTAACGTCGAAAGCTGCTGCTAATTTAGCCTATGAGTATAATCAGCTTCCTTAATCGACTTTAGTTAGTCATAGTCGACCAAAGTTTTTGAACGACCACAGGGTTCATTTTTTAGGTCGAAATTTCCGGAATGGAAGCGTACAAACCAATAACAGATGGTGCGTTCGTTTGTAGTATTCGCTCGCTATTTCGCTAATTACTCGAATTTGTAATGTGTCGATGATGACGATGAAGATTCAAATGCGATGAAAATATAATGCTAATCAATAAACAAATGTCTAATTTTGAAAAAAAAAATTGTTTTAAAAATAAAATTCATTTGAAATTAGAATTCTTAGCTAAACAAAAAATATTTTAATTTGAAAAGACCAATTCGTAGGTAAAGACGCATTATTTTAATGTTGAAATCTATGACAAAGACATTATACATTAAGTGTTCGTCATACTTAATATAATTTTTAGTATTAATATATAAGGGTCACTTCCTAATCCAGATACTGGGCGTTCCATTGAGTCACACAATTCGGTGTATCATTCTGAATGATCATGCAAAACACGTAACTTGCATCACAGCATGTTTAAAATGAATCGTGCGTTCCATTACCAACCGTCTCAATTGTAAAATTTATTGCAACTATGATACGTGATCATCAGCTAGGTTAGAAGAGCAATGTAAATTATTTAATTTTATTCCATTACAGTTGTTGTCAGGAAGGTGCAGCGGCCGTCTACTGTTTGAATTTCCCTCTGCCGCCCCTTAGGACAACCACGGGATAATTTTTGGTAGTGGATATTCTCACACCAGCACTACACGACTTTATATTTATTAATATTGATTTCTTAAATTTACGCGAACACTACACATTGAATAAAACTATTATTTACGGATTTTAACGCGTTTAATTACTGCTTTAATTTATTTTTATTATCCCGAATTACGAATAAATCGGACCAAAATTAATATTCAAAAACTGAAGGTAGCCGGACTAACTATGACATTGGGACGTCAAACATCTCTGTCCTCCCCGTGACCATGTGTGCATGGGGTATAAAGCACCCAAAACGTCGGGATAATAAAAATAAATTAAAGTAGTAATTAAACGCGATAAAATCCGAAAATAATAGTTTTATTCAATACTAGCTTTTTACCCGCGGCTTCGCTCTCGTGGGCTTCCGTTGAGGAACATCATTAATACTGCTCCATACCAAAATCAACAAAGTTGGATCACTTGTAAAGTTGCCTCGTTGTCACGTTTGTTAGGCAAGTGATATCTTTTGAATTCTTAGAGATTATTAGATGTAGATTTTTTTTTAGAATTGCTTTAATATCATTCGTCTAGCAACCCCTGTCACTTTTTATATCGGTCATGACTTCCGAGGTATCTTTAATAAGGGTAAATTATCTTTGATTCAAAGTTACATTATTTACTTTTTACTCTTTACATTTATTCGTAAATTAAGGTAATTTAATTTTGACCAAATAATGTCAAATTTCGTTGTCTTCTATTAATGTACGGCAGAGTGTTTATTTGCGATATTTGTTTTATAATATCATTGGTTTATTGAATATTGATTGGTCCTATAAAATAGTTGCTTATATTTTTACTAATCCATCAAATACTAAACTTACTTAAAACTATGAAAGCCAAAACTCACAAGTTGTGTAAATATGGCCAGATCGTAGAATTGATCATATTATCATGAAGTGCTGGACCACTTCATATCATAATAGCCTATTATTACTGACCATCTCTCCATAGTATAAACAAAGTCTCGCTAAGATTCACGGATTTTTATGAAATTTTTCGGTAGGTGAATCTTTAGTATATTGTATAAATGTCAACGTTTGTCAAATTTATCCTCAATCTGCAATTGAATCTACGAAGTCAATTCTCGTTACGCCATATCATACGAAAGCACCATCTAGTAATATCAGCGACAGTAGATTGATATGCGGCTGGGGTGATCCTTGGGCTACCTCAAAGCCGCGAACATTTATATATTTTTTATTTAAATGTTCGCAATAAGGCATAGAGTTATGTGGATTCTGTTAAAAATTCTGTTAAAAAAGTGCGCTATCGGCGCCGCTAGCGGCGAATAGTGAAACTATATTACGATATTAGAATATTATGAAAAAGCAATGTTGGGTTTAGTAGTAAATTTTTTCAAACAATGTTTATTCATCGATTTGTTCAAGCCTTATCATGATATGGTCAACAGACAGTGTTAAATTTCACGAAGTGCCACAATTTCATGTAATGATCATTTCTACGATCTGGCCTCGAATATCTTTAAAAATTATCCTTAAAAAAAGTATAATAAAATATTAGAATTACAGACACGACTGTTGTACAGATTTATTATATGTATAGAATAATATTGAGTTTCAATTAATAAATTTAGCTCATAAACTCAAGATCCAGATAAGTGTTTTTTTATACCATTGGGTGACAAACGAGCACACAGTTCATCTGAGGGTAATTGGATGCTGTATCCGTAGACATCCTCATTTATCCTCAATTAAGAGTCATAATGCAAATTCGTTGTCACCCCTGAGGACTTTAATAGAATGCCTCAATTTAAGCAAAAAGGGTTTCCGGTTCTCTAAACTCTCACCATACGAACATAGCAGCATTACGTTGCTATTTTACGCTGGTATTCTGTGAGAGCGTGGCCTTACCCGGATCGGTTTTTAACGTAGTAGAGCGCTGCTGCTATATTATGGTTGTAACTCGAATGGTTCGGCGCGACCGAGGTAGTACCACGCTTTCACAGAATAAATATACCACCTAATAAATACTTACAACCGGGTGGAATGTATGATCTTTTCTATAACAATCAAAATAAAGAAGTACCTAAAGTATTTTTGCATCGGCTTTTCAATTCTCAGATAAAAGTTATTCATAAAGGAAGTCGATATAATTATCTCGCTTTTTCTAATTTCATTTTCAAATAAGGCAAAAAGAGAAAAACTTATTTAAAGAAGTCGCATGTAATTCAAATAGTAGCCTGAAATGTCAAATTACCTTTATCTCTTTATTTTATGCCAAATATGAGAGTAATTTGGAATAATTTTTATACGTGTTAGTGTCACGCTGCGGCTATATTATGGTTGTAGGACGAATAGGTCGGCTCCGACCTAGCTAGCCACGCTCTCACAGAATACCGGCGTAAAATAGCAGCTTAATACTGCTGTGTATCGTATGGTGAGTGTAGAGATCCGGAGACCCTTTTTTTACTGGAAACGAGGCATTCCATCTTAGTCCTCAGGGGTGATAACGCATCAGCGTTTTGTTCTTAATCGAAGATAAATGTAGACATCTATGGGCTATCATTCACTTACCATCAGGTGGACTATGTGCTGGTTTGTCACCCTTATTTTATAAAAAAAATAATTACACTCTTAGCGTAAGTACAAGCATAAAGAGACAGTTAAAAACTGAACAAAACCTCATGTAACCGAACAGTTTATGCATATTTAATCTACGATAAAAAAGATGGCTTTAAGGATATCACCATCTTTCATTTAGACGGATGTAGCCAATTTTCTTTCCTTTTTTGTATACTATAGACATTTCTAGTTATTTTAAATATAGCAAAGAAGTCCCTTATTGATATATTTCTTCTAACTATGGCTCAATAAAATTCAGCAATTGAGTAATATTGTCTAAAGTTTTCAATTAATATAAATTTAGGCTACGGACTAAGGGAAGGCCTACTACGGACGAAGTCACACGGACGAAGTGTTCAGCAATGCACCTTAAAAACGTTTGGTTTGGATTCAATTTTGCTAAACTTTGTTTTATTTTAGCAGAATTTTGTAATTCAGGTCGATCGTGGAAAGTTAAAATATATCGTAAAACTCTTTAAGATAAATTATGCTTGCCAAATTTGACGATTTTTTTCCGTCAGTTCGTAGTTCTGCCCTTTTCGGTAGGTGATACTATGAATCCGACTTTGGACGTTTTACAATGTTGATTTAGGCATTACCCTTAACAATAACTAACTATGACAAAATATGTACTTACATACAATATTACAAAAATCTAAGGCTTGTTCTACATACTTGGAATTTTTTTTTCGGACATAAACGCAAGTAGACGCAGCAGCATATTACGCAGAAACAACAAATTAAAAGAATTCAGACAAGTTAAAATATTTTATTAAAATTAAGGTAGTTAATTTAATTGTTAAAATAAACATAGTGACTATGTTCTTATGTTTACAAATAAATAACATTGAAGTGTCTATTAGTAATTTCGTAATAACTGATTTTTATTAAATGCATACGAAAGTATATTATGAAAGTATATAGTATACATGCTAATAACAAAAAAAAATTGTTATTTCTCTCTGTCTGTCTGTTTGTTCGTTGTCCGTCGTTGTTTGTTGAATTGTCACTAGCAGATAGCTAATGTTATATGGTAACTTAGTCTACTTTTATTTTAGAGAAAGAATAAGGGTTCAGCGCAAAGCAATTAAAACCCAATAAAATTCAATCGTAATAAATTCCACGCGGACGACGTCGCGAGGAGCCGCTAGTGATAGTACGAAATCCTAAAAAAGATTTTTGAAATTATTTTAGACAAATGAAATGTAAACTCTCATAATAAAATTTATTACCCTCTAACACATATTTTAAACTACTAAAATTTAAAGATCATTGCTTATATTCATTTAAAGAAAATGATCTAAAAACTATTCACATTTTTATGCGCCACTAAATACTGACTTATATATTATTATAGCCACTAACGCGACATAATTTTATATCATTAAAAAATTGACATACCAACTATATCCGCTTTATTATGCATCAAAGACATTTAAAAGTATGTATAGTTATATATATTTAAATTTCTTTGTTATGCATGGACTAGCTTTTTTTGTGAATTCAGATGGTGATTCTCGCCATGTTGATTTATATGTCCAACACGTCTACAACATGAGTAAATAAAGACTTATATAAAAAAAAACGTACGGTGGAATAACACGCATAAAAGATTTTCATAGGCATGACTCATTCTTTTTTAAAATTACTTCAAAGTGTGATATAAACATGAGATATTATTTAAAAGGAAATTATTCCCCAACTTTTATTAAAAAAATATTTTTTGAATATAATAACACGAAGGTACGCTATCTTCACAGCGAACTATCAAGGCTGGTGTCCCTCAGGGCTCAGTACTTGCTCCTCTGCTGTACATCCTGTTCTCCAACGACATTCCCATCCCGTCGAAAGGTGTTCAACTCTCCCTCTTCGCAGGCGACACTGCCATCTACTGCAAAGGTGTCTCACTACCCTTCATACGGAACAAGATCCAAAAGTCAGTTGATGACCTAGGAGCTTGGTTCAAAACATGGCGCATCGATGTGAACCCGGAGAAGAGCTCCGCCGTTCACTTCGATTATAAACGACGCCGTCTCAAAAACACTGCACCAATACGTATGCTAGGGACCCCTGTCCCCTGGCATACGTCCGCCAAATATTTAGGTGTCACTCTAGACACAGGGCTCACTTTCAGGCCCCACGTCAAAAGAGTAACCCGTCACGCACGGTTTTATCTGAGTAGGCTCAACAGTATGATGGGCCGACACAGTAAAATGTCCCTTCGAAACAAGCGTACCCTTTACAAGGTCTGTATACGACCAGTCATGTCCTACGCGGGCCCCGTCTTTGCCCACGCAAACCCTAATATTATAAATGAACTCCAAATAGTTCAGAACCTCTTCTGTCGTCGAGCTGCGAACGCACCTTGGTACGTCCGTAATGCTGAACTTCATCGGGACTTAGAGCACCCAACAATTCAACAATTTCTTAAAAACCTCTCTGAGAACTTCTTCAAAGCCTTAGAGTCGCACCCAAACCAATTAATTCGTGAGGCAGCTTCTTATGCAGCCCCACCCCCCTCTCGCTATCGTGTCCGCAGGCCGAGAAACTCTCTCTCGGACCCGCCTAATAAACTGTCAAACGACCTGAACTGTCTCCTGGCGGCTCAGGCCAACTCTAATTAAATTAAATTATTGTATTAACTAACATTAATTTGCCTTCGTAGGCACTCCCTCAGCGGCTCTTAGCCGCCTGTGCCCTCTTTTCCCAAAAGAGGGTCGCTCATGATAAGGCACAATACAGCTTAATCAGCCGGCTGCCTGTCCCCCAAAGGCGGTTTTTAGAGGGTATCACTTAGGGTCCCCGGTAGGACAGTGAGCCCCTCATAACCACGATAGACCGGCTATCGTGGTATGCGTAATGCATTTTCCGCCTCTCTACGTATAGGGTAGCCCTTTAATTGCTTCGGGCGCAAAAAAAAAATGAAATAAGTGTCTAACGACCTTTCTACTTACAGTATTAGAGATTACAAACATGTCGGTACATAGCATACGACGCGCGGGCAAGTGGTGACGAAATTAGAATTTGAGCTGACTTACTCTATCCCCATAAGGTATAGTAAGTTACGATATGGAGCAAATAATGAACATGATTTCAGTTTATTATCCTAAGAATAATGTATATTTAGCAAATAATCTTAAAATTTTATTATTTCTGGTAGATTGTTCTAGAAGAAAGAAAAATTATTTTAATAAGTGCACTCTGTTATCTAGTAACGTCACTATTTATTTACAAATGTGTTTTGTAAATAAATAGTGAATTTTTAGGATAAAAAATCCAAAAAGGATTTTTAGTATTATATTTAGTAAGTGCCCAAAAAGGATTTTTAGTATTATTTTTTAGTATTATATTTATTAATGGGAAATAGCTAAAATGTTTTCCAAATAAATATTCAGCGTATTATTGCTATTTTTTTAACACACGCGCGTGCTCAAAGTTCTTGTATGCAAATGTTCTCAATGTCCGCTCTATAGTTATATATATTTAAATCTCTTTGGTCCTAACATTAGTTACGATACCTTAGATAAGACGTTAATCCTCTGTTATGTTAAGCGTATGATAATTTAGTGAATTAATTTGTTATGTCCTAAGGCGAGTATGGAAAATTCTAGGAAGATTTCTTAGATTTCGATGGATGTCAGTATTACCATGTCACTTGTGCTAATAAAATACCGAGAAACAATGGGCGGCAACGTCAAAGGTGCGAGGTGTCTGATTGATGCTGCAATCGTAAATGCGTTACGAGTGAAGCTAATCCTCCAACGGGAGAGACCCATGTTCAGAAGTAAACTTTTACAAGCCGATTAAGAATGATTAAAAGAAGTATATCCCTTCCCGTTTAACATTATACTAACACTGTTAAACGAGTTGTTCTGTAAACTATTCCAAACAAAAGTACTTTATTATAATTTTGATGCTTATAGTGATATTGTTTTGGACAATGTTAAACATACATAGAATATAATCGGAAGTATTCAATAGTATTGTTACTATTACAGTGCTACTATTACTGCACTGTACTCGTGGTGTACATAACACAGGCACTCTTTTGCAATTGGATCGGAGGTTGTCTAGCATGGATGATATTGCGGGCAATGATACTCTAGGAAACCTATCATATCTTATCATCTTATAATAAAAATATTTATTTTTCTAGATTTATTTAACTTCCGTTACTCGCCAGTCTCTCAGTCGATTAGATCATATTAACTTAAAAAGCTATAGCAGTATTTTATTTCGTTTTTCTTCTTCATTATCAAAAATCCCAGACTACTCTGCTTGATCTCCCCTTGCTTGGCTACGCTGTGCCTGATATCTCGCATCTTCTACACTGCTAATCCGTCGCCAGTCTGGTCTAGTTCGGCAGGAAATAGAGTGACGACGTGTTAAGACATGCAGGACCTTGCTTTGTATAGCATTCCTTTAGTGAGGCCTATGTTCAACAGTGGACTTGTAAGAGGCTGTAATGATGATGATATTGATGATAATTGCAACACAGCAATTAAAAGAGTCAAAGTTAGCGTATAAAATGAATCCTATTGTTTCTTTGGTTTTAATCTGAGAGATTACACAGTGACACTTTGATGTTGATGCGACTATAAACCCCGATCGTAAACTTGAAGTCCTAAACACTGAAAATTAACCCAAAATAGAAAACATAGATAGGGATTTACAAATATACAAATGTTTTAAGACAACTTTGTCGCTTCAGCGCCTAACATTCCAAAATTTAATTGATCGCCTGTAAACATTATTGCTGAAAATAGTCCTCTATAAAATATTTCCTCAAAACTTTGATAAAGTCATGATAAGTTCTATTGCGGTTTAGCGAATTCCAAATATTTCTTTATTGATATGAGCTAAGCCAGGTAATATGGTAAAAAGGCAAAGAATATAATATATTATTACTACACATGATATTATTAATACTTATAAACGAGCATACAATCCACATGATGGTAAGATACTTTTATATTACTTTTATTCTATTTACTATAAATAAAATTGGGTTTGTAGCTTGTATTTCCAAGATTAGTATTTCTGACAGCTGAAGTAGATCGAGTGTTACCTGTACGCGAATTCAATTTGCAACAAACGCTTTGAAACGGAATAACAAATGATATTATCCCTGTTCGGCGGAGAACGTGTTAGTGTTCAACTGAAAATTATTCTTTGAGTTTTGCATGCACACGCACAACAAAACGTGTGACTCGCAGTTAAATATTTATTTAGGCTACTTTTTAGCTTCAACACGTCTAATAAACATTCTCAGTACACATTTTTATGAAGGGTATAAAAATAACATAATTTTTATGAGGAAGCAGGTAAAATTTGACCCGACGATAACTAGGTATAAAATGTCAATCTGAAAATGTATTCATCCATACCATAAAACATATATTTTCAAGGAATTTTTTAATTAAGAAGTTATTGGCCAGTTTGATCGATTACTTCAATAAAAAATAACTGAGAAACTGTCAAAAGTCAATAGTTAGCAACTCTTCACGGGGGAAACATGTCTAAACATGTTTCCCCCGTTGAAGAGGGATTTTTCGTAATCGTCACACTTGACTGACAAACGCAGTGCGAGACCTAAATATCTTATAGCGTCTTTAATTAACATAATAACAGTTTAAACAATTTTCTAAGACCATCATTTGCTAACGAAAGAAGAGAATTCATCACCTAGCCGTAAAAAGAATGTGGATGACTATAGGAAATTCTAGGAAGATCAGAAAGAGTTCCATTCTAAAGATAGCAGTATGAGCAAATCAAGAAAGCCGTACATCGCAAATATGGCAAATCCTTAAGCGTAGCTATACCCAAACTGCGGCCCGGGGGCCGCATACAGCCCGCCAGGCCTTTGTGATTGATCCATCAGAAGTTCCAAGTTTATTGTTAACCATTTTAAATTTTGCGCCCATCAGAGAAGGGGTGATTAGGAACGGGAATGTGAGCTGAGTGCTATTAGCGATTTTGGCGTGAATCAATAAGCGCGGCGGGATCCACGAACCTATGCGTGTCGCCATGTTTGCATACATTACACACATTTTGTTACATACCAAGTTACAGTCTGGAAGTGGTCGCAACATCATAACAACCCGTTGGTCTCATATTGCTCTGACTAAGCTTTTGGATCACCAATCTAATAAGATTACTCGTAAATATGATACTGTTGCGCGCCTAAATTGACGTCATGTACCCGGCACTAGCGCCATCTAGTGTCGGGGACGAGAGCGAGGGGAGCTTTCCAGAAAATGACATCACTAATCTTTCAACCGACATCGCCATCTAGTATCGAAACGAAGAACTAAGCTTCTAGAAGCCCGACACTCGAACTTTCGGCGCCTAGTCGATTGGCGCGCGTATTTACTTGAATATTCTGGATTTTTCAGTGATAATGTGTATTTAAAGGCGCTGTAAGATGCGATCGAGGAAGTATTAAATTTGGCGAGACAAGTGAAGCTTCGGAGCGAAATAAAGTGAATCAGTGTTAATTATTAGTGTTTTAAGTTTTAATTGGTGTAAAGTGAATTAAAGTGTAAGTTTTAGTAATTCAATCGGCAGTTTTTACTGTCACGAACTTAACTACTTACGCTACGCTAGGGTGGTAACAGCTGGAGAACAGAGATATAAATAATCAATTCAAAGCTAATCTCTTCTTTCGAGTAAAATTATTATTTTATTTTCAAAATAATTTCAGAGTGTCTTCTAAGTTTAAAAGAAAAATATCTAGTGAAAATAGATTGTTTCAAGATGAGTGGGAAACGGATTATTTTGTTGTGCCAAACAAAAACAATGCAGCTACTTGTTTGGTATATCGTGAAAATATTATACTGAAGAAATACAATATTTTGCTTCATTTTACCACAAAACATAAATCTTTCAACAAAACGTTTCCTCCAGGATCTTCCTTGAGAAATGAGAATTGAGTTTTTTTAAGAGATCATTGCATCAACAACGAAATGTTATGTCCGTCAAAGATTTTAAATCTTTGATGTCTGTCAAATATCAAGCCTCAGCGGTAACTAAGGCTCCATATGAAATTTGATACATTGGTATCAATTGGTTTCATATGAAACCATTTACCGATGCAATAATTGTAAAGGAATTGCTTTGTTAAATACAGTTTTTTTTTTGATAAATTCAGTAACAAATAGCAAATACTACACATCTTTAAAGAAAACTACAGCTCTCGGATTTAACCTGTATGAGGCGTATTGAAGACATTTCTGAACTTATTTGCGATTATATATTAGTGCAATTTTTTTACCTTGGCATTCGATTCCAGCACTGACATTTCAGCAACATCGCAATATTTTTAAATTATTAATTTTTGGCTTTTCACCATGCCACATCTTATATGATGTTTTATTAATAAGCGCTTTTATGGGTAATATATTAATTAAATATATAGATGTTAAAACACCTCTACCTCAAAATATCTTGTCTAAATTCGCGCTTAAAACTTTCTTTCCATTTCGGTTAACGTACGATTCATGCGCTCTAATACAACATTTTGCTGTTGTTTGTATGGTACCGTCAGATGATACATTATTCCCTCACAAACTTCTTTAAAAATCGTTAGATATTCTCGACCATTATCACAATATAAATTTACAACTTTTAAATTAAACACATTCTCAGCCTTTGCAACATAATCCTTAAAATATTTGTTCTTGCACATAAGGTATGTTACCGTATAATGTGTAGTCGTCTATAAAAGTAACGAAATAATTGTTATCATCGATAGTTGCAGGCGTTATCGGCCCACAAACATCGGAATGAATAATAAAAAGTGGTCTATTTTTAATAGATTTTTCTTTTGATTTTGCGAAAGGTAATTTACATTGCTTGCCTAATATGCAAGGCTCACATATAACATCATTCGGAATAATATTGGCTTAAACGTCAATGTCATAAATCATAAGATGATTCTTTATTAATATTTAAATGACACTGATTGATAAAACACATGAATTGATAAAAAAAATTATTTTAAAAAGATTATTGCTGTTCACACATGACATTATATATTTATCGTTTTTATATATTTTAACTGTACTATTACCAATAATAACAATCATACCCGCTTGTTGGATGCAATAAACGGATAATAAATTATATAGAACCTCAGGTGAAAACAATACCTTGTCAATTGATCCATGTAATCCTAAGTTGGTAGAGACATCGGTTCGCCCTTTTCCGATTGCTAAAATACTAGTGCTATTTTTGGCCACACTGATTTTTATCGGACGGATAGTTATGCATATGAAGTTAAATAATTCAGTGTATTTACAATATGGTCTGTTGCACCTGAATCTAAAACAAAACAAATAACATTTGATGAATTTTGATTACAATTAATAAACTTACAATTTGAAAGCATAAAAGCGAAACTGTCCTCATTATTTTTGTTGGATTCCATTATACTGGCGGTAGATGAATATTTGGTATTAATTCCATTTTGTTGCATTTTCTTAAAGAAACGACAATCCTTTTTCATGTGATTTCTACGTCCACAATGCTCACAATATATTTTACTTATTTTATAAGTCGCATTACTAGGTTGGTGTGTTTTCTTCAATCGAGAATAAAACTTTTTTTTATCAAATTGTGTGGGTATTCTGGGCGTCGAATAATTGCTACATGTAGTCTGTAAAATCTTGAGGTCTGTTGTTATTTCAGCCTTTAATTTAACTTCATGGTCTAAGAGACGTGTTTTCACAAATGCTAGATTAAGGTGTTCTTCTCCTAGAGTTTCTAAAGCCGTGATGACCCCATCATATGAAGTAGGTGGTGTTAATAATAAATGCGATATTTTATCCATTTCATCTAATTTGGCACCAGCCGAGATTAATTCCGATACTATGTTGTCGAAATTGGTAAAATGTTTCAATAAGGTTGTATCAGGTTGCAGCTTTAGAATAAGTAATTGCTTACAAAGTGCTAATTGTGTCACTAAACTTCTTCTTTTGTATATTTTATCAAGTTCATACGGATTTTACAGTCAAAGATTTTCTTGCAAAATTAAAAAATGATTCACTTAAATATTCAACAATTTTAACTTCTGCGATTAAATTTTTCTTACTCCACACTTGATTTGGGATAGTTGGTACTTCCTCATCAATTTCGCTTAACACCTTGTAATTCTTCTAAAAGTGATCTTATGCGAAATTTCCACGTAATATATCGATCACCGTTAAACTGATTGATGTTTCTTTTATTACATAAATCCATGTTTAATATACTTTTAAAAATCTTCACTAAAACTAAACTTTAAATATTACTTTAGGCAAAGTGACCTGGGCCCATAACCTGTTGGAATATTGTTATGGGGTAAAAGAAAGTCTGTGTGTACTGTACGAAATTCTGTATTAGAATGCTAACACAAAGTTTATCGTTTAACAAAGAAATCATTAATAGACTTGTTTTTACTACATCCGTTATTAAAGAAAGTATGTTGACTAGTATCTTTGTATATACCAACATAATTCTACTGCGTTTCGTATGGTGAGTGTAGAGAACCGGAGACTCTTTTTACTGGAAACGAGGCTTTCTATCTTAGTCCTCACGGGCAATGCATCTGCGTTTTGATTCGTAACCGAGAATAGATGTATATGTCTATGGGCCACAGTAATCACTTTTTTATTAGGTGCGAGCAGCTATGCAGGAAAGACAGTATCACTGCGACCTAAAAGATCTATTGCGATCGCTACTATGGCTATAGTTCACTGCTAAGCCCTATACACACACATATATATATATATATATATATATATATATATATATATATATATATATATATATATATATATATTGTGTCTCCAGCTTTGAGCAGTTTCACTTCTTTTGGGTGGAGTACATAGTTTCTCAGATGAGTGTTACGTTTGCGTATTAAGGGCCGCAATCAGAATGTGCAGAGGTGTTTCTTCCATTATGGGACAGAACCGCCACGCATTCATCGTCTGAGTGTTTCAGTTCTGTCTGTTTCCCACTGAACCTGAGAGAACAGAATAACAGGCGGCAACAACGTGAAGGTAGAACTCCTCAGACTTGTCCTGGGGATCACCGCGACCTGCGCTCTCCCCCAAAGCCATTCGCCAAACTGCTCGCCGGACAGGAGAGCAAAATAGGTGTTAATCTAGTCCTACTGATAATCTCAAAATATTAGAATTAGGAGTAGATTAACCCCAGCCCCAGCAACCACTTACCATCAGGTGGACAGTGTGCTTGTTTGTCACCTTATCCTATAAAAAAGACAAACGAGTCCTACCACCTAGTAAATATAACAATGAGAGCTCTTCTTAGCTAATATGTTTCACATGATTAGACGTTAACATAATACACAAAATCACACCGCTTGTTCACATGTCAAAGTCCACTCCAAATCATTATATAAATTATAAGATAATAGCAGCAATCCGCTATAGCTATAACTTTTTCTAACCTAATAAATAATAATAATAGTAATCTACTATTATTGTTGAAATTAACACATAGTTTCAACAATGATATTAGAATGGAATTTGGAATAGATAAATGTGCTGTCATCAACGTAAATAGGGGCAAAATTAAAGATTGTAATAATTTTGCAATTACAAATGACTTACACTTCAGTTCTCTTTCTGAAACAGAAACTTATAAATACTTGGGCATGGCAAAAGCACTAGTAATTAATGACAAAAATATTAAAGAAAATTCAAAAGTAAAATTTATGTCAAGATTAAAAAAAGTTATCAAAAGTCATTTATCCGGCGGAAACAAAATTAAGCATATAACTCCTGGGTAATACCTAGCCTTCTATATACTTTTGGTGTTACAAGGTGGTCTCAAACAGAATTGGATGACTTAGATAGACGAGTCCGTACATTAATGACTACGAACAGAATGCACCACCCACGATCATCTGTCATGAGGTTGTATCTTCGAAGAAAAGATGGTGGACGGGGCTTATTAAACATTAAAAAATACACAACCGTGAAGTATACAACCTCAGAGACTATTTTATTAAAAAAAGACACATCACACATTCATAATGATGTAGTGATTAATGACAAATCATTAACCCCGCTTAATATGTCGGCAAATGACTGGCAGAGGCCTCATACTATGACTATAGATGAACGAAAAAGGTGTGAGCGCCGTGCCTAGGCAAAATTGTGGGTGCAAAGGTCCGTTTGTGCATATGACCCAACCACGAAACGGTGCCGGGCGTCTCCCGTTATTTGGCGCCCATAAAATAGATGATGGTACAGAAAGGAACGCACATAGGGCCGCTGCCTGGGGGTCGCCGGGGCGCGTCTGGAGCTAGTGCTGGATGCGGCAGCATGCGGGCCGCCAGCTGAGCGCGAGGAGCTGCACGATCACCTAGCAGCCCCCCGCGTCAATCATCCCTACCAGAAGGCTTGGTGTTGGCTGGGTCCTCTCGGACTCAGCAAGTAGCACCCGCCGCTGGTGGAGCACGTCGCATGTGTTGGACAAAAGCTATGAAAGAAAACGCATTACGGGCGTACTATAGGGTGAAAGGGGAAGAAACTGTAGGAATAGCGTATAGGGCTCGGACGAATTGCTTTTTTGCTGAGCTGGAGCCTTCTATTCCCGTCACGGAACAAAACCTGGCAGACCGAGCTCGGTACATCATGCGCTCGAAAATATTTGATGATGCCGAACTCGAACGACTACGACGTGAGGCTATTCCATCATCGAATGAATCGGCTATGGCTGGGGATGCAGCTCCACATGCGACAGACCAGCATCCACACGTGGAAAACGCCATGGATCTTCCAGTTGTGGTTGATTCGAACGACAACAAAATAGTCTCCCACGAACTAGAGCAAATGAGGAGCATATTGGATGAGGCGATTTTGGAAACGCGCAGCACCCCTCTCGAAAATTGACCGCGACTTCCCCGCATACCCCCAAGCAAGCGAAATCGGGCTGTCGTGAGGGCTCTTAACCCAATGCTGTTGACCTATTTGGAAGACAGCAGGGAACTTTGCGAGACGGACTCAATTCCATTTGGCACCGCAGTGGCAGTTTGCCGTACTAATGGCGCCAAAATTCCCATGGCTGGACGCGCTACTACACAAAGTAGCGCCATCGCAACCTGGAGAAAAAGAATCGAGGACCGTATCGTAAAGGCAAGGCCCTTATCGGTAGACTGACAAGCTTCAGGTCAGGTAATAAAAGACCGAGGTTTGTGCGCACCGTTAGGATGGCGTTTGCTGGGACAAATATCAGTTTGTCCCAACCGGATATCACGCAGAAATTAACGGAGCGCATAGACGACCTGAAACAAAAGATCGCTTCTTGGGGGAAGCGGATTCGACGATTTATCAAGAGGTTAAGGCGGTTCAACCAGAATCATCCTTCCAGAGTGATCAGAAGAGGCTCTATAAATCATTGGAGCGACCAAAGGTATGTGGAGCGGGCCAAGGACCGGATCAGGCTGACATTATCGCATTCTGGCGTGGCCTGTGGTCAGAATCCGTAAACCACAGCGAGGGCCCTTGGATGGAAGTTGTGTCGAGCCAGGGTGCGAGTGTTGCGCCTAAGTGGGGTACTTATTATTTATCACCATAACGCTGGAAAACGTGGCTGAGGCGGTCCGTAGGGCCCCGAACTGGAAAAGTCCGGGGCTCGACGGGCTGCATCATTACTGGCTAAAGGGGTTCATAGTGTGTCACGCTGTGCTCGCCCGACAGTTTCAAGAGCCTCTCGACCAGAAGTCGCTCCCTAGCCTCTTCACTACTGGGACCACTCACTTAGTTCCTAAAGATCAGGATACCACAGACCCGAGCAAACACCGCCCCATGACGTGTCTACCCACCATATATAAAACACTGACATCAATTTTGAGCGCAAAAATCACTCGTCACCTGGAGCTAAACCAGGTGATGTCACGCGCTCAAAATGGATGTCGGGGTGGTGGTCGCGGAACCAAGGAACCACTCCTTAACGCGGTCATAGGCAAAGTGGTGAAACGCAAACGTCGGAAATTCTCTGCCGCCTGGATAAACTACAGAAAGGCGTTCGACTCGGTGCCCCATACATGACTAAAGAGGGTCCTCGAGCTGTACAAGATTGACTGTACAGTTAGAGACTTCCTCGAGCAGTGTATGGGGCAGTGGAGTACGATCCTTTTTCATCTGGGCGAGTGGATGATGGTTGCGGAGAACCACATAAGGATAAGAAAAGGTATCTTCCAGGGCGATTGTCTGAGTCCAATCTGGTTCTGCCTCTCTCTGAACCCTCTCAGTACCTTACTGCAGAGCTCCGGGAGGGGATTTCAGCTACGGAAAGAAGGGACAAAAGTGACCCACCTTTTCTATATGGATGACCTCAAGTTATTCGCCTCCAGTCGCTCCCATCTTATGGAATTGCTAAACATCACTTGTGAATTCAGCAATTCCATTGGAATGGAGCTGGGGACGGATAATTGTGCGGTCCTCCACGTTGAAAGGGGAAGGGTTGCTAACTCTGAGGGTAGACTTATCTATGCCCGCCAACTTAAGGACCCTTTCAAAGGCTGAAACATACCGATACCTGGGTATGTCACAGAACATCGGTATCGATGAGGCTGGTATGAAACAGTCAGTTTGCGACGTGTTTTATGCACGCTTGACCAAAGTGCTTAACAGCCTTTTGTCCGGTATGAATAAGACACACGCATATAACGGCTGGGTCATGCCTGTCCTCATGTATACCTTTGGCATACTCAGGTGGACTTAGACCGAACTTAACGCCCTAGATAGAAAAGTCCGCACTACAATGACGTCCCATAGGATGCATCATCCGAGATCGTCGGCAATGAGGCTGTACTTGCCGCGAAAGCATGGTGGACGTGGTTTTCTGAGCGGGCTCAACATGCATAATCGCGAAGTGTGCAGCCTCTGTCATTACTTCTTGGCAAGATCGGATGATCCATTCTATAAGGACGTCATTTTTTGTGATAAAGGACTTAACCTTCTATCCTTAGCCAACGAGCAATGCCAAGATCCGGCAGTGCAGAGCATTTCCGACCGGGAGGCCGTATGGAAGGAGAAGGAGCTTTACGGGAGGTTCTAGAAGGCTCTACATGAGCCTTTCGTAGACACAGTAGCCTGCCTCTACTGGCTACGCTTTGGTGACCTCTTCGGAGAAACCGAGGGTTTTGTCTGTGCAATACAGGATCAGGTTATTAAGACCAACAACTATCGGAGATACATCCTAAAGGATGGCACCGTCGACATCTGTCAAGCTTGTCGCCATCCCGGCGAATCACTTAGGCATGTCATCTCCGGTTCTTCGGCGCTTTCTAACTCTGAGTACTTACACAGGCACAACCTAGTAGCCAGAATTCTTCAACAGGAGCTCGCTCTGAAATACGGTCTCGTGGACCGGAAATTGCCGTATTACAAGTACTTGCCGGAAGCCGTGCTCGAAAATGATCGAGCCAGGTTCTACTGGGACTGGGCCGTCATCACAGACAGGACTATTCTTGCGAATAAGCCTGATATAGTGCTGATGGACCGGGCATAGTCAAGGATATTTTTGGTCGACATTACCATTCCGTATGACGAGAACCTTGTGAAAGCCGAAACAGATAAACGAACAAAATATCTGGACCTGGCTCACGAGTTGACCGACATGTGGGGTGGTCTGCCGACTGAAATTATTCCTGTAGTCGTTTCTGCAAACGGGCTAATCCCAGTCAGCCTCTCGGGTCATCTGAGGAGACTGGGACTCCGTGACGGACCGCTCCAGGCTCAAATGCAGAAGGCGGTGCTCCTCGATACCACCCGCATCGTCCGCCGGTTTCTCTCCCTTTCCCCCTAACCCTCGGCCGTTTGATCTCCCCTGCCGAGGGCTTTCATCTGGTTGGATCTTATTTTTTATGTATTTTTTTGTATTTATTTTATTTTATTTATATTTATGTATATTTATCATTTCATTTTAAAACCCAACCAGATGAGAAAATTATATAGATACCCCAATAATAATAAATTTATTTATTTACCAGAAAACACTTAGCCAAAATACAATAAGTTCTGTGACTCCCACACTAGGCATGGCCTGTCTCGTGGGGGTCAAACAAAAGATTTTACAATAGATCAAAGTGGCTATTTGTCGAAATTACGTAAAACAATTATGCGCAGCAAAGCAAAAATGACTTAAAAATTTATGACAAATTACCGACATAACAAACAGATTGTAATAAAAGGGGCGCGCGTGTACTTGTGGTTGAGTGTGTATGAATGTGTGTGTGCATGTGTGTAAGCGTGTGCTAGCATACCTGTTACATAATTCTCTAAAAATTATAAGTAAAAGGGTGAGAGATTGCAATTGGGGATAAGTTTGAGTGGTTAGGTAGCCCTACGATTAAATTCTTGGGATCGGACGACAGGGCATGCGTCAGTGCTGTCCACTACCGTTTTAACACCTATTTAAGGGTCACAAATATTTCTTCTGATTCCTCATATTGCCAAGTCAATAAATCACATCTCATTTTTATTTTAGCCTCATAAAGTTGGGATCGTTTTAAGTCGTATAAGTTGACTAATTTGTTGTAGATGCGAGGGAATAGGAACAGTCTGAAATGATGAGCGAAAGATGTTTTAACTAAGGTTGTGGGGATCTTAAACACTCTTTTATTTATTAAAATATTAAACGTTGGCAGTTTCGAAGCTTCCCTGTGCATAAATGTAAAGGCCCTCAGAAGATACAATCTACGGACACTTAAATCTTGAGCTTCTCCAAAGAGATCTGACGTATGATAGCGCCTTGGTTTACCCAACCTTCAAAACTGCCCTCTGGGCCCTTTCCAGTACTATCAACGTAGAGGAGGATATGCCACCCTACGCCAGTATACAATAGCTAAGTATGGACTGACGTAGCGCAAGGTAGACGGACTTTCAAACGCTGTCATCAGTAGAATCTCTCAATAGTCTCATTGTGTGTATCAGCTTACGGACCCTAGCTGATGTCGCCGATATATGACTTTTAAAGTTAAGATTTTCATCTATTATAATGCCCAAATATTTAAGGGAGCCGACCCTATTTATCTGGTCGCTACTAGGAAGTTATCAAAGTTTTTACGCATGCTTCTTATGTTCACGCTTAAAATCCTGAATAAAAATCTAGACACACACACACAGAACGTCTTTACAATCCTCTGGGACCGTTATGTTGTGCCACTTTATCTAAGATGAATTATCTATAGCATCTAACAATTCTAGGGAAGCCATGGGAAGATCGTGAAAAATTGATTGGAGTATTTTGGAATTAAAGGGGAGAGTGCCATATAAACATAAGAAATTTGAATTACTCAGAATACATTAAGTACACCCTCAGTAATTTTTTCAGCAGATTTAATCAGGACCCCACGTAAATAAATTTATGTGTATCTCACAATAATTTTCACATCAGTGTTATCTGGTCACAATTTTTTCTTAATATTGTACTTACGCAAAGAAATTACTGAGCGAGAAGCTTTAATCGCAATAATATGTCATTTTTATGATTTTCTCAATTTAAATGGTACATTATTTAAATACATATATTATATGTATTTAGTTACAATATTACGTCATAATATATTTTGTTACATATAATGTGTAATCATTTTAGTTATTTTTTAAGATAATGAAATCAGGCGTTACTTTGCGGAATTCCATTATATTAAAGTTGTTAAAAATTAATTTGCTTGTATCCGTGTCATGAAATAACATCATTCGTCTTACCTAGTTTGAAGAGCACCTCTCGCCCTCTCTTAATTGCTTGCATTATCCCCGTCACCACCAATTCCAGCACCACTACCTACACTAAGAAAGACTCCGTTAATAACAACCGTTAATACTCGTAATACAACATGTATTTCGCCTTTACACGAGGCATCATCAGGTGAAGTCAGCCACCGTGTCTTTACTAGCATAGTGGTGTTGGGAGAAGTGGTGCTGGGATTAGTGGTTACAGAGAGTAGTGCACGCAATTGAGAGAGAGCGGGATGTGGGAAGAGGGCAAATTTAGTAAGATACATAATTTTATTTCATTACGCGCATATAAGCAAATTAATTTTAATTTAGTTTCTTTTCTTTTTTTCTCTTAATTGATAAACCTATGGCTAATTGTCACTACTCCGTGCCTTGACTGGTAGGAAGGCTTTAGTTACTAACTTCGTTAATTGTATCCTTTTTTATATAAGGGAATGCAATAAAGATTTTTGAATAAAATAAATAGTTTATTTAATACCCTTCGAGTTACTTTAAGAAAATCATAGGTAGCTAGTATTTTCTAATCAATAATCATTATTGCATAATTTATACATTCGTTAATTACAGCCCTTCACAAGTCCACTGCTCAACATAGGCCTCCCCCAAGGTACGCCACAAAGCACGGTCCTGAGCCACTTGCATCCATCGACTTCTTGCATGTCTTACCAGGTAGTCACTCCCTCTAATGGGGGGCCACCCTACATTTCGCCTACCGGTGCCAGGCTGCCCTTAAGAATCTTCCTTCCCCATCAGTTATCGGTTCTTCGAGCTATATGTCCGACCCATTGCCACTTCAGTTTACTGACCCGATTGGCTACGTCGGTTACTCTGGTCATTTCTACTGCGGATATTTCTAAGACTTTTTAAGATTATGCAAAGAAACCCCTAATATAGCGCTCTCCATAGCTTCGCTGATCGCTGCGACCATGAGCTTACCCATACGGCCAGCAGTGCAGGACCACGTCTCAAATCCATAAGTCATCATTGGCAACACGCGCTAGTTGTACAATCTTGTTTTCAGGCTTTGTGGTACAAATGATAATAATATATTTATTATATTAGTTGTGTTATTGCATAATGATGATTTTGTTTGATGAAGACATAAGTTTCAATAACGATTTTTGATAAGAAACCACTATGTTTGTGACAAAAAAATCAACAAATTTGTGAAATAAACGTCGCTCAAGAGTGACCGTGAGCTTATAAAACACGCCGGCTCGTATTATCTTGAATTATTAATCATCCATTCACTTAATTTTTATTTTAGGATTTTATAGATGAAGATAAATTAATATCGAGGGCTGCAAGCTTGTTTGTTTTTCTTAGGTGATTAAAAGAACCGCGTTGTTTTTTGGACCTGGGCCTTTTTCTCTTACTAGAGCTGTGTCAAAGCGAATTTATTTATAAAAAATAGTATTTGGTAAATTTATATTTTGACACCTCCAAGGACATAAAGAAACTTCCCAATATCCTAATTATTAAAACGGCGTCGTAGAAACAATTTTGTAATTAAGTAATCAATTTTCACCGGACCCACTGGGACGCAGTTATTTTTAACGTTTACTGAATTCTCGTCGAAATTAATAGTAAAGGGTTGGACAAATTACCAACTTTCATCGATAAATATTAGTCCCTTATTCATTATTTGCTATTCGAAGTAATCGAAATAAAATTTCAAAATTGCCATTTTCTTTGCATAATTTATAATTTTCAACTTTTAAGGATAATGATTTTCTTAAGAAAAAGCTAATGAGCAGGAATCTATTTATAATTAAGAATCAAATTATAAATTCGTTGTTATCACTGAGCAATAAGATAGAAGGCCTTATCACGGGTAGAAAGGGTCTTCGGTTCCCTTTACTTGTCGTACGTTTTTACGTTTACTAAGGAGTTAGGTCTCCTTTTCTGTCCAAGCCTATTCGCACGGCGTCGTATCGTAAGCGTATCGTAATACGGGCGTAGGGCGAGAGCAATAAATTCAAACAACTCCGCCCACGAAGCGGTCCTGCAGTGAATCGTAGGAGATGTTTATTGTAATTACGATAGTAGTAGTGTACTGGCGTAAAAAAGCAAGCGTAACAATTTAAATGTTCATTAATCTCTTAAATTAAAAAGAAATGAAAAATTTAAAAGATTTTTTTCAGGTCTCGCACGCGTGGTAACGATACGCTTACGATATGACCATGCTTACGACTCGTTTTTTTAGACATAGTTTTAAATGTCTTTCAATTTATGCAAAATTTAAGATAGTTACTTCGTAGTAATTACATAGGTACATCTAAAGTGCATTGGCTCTTAAAAAATTTACGTTTTTAAAAATATTATGATGTTAATTATAATGTATACAAAAAATAATTTAAAAAATCACTGAAACAGCTGTCAAGTTTATATCAACATATAACAAAACATTTTATTTAAATATTGAAAACAAAACAATTTTAATTTATTATAATATGACTTCAAGATTCATTGTCTTTAGAAAAGGAAAAAAGACAACAATAGCGAATTGTTTGTTGACCTTTGTCAAAATTACATATTTATAAAATGATATTTGTTACCGAAAAAAAAACAACGGCGTCTATTATTGATGTTTTATAATAACAAAATATGAAAAATTTATTGACATGGTAAATTTAAGTATGGAAAAATGTAATATATCATATTATTCAACTTTTTTTAATAATAATGCGTGGTAATAGAATTAATAGAAAACAATAACTGAATCAAACGGAATATAAAATAGTTTTGTGCCTTATTAGAAGTGTATAAATGCATACGTAACTTAACTCATTGCATTTATTTATTTACCCTTTATTGCACCTTAATAAAAGGATCACAAAGGGGGGACTTAATGCCATTAGGCATTCTCTGCCAGTCAACCCGAATTGCGTTATGATTTTTATTTAGAAACAGTAATAAAACTACTAAAAAAGCTAGTGAATCGTTAAGTATCTGAT
Source organism: Parnassius apollo (assembly GCA_907164705.1). Lineage (NCBI taxonomy): Eukaryota > Metazoa > Arthropoda > Insecta > Lepidoptera > Papilionidae > Parnassius > Parnassius apollo. The sequence continues at coordinate 22,529,359 of CAJQZP010000885.1, read as the reverse complement.
AAATATTTTCAGTTTAAATATAGGTGTATTAAATACAGAATATTTATTACTTAACTTGAAAAAAGTATAATAGCGAAAAGAACATAAGAACAATCTGAAATTGATAGATAAAGCTTTAAATATAATTAAAATCACACAGGTGCGAAGTTACCTCTTAACTTCTTCTTTGTTCTTTTTGGCGCTCAATTTTTATATTCTTCTGGGCTAAGCTCGCTAGAGTACAACTGCTGTTTTTTTTTCATTCATCGTCAGTTGTCTTCATAGTACTATACATATATTTTAATTTTTCAGTCAGTTTCTAAAAATATATTTGTGGGCTCTTCTGGTGTTCACATTTATTTATTATCGTTCCATCCGGCAGTGTGTCAATTCCGTTACAATATTAATTTTTTCAATCGTTTCAGTTATTTCTTCATTATTTAATTTAGTAATATTTATAAATATTTTACTTCCAACTACTAGGCTAACTAGGCCTGGCAGTGCGCGTGCATTGTCGCAGCGCACCGTAGGGCAGGGTCGCCATGTAATGTAGGAAAGGTGTTAAATGAATAGGAGAGGCGTGTAACTCATATGGAGGCGTGTATATATATATATATATATATATATATTTTTTATATATATATATATATACAATATGTAACATAATTAACGCACACCCTCAGACACCCCAATTAGTATATTATGTTATAATCACAATACATACACTGAATTTTTAGTTAAACATTTTTATGCACTGATTATTTATTAATTAGTTGTACTAATTCCAGAAGAATATTGTGGTCACAGTACAAATCCACGAACTCAAAGACTTTAACGTTCTCGAAATAAAGTTCATTTTTCTTTATTTTTATTGAATGACAGAATTAGTAATAATACAAATAAAACTGCACTCTCAAAAGTCTTATTGCCTTAAGTTACGGTCCATTTCAGTTTGTTTTGACTGTACAGATTTAGTGTGACTGTAATTTACATAGTTATAATAATTTTTGGGATAAAGAATTACCTATTTTAAAAATGATAGGAATTAATTCAGTAAACGATTCTGAACAAACTACTTTCTCAAAGTGCGTTAATTATGTTACATGTTGTATATATATATATATATATATATATATATATATATATATATATTTATATAGGGGCTACACTACACTACTACCGGTGAAACACTGGGTAGCAGGTACCTCGTTTCGTACGTCGTTTAGTTAATTGTTGTAAGGTATTTAATAACAACCTACAAAGACGATTATATCTTATTTTAACTTAAAAAAGACCTACAGACATAACAACCAAAACGGTCTGTTAAACATCTCGTATGCCTGTTTACAGCATATAGCAACAGGGATCACTGGAGGAGAGGGGATATCACGGGGAGTAAAACTATGACAATTTAAATTTTGAAGTGAAAACTTCTTTAGCATCGTTGTGATTTGAAAGTCTATGAAACAAAAAAAGCGACAGTAAAAAGAGACAGACACATAAATTCATAAGATTGAATGGATTGGAATTGGAGAAAATGAGATAGGAAGCATTATAGATTATAGCGCAATGCTCGCGAGAAAAAAGTCGTAAACGCCGCCGAAATGGCGTCGCTTACGCGTTTTGTTCAACAAGGTACGAACATTGATTTATTATAACTCAATGGGTACGAAGGTGTCGTGTGCCTATAGATTAAACAAGCAGTGAAGAACGGCCAAACCTCAACTTCGTAATAGGTAAAATTGATATTAAATCTTTTTTGTAATTTGTGAGTACTATATAAGGTTTATCGAAAAGAGTAATATAATATCTGTGTCATATATATATATTATATATATATATATATTTTATATATATATATATATATATATATATGAGATTGTTATCATTTATTTACTATAAAATTAAATTTTCTTATATTTTATGCCGAACTTGTAGTTTAAATTATAATATTAAATTAATCATTTAAAGTATTTGTATTTTATATTTCATTTCATTTGAAGGTTTCACTTCTGTCGCGTGTGAGCTACACCAGCTACACGCATGTTTTTTTTTTTTTGGGGTTTTTCTTTATTTTTTTTTTATTTTTTTTCACATTGTGTTTAACCTTTTCATTATATTTAAATATCATTGTATTTTGTTTTAAACTTCAAAAATAAAGTAATAACGGCCGTGTTGTTTCATATTTGGTTACCAAAACAGGCTGCTTGCCCCCATACAATATACAGAACGATCGAGAGACTGATCCGAGTCTGTGTGTGTGTACGTGTGTAAAATTGTTATTTTATTGTTTTAATTGTTATGTGTAAGTTTCATAGTAACAAACAATTGTTATTGTGTGTGCAGATTTCTCCTCGCAAAAACTTACAGACAGTTATGTATCGGGGGGGTGGGAGGGGGAAGCTGTGGCCACGCTCCTCTGGTCCGCCTTGTTGCTTTACGGTTTACAGAATAAAAATTGCTTTCTTTGACGTCTTGTCTTTTATTACTTTACCTAGGCTGCACTAAAAGTATCGGGATTGGAATATTTCCACTGTTCCTGTCATATTAAAATCTTTTTCATTGAAAACTCCTTGGTTTTAAAAATCGAATACCATTTATATATTTCAAAAAAAGATTCGCGGTCTTGTCACAAGGTTTTATCAAACTTGTTTAGTCGCTGAGAAAATGGAATTGACTCGAGAAAATTCAAGAGCGATGATTTATTATGACTTTCGAAGTGGTTTAACACTAAAACAGTATGTTGACCGGATTATTTCTGAATTTGGTGATGAAGCCCCATCCAAAAACCACAATTTATCGCCTTGTTTGCTGAATTTCAACGTGGACGTGTCAAGCTCAGTGATGATCCCCGTCAAGGTCGTCCAAAAACTGCAGTCACCCAAGAAAACGTTGATGCTGTGCGTAAGCTGATTGAGGAAGATTGACATGTGACATACCGCGAAATTCAGGCAACTTTAGAGATTGGAATGAGTCAAATACAAATAATCTTGCATGAACAATTAGGTGTAAAAAAGTTGTTTTCCCGATGTACATTCGCTCTGTGAAGAGCAAAAAAGCGGCTCGAGTTACTTGGTGCGTCAGAACTTTCGAAAGATTCCACGCAGGATCCTCAAATGCTGTATACAACATCGTATCAGGTGACGAATCCTGGATATACGCGTACCAACCTGAAACAAAAAACCGGTCACGAGTTTGGGTTTTCGAAAATGAGTTAAAGCCAACAAAAATTGTTCGTTCACGGAGTGTTGCAAAAAAAATGGTGGCCACGTTTGTCTCCAAAACCGGCCATGTTACGACTATTACTCTTGAGGGACAAAGAACGGTTAATGCAGAATGGTATGCTAGCATTTGTTTGCAACAGGTCGTTTTTGAACTCCGTATCCGCATAACTGCAACCGCCGCATCATCCATCACAGAACAAAAGAGTTTTTAAAGCAAGAAAACATAGAATTATTAGACCATCCGCCGTGCATCCCCGACCTAAGCCCTAATGATTTCTATACTTTCCCTTAAATAAAGAATAAATTGCGTGGACAGAAATTTTCATCACCTGAAGAAGCTGTGGACGTCTACAAAACCGCCATTTTGGAGACCCCAACTTCCGAATGGAATGGTTGCTTCTATGATTGGTTCCATCGTATGGAAAAATGTGTCAAATTTCGCGGAGAATACTTCGAAAAGCAATAAATACATTTTTAAATAGTAATGTTGTGTCACTTCCTTGATTCCCGAAATTTTCACGTATAACGTAAATGATAAAACTAGTAATCCCTGAGGAAGTCAACGTCGAGAGTCCCTTGTCAAACTTTTTCAATTTTATGAAATGTCTTACAAATAGATTTTCAGATGTATTATCGGCAAAAGCAGTTGTATATTGCCAGCAACGTAAAATTAGAATTTTAGTAGAAGTCAGAATTCATTTAGAGAAAGTCAAAACTAGGGTTATTTTGGGTGCTAATTAGGTGACAAGTTTAAAAATTAAGTACTCTAAAAATTTCCTAGCAACGAACTATTGAAATTTGCGTTGCTGATAAAACGTATCACCAGCAACGCAGTGACGATAATATATATATATATATATATATATATATATATATATATATATATATATATAAGATAAATTTTTATACCAAAGAAAGACCCCATGCAAGGGCGAAGGTGCTCCACTTCCCGCAGCGCAGAAGCCGTTGCAGAAGTAATTGTGTTATTATTCCTGTGTAAACAAGTGAGTTGTGTTTTGGAAATCACTTAATTATCAAATCAATTCTATACCTGACTTTGATTCTATTCTGATTTTAAGAAAAACTCATTTTTTCATCTGCACTTAATTAGCACTTAATTCATTGTTATTAATATTTATCGTATATCTATTATAGTCGCTGCGTTGCTAGCGATACGTTTTACCAGCAAAGTAATTTTCAACAGTTCGCTGTGGTGATAATTTTAGAGCACCTAATTCTTAAACTTAACTACTATTACTACTACTACTTAACTAAAAGCCCCTAATTTTAGATTTGTCTTAAATTAAATTCCTGATTTTGCGTTGCTGGCGAGACACAACTGGCGAAAGTATGAATATCTAATTCGAATTCATAAAACAAAAACTAGTAGCGATTTAACATAAATAAAAGTTCTTAACAAAATATTACCTACAAAATTGTATTTATTAATTCATAAATCTCTCGGTTTTTTTACCAAAACCTTTATAATTATAAAAATTATGACTTAATATTCTATTTTCTATTTTTTAGTTATTCGTTAAGGCTTTGTTTCCTATCTGAAAAGAGAAGAAAATAAATAATCTCAATAATTTATGATTAAATTTATTAAGTAGAATACGTTTCAATCCGAACAGGAAAATCCATCAACACACGTAAATGACTAAACCTACAGAAGCAGTCACTAACTGAAATGTCTTTGCCACATTAACGTAACTATTCGTTCATCACTTACTTACCCTATTTTCAGCTTTCAATTCTAGACTCGGCAGGCTCAAGTTGCCCGTTAGAGTGCACAAGCGTGTTTTCGGTATGAATGCGACATACCTAACATTATTAAAGTTAAAACCACATTGATCGTGGATATTATTATGTTGTTTTTTATATAAAATGAGTTGCAAATGTTTTTGTACAAAAATGTTTACAAGAAATCAGTGTAGACCACGGTACGGGTGTGGTTGACATTTGAAAAAAAGGTTGGCATATTAATCATATAATCTACGCCTTTACATCATAGATTTGGTAGAGCCATGCTGCAGTTAAATTAGACGTATAGTTGTAGCACGAATGGGTCGGCTCGACCGGGGAAGGACCACGCTCTCACAGAATACCAGCGTGAGCTGCTGTATTTCGTATGGTGAGTGTAAAGAACCGGAGACCCTTTTTACTGGAAATGAGGCATTCCATCTAAGTCCTCACGGGTGACAACGCATCTGCATTTTGATTCGTAATCGAGGATAGATGTAGATGTCTATGGGCCGCAGCAACTACTTACCATCAGGTGGACTGTGTGCTCGTTTGTCACCCTATACTATAAAAAAAATCATGGCTGCGTCATTCGCTTGGTATATTCTGATATCTGTTTCTTTTTGTTTCAGCAAGCACCAATCTAGTCGGAAAATTCACGCAAAGCGTTCGTCGCATCGTACAAGATGTCAAAGATGAAGGTACTTCCAGTAAGTATGACATTTATTTGTACATGGGTGACAGCAGCCACTCACCATCATATAGAGCGAAAGTTCGCCAAACAAAACGAAAAATTTATGATAACATTGGTCGGCAAAAAAAAAATCCGGGAGCAAAAAGTTTACTATGTGATTTCTATTGGCTTTGATTTGTTGAGTCCAAATCTGTTTAAAGATTTCAACTATCACCTCTAGCTTTTCAGATATTTACATTTAAATAAAATATCGGTATTGATATATATATATTTTTTTTTTTTTTAAATATGTATATCTTTTAGAACGAAAAAATTTACACTGATTGATGACTTTTACAACCCAAATTAAAATGAAATATGAATTAAAAAATATAAAAAAAAAAACATAAAAATGATAACTATTTGGTAGATCGTTTCTTTTATACATTTTAACTGCTGTTTCTCGATTTATTTCCCAGCAAAAATCAGCTAGCATTGCTGGGGTCCACTTGCCGCTGTATCTTTTTTCCATATGTGCAACGTCTTGGTGGAATCTTTCACCATGCTCATCAGACACGGCACCAAGATTTTCTGGGAAAAAATCTAAATGCGAATGCAAGAAGTGAATTTTTAAAGACATATTGCATCCAAGTTGATGTTACGACGAAAGCAGTTCTTCTATCTGCTCTGTGTAATTTTCAGCCTTTTTATTGCCAAGAAAATTGTGACATACATTTTAAAAAGCTACCCATGCTCTTCTTTCTTTATCTACCAACTTTGATTATTTGAACTGTTCAACAGTAGAACAGACTCAGAACACAACTAAATACATGTACATACCAACGTTCATAAATACCGCTGCCTGCAACTATAAGCAAAAAATTCTTCTGTAATAAAAATTCTAGTGTAAACAAAAAATGCTATTGCGTCGAAACTAGACGTGCTAGGTGAATTCTAACTACATATTTGGATTTAACGTAACTAACGTAATAACTTCCATACATACATTTTTTTGCTCTTATTTTGATGCCGACCAGTGTAATTAATAGCTGTGGCAAAAAATTAATCACCACAATATTGGTTAAAATAAAAAATTTCAATTCAACCTAAGGATTTAAACCCTTTATTGGGCTTAGTTATCATAGCAATCTTCTATTGATCTCTTCAAGGTTTTTCTCAGGCTTACAAGATTATCGAACGCATTGGTTTAAAGTTTTTAATAAGAATGAATGGGAAAAGTTTAAAAATTATCGTAGAGGTATACATACATCATTGTAAGGTGGTAACAAGAAAATCAATAACTTTATATGCTCCGTGGATGTCGAAAGACTCAACTGTAGATAATCCTACAAATATCTCTTGAGCTATTAAAGGCAGAATTACCATCTCGTATATCAGATTTATTAAATACCCAGATCACAAAATGATTTTTTACGGATTCACAACGCAGTAATAGTAGGTATGAAAAAATTATACCATAGTAACTTATGAAACTAATCTTGTAAAACTTGTTTCATACTCGATTTTATTTAAGTTATCGTTGAAGGATACCATCAACCACTAACAGCACTGGTGACAAAAAGTACTCCTTATCAGGTAGATTAAAGATCGACCCCGCACCTTTAACGCTGTTGACTATTGCCGAACCCAGTTTTTTACGTCTGTCGTAAACGAAATGCTTCTACCATTATTTATCCACTTTTAGAAGCTATAAGCTTATAATTCACAATGTAATTAATTTAATTTTATCTGTACCAGGTGGACAAACAAAAGAAGAAGTGATAGAAACGAATGAGCGTCTGCGCGCAGTACGGATACGTCTTGATGAGAACTACGACACTGCAAAGAAGGCCTTGGTCACACTTATGTCCCGATACAACGAGTCCAAGGCAGAGCGCAACGTGTTTACCAGATATGCATTATTGAAGGCCATGATTAAGGTAAGGCTATATCATTGAGCTATTATGTACTACGTACTAGAGGCGACACTGCATTCAGCTACTCTGTTCCACTCAACTGCGGTGCATACACCGCACTTTAACCAGTCACTCGCTAGGCGCTTTTAGAGTTGTCACGTGTTGTGATAATTAAAAAAAAAATCTCTTGATAAAAATATCCGTCGTGTGTACTTAGATATTGCACAAATAATTCAAGAAATGTCAGTAAAAACCAAGGAACTAAAATTAATAAAAAAGTGTTACAGATTAATAATAAAACAAATTATTCCTAAGACGCCATTTTGTGTCATGGATTATAGATTATGAAATTAATATGTTCAGATGCGACATTTCTGTGGGTACTCAAGTATAGGACGAATATAATATTATTATACACATTTTTTTTGTAGAAACTTAAATAAGTTATTATAATTAGGCTAAATTTTCTTTTATTTTATTTTTAGGTTTTGACTTCAGAAAAGCTCAAAGTGGAATAAATTCGTCCATTTTTAACTCTCGCGTGCCATATATATATATATATATATATATATATATATATATATATATATATATATATATATTTGTAATTTAAATTTTATGTTAATAAGTTTTGTTAAACATACATTTAGTATGTTTTTTTATGTTTGACATAGATAAGGTATCTAAAATATTTAGATAAAAATATCATTAAAATGTAATTGTGATATAATATTATGTTATATTATATTAAATAAGCAAATATAATATACAAAATAAATGACAAAATTTAAATATTGTTCTCGATATAATTTACCTATTTAACAATGTAATCTACTATTACCTACGGGTCAATCTACCTATGTTTATTCTATGATAAAAAAACAACCGCGCGAACACAGAGCAGCGCACATTTTTTGTTTGAGATAGCTGTTCTAGTACGTAAGTACATATTACTTCAATGGGCTATATTTTAGTTTTTAACTTAATTGTGTGTACAAAAAAAAAACGTCTTTTGATTATACGTCCTGGCTGTCGGTATGTAAGCAACTACGGAAAATATCAGAAAGTCTGGCTTCATATGAATGGTGGTAAAACTAACTAAATGCTTTGATTAATTGTGAGACATCCAGATGGACGAGAATCTGTGCCAAAGAGGCTACACGTCTTGTTCTGCAATCGCCACTCCTCTATTTCTATTTCTTACAATGTGGGTGTCTATAAGGCAGGGGTCAACAGGCTACAGTGTTAAGGTATGTCAGAGCGTTTACGATCAAGCACTCACTTATAATAAACGAGAGGAACTTCCTACTTTATAATTGTTGAGTCGAATAAGTCTAAAAATACTGAAAACCCTTAAAAGCTTAATATGGAGTTAACTCAAAACTTTATGGCGATCAAGAGTTGCAGCAAACAACAAGTATGTAATAAAGCTGTCCGATCCATAGAACACTATAATACACAATAAAATGTCTGTCAACCTTATTTTGTACGAGGATCGGTGTCGCCAGAAGCACACATACAAGCAATTACGTTGTATTATCACTACTACAAACCCGATTCGCTGTATTGACAGACTGAGCGAATTTACACATTTTAGACTTTTGACTAACGTTTTTGACACATCAATATTTCTTTATTTTTGTTTCTAATAGTTACAAAATATAAATAGTTTCGACTTACTGGTTGTAGGATATGTGTCCTTTATTTAAATTCAATTTCCTGCTGTTCTTTCAACACTTATATATTGCACAATTTGCCATTTTTAAATAATGCATGCAGCGACGCTTGATACGAAAATTGAAAACAAGTTGATGTGAAGTGTTGACATTTAATAGGTGTGAATTGAAATGTTCCCCGTTCTATTATGTATGTATTATAGTATTCTATGGTCCGATCCATGAGGGTGCTTTTAGATATCGTGATATGATTTAATTCAAACCCTTTTCAGAGAATAAATAAAAAAATGCAAATATAGATTTAAAGTTAATCAAATTGGGAAACATATGACAATACATGCGGAGAGAGCGGCCGTAGGCCACACGATCAAAACGAAAAAAACGATTCCGTCGTCGACGACGTTGTTACCAGATTATAACAATTTATTGAATTGTAAGGAAATTGTAGTTAAAAAAGTTTATTTTAAATAACACTAACATTTTATATTCATCATAACCTAATTTGATGATTTTTATGGTAATTTAATGGCGACACCTATGTGCTCATTTCGGATCACAAAGGGTTTCATGTCCGCCACGTAAATACAATATTATTGTATATCTTCTCAAGCAACAATATTGGGCCTCCAGCTTAAAAGCGGCTTGCACTACCTGAGGCGGTGGATTCAATAATTATATTATCCCATTTTACAACTGCATCTGTAATATTTATTGCCTTAGTTATAAAAATTTCGATGCCTACTCTCGACGTAAGCCAAAACATACTCGTATATAGAACTAGCTTTATATAGTTTATTCTCTTGATATGAATGCGATAATTTAAAACAGATGTGCTCTCAAATTGATGTAACAAGATATCTTTTGAGTCTGTAATAAATTACGCTCATGCCGCCGTATAGCGTGGTAGCCATTTTGAATGATTGATGATGCTAAGATACGAATTAAAATATTTTAAGATTTTTACTAAGATGAAAATGATACATAAATATTAAATGACAATGAATATTGTGAGTTTTTGACGAGTAATATCTACTTGGGACGAATTTTCCGTCTGGTTAGGGCCAACCTCAACTAAGAGGTCAGTCGACGGATCACGTAAACGTAATTTAATGACTATTAAAATTTCCCACATAAATTTAATATTTAAGAATTGAAGAACCTATTATATTCGTATAACTGTAATTTAAGAAATTTGGCATCTGTTTTGATTGAATGAAACTATATATACGGATTTTATCGCGTTTAATTAACTTATTGTACACTTGTATTGTAAGTAACTTATTTTTAATTTCCGACGTTTCGGGTGCTTTACAGCACTCATGGTCACTGGGGGGAGAGATGTTTGACGTCTCAATGTCATAGTTAGCCCGGCTACGTCCCCCTATGGTGCTATAAAACACCCGAAACGTCGGGAATTAAAAATAAGTTAAAATAAGTTAATTAAACGCAATAAAATCCGTATATATAGTTTAATTCAATGTCTAGTTTTCGCGTAACTTTTATAGGTTAAGCCGAACGTCGTTTGCCAATTTTTTCAAAATTATATTTCTGGTGAGATAGAAATATACTTTAAACACTGGTAGAGTAATTACTTTAATTTTACTAAATATCTTCGGATGAATGGTTTTTACCAATCGTGTAAATACATAATTTGTATTTAAACCTACGTAAAAGTTTATTACGAAAATATGTTTTCAACTTTAATTTCGCGTGGTAGAGCCATGCTGCAGTTATATTAGTAGTATAGTTGTAGCACGAATGGGTTGGTTCGACCGGGGAAGGACCACGCTCTCACAGAAGAATACCAGCGTGAAATAGCAGCTCAACGCTGCTGTGTTTCGTATGGTGAGTGTAGAGAACCGGAGACCCATTTAACTGAAATTGAGGCATACCATCTTAGTCCTCACGGGTGACAACACTTTTTCGTAATCGAGTAAAGATATATGTCTATGGGCCACAGCAACCACTTACCATCAGGTGTGCTCGTTTGTCACCCTTGTACAATAAAAAAAAATTACAGTCCATAACTCATGTGTTAGAAACAAACTTATAAACCATTTTAGTTTACAGTTTAAATAATTAAAACATGCTGCTACTTGACAACACACCTTTTTATGTTTTAACTATTATGTACGACGCCACATACATACTAGTACATATCCACCCAACTCCGCAAAATCGCACAGTCTGGCTTATCAGATAAAGTACTTAAGCTGCCTTTGGTACGTCCCTGGATTCTATGCATAAAAAAATTGATGACATACGAAAAAAAAATTGAATGAAGCAAATTTCTTACGTAGGATGATATGAAAGTAATCTTACTCTGGGTAATTTTTTAACGTCTGGAAAAAAATAGGTGAACAGAATAGAAAGCCTATGGCATTGATATATTACAATTTTTTTAATTTTTTATGAAATTGATCTATCAATAAATACTAGAGAAAGGAAGGTAATTTGGAATACTGTAGGCTATTTGGAATAGGAGGGTTTCACAGAAACTGGTAGTGCCATCTAGTTTCATGGCCATTAAACATTAAAGATAGGCATCATTTGTCGATATGTTTACACGGTTAGTCGATCAAATACCAAATTGTGAAGGAGTGTGTTTGAACATTTTTAAGGTACGTATTTAACCAATTTGTGTTGCCACAATTAGTTATGTTTCGATGGTTTAGCTTTATGTATACTATAAAATGGATCATAAACTGTATACCTACATTGACTTTGATTTCAGTAGTTAGTTAATTTATAAATAAATGACATGAGGGTATATCCGACCACGTCTTGTTGCTAATTTGGAATACCCGATGTGACGGTAATTTGAAATATCAAAATTGTATTCCAAATAATCTTCAGTCAAGTTACGTACCTATTTTAATTTACCTATTTTAGAATATCATTTGCATTTATAAGTCTTGCATTTTCTTTTAAAATCATGGCGTAATAATATGAAACATAACTAAGTAATACTTTTTAAAACATACAAATTTTATACCATTTTATTACCTATATATTACACGTGAGTAGAACTGACAATAAGTTATCCGACACGCGCTACTTTCAATCAACTAAACCTGTAATGGGAATAGTAATTTGAAAAGTTTCTTTCCTCGTCTTACACCTTGCAAAACTTTCAAAATGAACTGAGAACCTACGTGACTTGTATTGATGTTTACTAATTAAGGAATTGGAAAGAGAAACCAGGTAGTCCACGCATTTAAGTCTGTTAAACATAGATGCACTCTAGTGATAGTGATAACAGGTCGTTTAGCAAAGTTCACATGCTGGTGAAGATGAAGAAATGGCGTCATACGTCCCGTCCCGTCTTACCATCTGGAACACACCAATATATAATCTTAATATCTTCATCGTTTTAGGGTTTTACTCATAACGGAAAAACGAGAATCTTAAAGAATCACTTTGTTTTCCGTCCGTCTGTTGAGACCTGTTTCTTATTTCCTTTTACTTTCGTAGGTACGAGCAGAGGTATCAAGTTAAAATTGATATAAAATACTAAGGTCCATTTTAGGTAAAAAAATGCAAACTCACATATAAAAAATTATATGCTTCTTGTGATGGACTTACAATTATGAAATTTGGCAAGAAGTATGGTCTCACAGCACAATTTAATGAAAAAATCCGAACGTCGTTTGTTTGTAGTTACCCATTAATCAACCCATTCCAGCCTACGAGAAACCATAGCTGAACATAGTCTTACCTCATGGGACTGATTTTTTAATAGTTGCCAAGCTTGGCATGCAGGTACGGAGCCGTAATTTTTGATAATTGTAAGTTGTTACCAAGAAGATGATGCTGATCATATCGTGATCGATATCATCACCCACAGGATCATATGTGATAGTGAACATTTTTACACTGCTGTAGTTATATCATATTTAAAAAAAAAGGAATTACAAACTTACATTTTCAGAATCGACCTTGATTTAAATTAATGTACGTGTCATTTTTCTTCTGCAATGTTAAATTTGTCCGACTTATCTTTTTGTCAGAACGATGTTAGGTGCTTACCGCACTTATTATTTAGTGAATTTCAGTAACTTGTTTATTTTAACGAAAGTAGATACTTACTTAGTTCACAAAGAACTCTCAGGTACCAATTAAAGTTTTTTTTTAAATTATAGTAAAATCATTAAGTTCGGATAGAGGAAAACCCTTATCAAGTTTTTATTTTAGCTAATTAAAACTGTTTATATGTTTTTTTTTTCTTTTAAAAAACTAAAAGACACAGCAAAACACTACATTGTTTATTAAATTTTGTTGCCGCATGTAAATTTTATTTACTTTTTATACACATAAAGGTCTTACATAATAATTATAAGAAGTACCTCTCCAGACTTTTCTAATGACGGCCGAGTAAAATACCACGTTAATGGAATGCCGGTAAAAAGTTGTTTGCTATTCCGCTCAGATCTCGCACACCTTGTTATAGAGAATACTTAACGATCTCTAAGTTACAGGTTTTCTTTTTACTTAATACAGTTACCGATTACCGTTACCGTTTCGGCCTATCAAAGTCCATTGCTGTACACGGCCTCCCCCTATAGATTGGTTCATAGGGAGGATATTTGCCATAGTTGCCACGCTTCGCAGGAAGGTGAGTGATTGATGATGCTAAGATACGAATTTAAAGATTTTAAGATTTTTACTTAGATGAAAATAATACATAGATATTAAAGGGCATTAAATGTTTATGTATTATATATATTCTTCCTGGGACTAATTGTCAGTGTAAGTAAAACCAACTTCTACCAAGAGGTCAGTCGACGGATCACGTAAACGTAATTAACTGACTATTAAGACTTGCCAAGTCCTTAATTCAATTTCTTTAATTGAATTGAAGAATACTTCACATTGCTATAACTATAATTTAAGGGACTTGGTAACTGTTTTGATCTCAACTCTTCTATCGGGAAACCCAAACTTCATTTGTCCCCTTTTTCAAATTTATGTTTTTGATGGGATAGAAATATACTCGTACAGTCATTATAGTAAAATTCGTAAATCTGTGCATCTTTAAAACTATTGAACGTTGTCGAGTAACTAAAATAATTACGACTTCTTGTAGTACAATGTGTAGGTACGAAAATTTTACCTCACTCTCAGCAGCTATCGAGGGAATTGGTATATAAGCGGGGAATTTTTTAGAAAGAGCAACGGTACGTCCACCCTCAAGGAAGTCTTGGTAGGCGCAAATGCTTGACTTATGGAGTGTAGAGGTAAGGAGTACAGACTGTTTAAAAACGTGTCCGTAGGAAAGCGCTAAATAACGGTGGCGCTACTGTAGCTACAGTCTAAATTTTAAAGAACTTTTTATAATTTTTTTATTGTACAGACTTTCAAAATTTTAATTTTTATTTTGCACAGGTTTTCAAAATTTTAATATTTATGTATTTTATGGTGATTTATCATACCCTGTAGCTACTCGAGCGCTGTTGTGGAGAGTTTTTGAACTGTTATTTACTGCTAACGGATGGACATAATTTCAACTATTCTTCTATGGAAGATTGTCCTCATTACCACTATACTCCATGGCTTGACTGTTTGATTTTGTTTAAACGAAATACTAAAATGTGTTCTTAACATGACTTAAAACCAATAAAGCTTTTTTATATAACTTTTACACGGTAGTGGTTTAGTGTCTTTTTATGATTTTTAATCTGGTCAATTATTATTATTTGCGTTTCTTTCTTTTCACAATCCTTGTCCGGCTGCTCAATCTTCATAAAATGATTTTGTTTTTGCGCACTAACACTATTAAAGTAGTAAAAAAAAGTTAAAGTTACAAACTACATACGTCCCACAGCTGGACATAGGCCTCCTTTAACTTCCGAGAGGGTTTTTTGGGCAAAAATGTCCGCTGTATTGTCCCAATGCATGTTAGCGAACTTCACATATCTTTGAAATATTTTTTCTCATTTCGTAGACCACACTAAAAATTGCAATTACAAATTTCATTGATGTCGCCGAGTTAAACGTGTATAACACTTATTATGCCCGTTGAAATAGTGGTTAAGTGTCATCTAGTGGTCAAGGAGTTGCGTTTCTGCCTTCTCACAACCCTTTTCGGGATGTTCAATTTTCTAAATACGATTTTGCGCACTAATTACCTTGAAGTAGATGTCACCTTAAACTCCTATATGTATACAGTTCTGTATATGTATACAGTTCTTACACAGTAATTAATTCACTAAATAGAGAATCTTGTGGCCCTAAGCATCTACACCAGATAATTCATATACGCTTTAAACCAAATTCATTTCGAAATTAAAGCGAAATTTCCATGTCCCTAGCAACTACGAGTTATATTTGCTCTAATTAAGATAGGGAATCCTTCCAAGCCTTAAATTGTTTCCGCAAGTCAGGCGAGAACGGAAATTACAGATGTAAATTTGATTATTGTTTTAGTTTTATTGCCAGCCTCCAGGGTTTGGAGGTCGTGCACCTTATTGTTATATTGTAATTGTTTAATATCAGCTCAGAACTTTTTCCTAAATTTCATAATATAATGCTGCTCGATCCTTGCTAGCACTTAATTTTGCTTACTACTGATTTACCACGTTCTCGACGAAAAAAAAATTTTATGAGAAAATTTACTTGTTTATTTCTAACGATTTCAAGTACGACGACAATACTCGAATGCTGAAAAAGTTATCAGCTAGGTATAACACGTTATAGAGCTCAACATGTTTCTGATATAAACGCTGAAGCATTATAAACTGCCTTTAACTACCATAAAAACATTATCAATATTAATGGGCATGTGAGGTCCATATAGCAGGACAGATCGACAAACGATGGGAAGAAAGACTCTAGAGTCGCAGCCTTGCCTGCAAGCATCAACACACGATGACATATGAATCTTTTTTTTACGCCTTAAGCCAACCTTAAAAGGAGGGGCCTCCTCGACGACGTAAATGATTCTATTCGACGTAACTTGTGACTAAACTGTTTAAAATGTACATTATTCTAACGACGGTTCGCAAAAACAAGACCTCCTCATAGGAAAACCGTTAAGAACCTCATTTTCAGAGCCTTAAAATAAAATAATACGTCAAAAGCCTTATTATTTTAATGTATATACCTATATATTATTTATATGGATGTATAATAACTTAACCAAATAATATCAAAGGGAAATTGTAAATACAGAGTAAAATTTATAGGTAGATGGCGATATGGCCATGACTTTTACGCCACACGTCAAAAAATACGTGGTAGAGCCATGCTGCAGTTATATTAGTAATATAGTTGCAGCACGAATGGGTCGGCTCGACCGGGGAAGGAACACACTCTCACAAAATACCAGCGTAAAATTAAAGCTGCTGTGTTTCGTATGGTGAGTATAGAGAACCGGAGACACTTTATACTGGAAGCAAGGCATTCCATCTTAGTCCTCACGGGTGACAACGCATCTGCATTTTGATTCGTAATCGTGGATAGATGTAGATGTTTACGGGCTACAGCAACCACTTACCATCAGGTGGACTGTGTGCTCGTTTTTCACCCTATTCTATAAAAAAGCAGGCAACGGGATGTATTTTTGCAAGT
The DNA here is from genome assembly GCA_907164705.1 of Parnassius apollo. Classification (NCBI taxonomy): domain Eukaryota; kingdom Metazoa; phylum Arthropoda; class Insecta; order Lepidoptera; family Papilionidae; genus Parnassius; species Parnassius apollo. Next base: position 22,512,579 of record CAJQZP010000885.1, on the reverse strand, counting down.
TAAATTAAATGTATAATATCATTTCGTGTTAATCTACACATATTATAATAAAACTGTAGAAAAGTCGTGTCTGTAATTCTAATAGATTATTGAAAAAACAAGTCCAGGTGACTAAGTAAAATGCACTGAAGCCAAATAAGTGGTTTTTAGAATTTTTTCTGTCTGTATGCCTGTCTATCTATCTGTCTGTCTGGGTATTCAAGATTCACGCAAAAACTACTAGACCGATATCCATGAAATTTTCTATGTAGGTAGTTGGTAACCCGGGCCAACTTATAGGCTAACTTTATCAGATTATGGAACTTCAAAAAAGAAACATTAACTTCTAAAGGAAAGAAATATTTAATATTTCTTTCCTTTAGAAGTTAATGTTCTGTTATATATGATTTTGCTTTTATTACATATATGATGCAGGATGACTGGTGTTTTTTGAAATAAAAACCATATCTGTAAATAAAATTTCAAATTAGTTTTAACCTTTAATAATTTGAAACTACGCCAACGATCTACATTTTAATTTTCAAAACACTGCCATCTATTATCAAATAGAAAAAGTACATTTTGCCATCACTTACTATTATATTAAATAATATAAAATATTATTAAATAACTAACATTTATATGTTAAAATAATGAGATGTATAAAGTTATTTAAAAATCCGAACGTTTATTTTTTATCTTTTTCGTTATTTCATTTCGAAAGTGTAATAAAGAAGTAATGTTATATTATATTATGTCGTCTTTTTATTTTATTATATATATATATATATATATATATATATATATATGTCGAGGTTGTAGACTGATCATATTTTAAAGTAGTCTGTCATTTCATGAAATAATAGTAGTAATTTAACACTATTGGTCGACCATGATGCCATTATAGCGACTAGCTATAATGGCATCATGGTCAAATTTATGGTTGAATCAATGAATAGAGATCTTTTGACGATATTAAACTCAAATAGCTAAACAACATTGCTATTTTATGATATTTTGGCCATATTGTCAAATAGCTTTCCACCGCTAGCGGCGCTAATAGCATTTTTTTACACAAACACAGTTTTTAGCGGAATAAACAAAACTTTATGCCTTCTTTATATAATAAATAAATGTTCCACGATATTGCAAATGTTCTACTCCACAGAGTAAGTAATTCATTCTTGGGGCAATGTATACGCTATTACAACAAAGTCCCAGAAAATATACAAGGTCTCTCTATTACCAAGTTTGAATATTTAATTAAACAAATACTGTATATAAAGGATTATTGTGATATAAATGAATACATGGTTGATAATCACTCCTGGGAATGAGGTGGTCACTTCCAAGCTGTTTCTTAAATAAATTTTGTAAATATTTTTTGCCCATTGACATTGTAATTTTTTTTTAAATTCCCGCTGGGTTTCTTGCTAGTTCTTCCCAGGACAGGGGTTTTTTCGAACCACTGATAAAGTAAAAAGTTGACTTTCAATAAGAATTACTTGTAATCTATAATTGAATAAAAAAATTATTCCATTCTTTTTCTATTCTATTCTATGTTCACGGCTTTCCAGTCGCATCGCTGATATTACTAGCGTTTTGGCTTTCATTATTTCATCTAACAATAGCGCCATCTACTTACTGCTAAATAAATAATAAGTCAATCCTATACCTTTAAACGAGCAATTATTGTATATATATATATATATATATATATATATATATATATATATATATATATATATATATATATATATATATATATATATACGATAATATATATATAATCGGAATCTCGGAAACAGCTCCAACGATTTTCATAAAATTTTGTGTGCAGGGACTTTCGGGGGCAATAAATGTTAGGATTTATTATTAGAAAATGTCTTTTTGTCCGTGTTTTTAAGCAATGAAAAACTGCTACAATATCGTTAGAATGAAAAGGTAAATTTTGACAATTCGTTAATGATTACAAATAGCTTAATTGGTATATTGGGCTATCATAATATTGTAAAACCATGGTTCGAGCCCAGACCGACCGAACGATTTTTTTTTAATTTTTTTTTTCAATTTCCTTTCTTTTTTTGAGAAAATCTATTTTTCGAGCCTTTTTTTTTAGTATTTTTTAAAAACACGAAAATTTAAATTAAACTAATTGCACTCATGATTTTTTATTCAAATAACCAGTTCAGTTTTTTCTATTATGTCGGTAAGATCAAAAAATATTATTCGTATTTCATCAGTATGTAATTTGTATCTAAATATAATTTCCAAAACACACGAATTAAAAAAAACCGAGCGAAAAATACCGAGCAAAGCGCGGTCAACCGGGTACTGATAAAATTAAACAACAAAGGCTGCTGAATACTTACTCGTTTAGAATAAAAACCTTAAATAGGAACCCAAACCGGTGGCCATTATCAGAATAATTTACCGCAATTACTACGTTTTGCAAAATTACTAACTGAAAAACTGTAATTATGAGAGAAGCTCTTTAGTTGAATAAATTCTCTGGTGTCTATCGGCATATCTTCAATTTAATTTCACCAATTTCATTTGTTATGAAGTTGCCTAACGTGAATAATTGAAAATTAAGTGCACTGTGAGATTTTTAACTCTACTTGATGAAATAGTTCGTGGCATCGTTGGCACCAGTCATGAAAAATCTTTGTGTCAGTTACCATGAATTTTATTTAAACATATACGAGAGCCATGCAGCAGGCCGTGAGATTTCATCATGGCACGAAAGCAAAACATGTACGATTCCCTCGAGGACAAATAAATTTGTTATAGGAAATTTTATGTGCTGACTTACTGCGTGTCCGGTGAAGTGATGAATATTGTTCATCACTTTGTGGGAATAACGAATTTGAGACATTAAAAGGTATTTTAATTGCAATTTCAAGTGTCAATTTACTACGTTCTCAAAGGTGAGGAAAACATTGCGATGAAACCTGCATATCTGGAACCCCAGTTGAGGTCATTCAGTGTGCAGCGAAAACTTTTTTGGTCAACAATTGTCTACGATCCGGTTTTTTTTACTTTTAATGGGATAATAATGCGTAGAACTCATCATCGTCATCGTTACAGCCTATCAAAAGTCCACATAGGCCTCCCCCATAAATTGTCAAATAGGCCTGATATTTGCTATGACGATATGAGGTGGTGGATTCTATTTCGCCGCCACAACATGGCGAATATTTTTCTACTTCCGTTCATGAGTGTGGTACTTCCCATTCCTTCAGTGTAAGTAGAACACTTTTGGAATGAACCTAATTTTAAAATTTTAACTTTTAATTAACTTTTTTTTATATATGTTACAGCACTCACGGTCACGATGGGGGGAGGGGGTACTGGAGTGTTGATGTCGTGATGTTATAGTTAACGAAGGCTATAAGTCTTGCAGTGTTAAATATGCCTGGGTTTAAATTTAATTTCAGTAATTATGAGATCCCAAGCAGATAGCACCCAGACATCTTCTCTATTGAAATTAGAGTGTTTTTTTTATTTCAATAGCAATAGCGTCCTTGGTAGGAATCGCGTTTCTTTTCCGAGGATTTATGATCCTTCAGATCTGATATAATGGCTGGAACGATACTTAACATGTTGACATACTTCAGACTTCCTGGAGCTTCATTGCTTCACATCAGCGATATGTACTTTTACGCGGGTTTTTAGGGATTTTACATCTGTATAAAATCCTAAGTAAAAAAGGTAAAATTTAATGCGATAAAAATCGTAAATTTAATTTTATTCCACCCGCAGTATTCACGTAAATATTAGAAATCATTATAGAATTTATGTACAGTCTACTCGAACGTAAAAATTAAAACATCATTTATTTTATGGTGCCAATCAATATTGAACGGGACCAATAATTTGAGTAAAATATCGCAAATAAGCGTGATACCGTAAATTAATAGACGACAGTGAAAATCATTGTTTAGTTAAAACAAAACTTTAATGATGAAAGAATGTAAATAGAAATAACGAATCTTTATCCAAATTTAAATAAAAAATTGATTCTACAACAATTTGGTAATTGATAATTACCTTTCTTAAGGTTTTTTTTTTTTTTTTTATTTTAAAAAAAAAAAAATGGTGTGTGTTTTTTTTTTTTTTTTAAATGTTTTAAATTGTTGTTGGTTAGGTTTGTTTTTTTTATTTTTTTTTTTTAATTTTTTTTATAAAAGAGGTTTTGGTTTTTTTTTTTGTTTTTTTAATACATCTGAAGACACGCCTGATATAAAATAGTAGGTGATTATAAACATAAGATATTAATGGAATTATAAGAAACTTATTTATTCAAGTGTTTTTAAAACATATTTGTCTATACCAAATATCAACCATCTACGTTAAATAGCCTTTGAGAATTCAAAAAAAAATTTTTGACGAACAGACTAAAGAAAGATACAGACACCGAGGTGAGTCTAGCTAGTAGTGATCGTATTATGCCAAATTTAGAACGGAACAACATTTATTAACGTTGCTAAATTAAACCCCACGCGAGAGAAGCAGCGGGTAAAAAGCTAGTTTGACGTGTGTTAACTTATTCTCCTTTTTCCGGTATTACAAAATTTATTATAATTAAAAGACCTGTGTCTAACATAAGTTACATTCTGACTAAAGTTTTTTTTTATTAAAATTTAACAGTTAATGAAAATTATGAAACTTTTTTTAATTACTTAATAATAAAATAAAGAATAGATAATATGTAATTGAATTTACTGTAGATTATTTAAATATTGTAGATTTTCTTCCAACCTTTTTTTTTTAATTGAAATTGAATTGAATGGAAGCAATTTGTTTTCATTTCTATTTTTGAGAGGTATTTATTTAAACATTTAACTGGCAAATATATAATAGCTACAATTTAGCATTTTACTTCTGGATAAAGGTAAGAACAGTTGTTTTTTATTCGCCTGAAAACTAATATTATTTATATATTTATGAACGCGACTGTGAAATTCAAAAGGCTTCCTAAGAATTAACACCTAAAACTATTAAAAATAATTGGTTGACCCTGCAGGCCATCCCTGAAACTTCCCGCTAATTTCATTATCAAAGCGCTCTAAATTCCACTCTTTATGACTTTTTTGAGCTCTTCTTCATAATTTTGGAAAAACACGTTTTTTTTTTAATTTTTTTTCACAAACAAATCAACCGATTTTATTTATAGAGATTTATGTGATTTATAGCAATCGATGCAACATTTTCTACTTAATAAAAAAGCCTATTACAAAAAAATATTTCACGGAAAGTTTTCAAGCTGTTTTGAAAAAAAAACGCTTTTCCGAGAACCTCAAGAAAACATACGGACATACGGACATCATCGCAAAAATAGCCAGATTAGCTTCCTAGAACATCGAAACCTCAAGATCTGATGAGAACTCGACTTTCAAACACCGCGGTGAAAAAAATAACCCTCTTTTTGAAACTCATTGATTTTCTTAGACTATTCAACCCAATTAATGGTCTAAGACTATTTTCATAGCAAGACATTAAAAATCAAAGTGATAAGTTCAGTTTTTCGATATCTTGTTCACATTCATACCGACCAACTGACATCCAAGTGAAATATTTTCAATTAACTTTTATTAATTATAATTGTGATAAATCTTATAATTACGTTAGAAGTATTCATTGAAATATCCTCTTGCCATTGGTGTATTTTTTTATTATATAAGTGAAATATAAAGCTAGTGGAAGTCATTTAAGTTGAGTGGAACGCGTTTATTTATTTTAAGAAAATAGAGCACTACTTGTACATTTCCGCTTCACGTTCGATATGTGCAAAAGAATCATCAAAATAGGTTCACCTAGGAAAAAGTTCTGAGGTAGCACACATTAAAAAAATACAGTCGAACTGAGTACCTCCTTGTTTATTTGAAATCAATTTAAAAAAAAACCATTTGTTGAAATCATTATCGATCTAATTAAAAACGTAATGTATTGATATACTAGGCTTTAAAAAGTTTTTATATAATACTAATTAATCTATAGTTACTTATTCATAGTTAAAAAATGTAAAGTTACAGCGTATATAAGTGCCACTACTGGTCACTAGCCGCCTTTCATTTCTGTGAGGGATTTATGGCAAGGAAATGTCTTCCGAATCGCTGCGACAGTTTGTGGTGGCGGACTTCACATGCCTTAAAAATATTTTTTCTTCTTAGAAATACAGGTTTCCTCGTGATATTATCCTTTAAGAAAGAGTATGTGGTAAATCGGCTTTTAAAACAGCGATTTACAATTTTATTGGTGCCGGCAGGGAGTAAGCCCAGGTTGCTAGCGTAGTGTGAAATTTTGTGGTAATTATTGTATTGTAATACAGACTCATATAACCACCAAATAAAATATATTTGCGTTTACTGCACTTAACTAGACCTAAATGTAAACTTCTAACGAGGTTTTAGCGTAGACTTTACTAATTGAGTGAAACATTTAAGTGAATAAGTAAAGTCAAAGTAACTAAGTAAAGTAAAGTAAAAAAATAAGTAAATTCGTACAACCTCAGGTTCACTAAATTCCCGGTCACCAGTTTTACTTGTCCTGTGTCCTGAATGTATAATGTAGAAAACAAAGAAAATTAACTAGGCCGAATACGAAGAGAACTGGCGAAAATTAATATATTTCTCTTGACTAGAACTTTGACCTGAAGTAATTCTAAGCTTTAAAACATTTTTGTAGGTTTGTTTGGGTCCTTCACAATGTCACCGTCATTTTAAAATTTTAAAATAAATGAATATACCAACAAATAAAAGAATGTTAAGAAATGATATACATAAAATTATTGTTCTTCCAAAACTCTGTGAATTTTAATTTAGGAAAAATTCTTTTACGTAAAAATGTTTGTATTGTGATTCCGAAGGTACCTGCTATCTTTATTTTCGATACAAAATATTATTTAATACCATAATTCGTTTTAATTAAAAACACCTAATAATAATATCGTATATTGCCAGATAAAAGTTTGCCGTAATAAATTACCAGGCGCTTCGACGTGTGACGTAAGGTAACAACAGTCGATGTGTCTGTAGCGAAAATCGTTAATTTATTGTTTTATACGCGTTTAAGTGTCATAAATGTAAATATGGGTAGGAAAAAAAATGTTACCTAAGTGGTAAAACAAAGAGAGTTTATCGCATGAACGCTGCTCGAATGTTGTATTTTGAGGTTAATACTTATATTTAGTAAGGTAATTTTTTGTTTGAGGCTGCCTAATAGGTTGCATTTTTACTCATTTACATTAGCCAAACTGATCATTTATACTTTTCTAGTTTCAAGTGAGAAACACTAAAAATGGAAAATATCAAGACCCAGTTGGAAAAGAATGTACAGAGTAGTGCAAGCACAGAGACCGCAAATAATGTCAGTCAATGTATTGTCCGAAAGCATGGCGTAAAAGTACATAATTAAGAACAACTGAAATACTTCGGATGTGAAGTGATTGACCAGTCGGAGTAGTCTTGTGAGAATTTACATACACAGTACCTATCCCCACTATGGGGCAATCACCGACTTTTTTAGTTTTTTTTTTCTTTATTATTTATGCAATTTGCATTACGGCATCTTGTAAGACTCACAAGAACAAACATTTTCAGTTATATGAGATTCTTTACGTACGATGCACCAATTAAGAAAAAAAATCGTTATCAATTCAATAACTTTTCGAACAATATTTTATAACGAATAAAGTACAGAATTTATAATCTATAGGAACTAATATTATAAATAAGAAAAATTTATTTAAGAAGTAAGCAATGCTCTCTGTGTTGTTCATTACTCTGCATCTGAGCTACTTCAGTCAAATATAATCAAAGCCCGTACGGCTTTGATTATAGGTATTATACATGTCTATATAAACAAAGCGTAGGTACTGGCGGCGCGTGGTTTGCTGCGAAACTAGCAAGGTCATTCGCGTCGTATTCGGCCTTAAAACGCTTATTTTGAGATTTCAGGGTTTGTTATGTTAAGCATTCAAGAACAGTCTATAAAATACCACACATTAGCAGAATGCCTCAGTCATGTTATTAAATAGAAGATATCAAAAGAAATACCTAATAACTTTTGAAAAGAAAATAAAGGTACTATTTTAGCTTACTATAAGCCTTCCTTTAGCGGCGTGGTAGCTCAGGTAAAGCGCTCGTCGTTAATTTCATAGTCCGCAAGCAACACGGATTCGATCCCCGCCGACAAAAATAAAATTTTTGGTCTTGCTCGTCAATGCAGTAAAACTTCGAGAGGAACATTTATTGAAATAAACATTTGAAGTCCGTAAACAAACATTGAGGCGGCTAAGCAAATTTCTGAGTGGTCTGAACGTTAATCCGCGCATAATGGCTGAACTTTCCTATCTTAAAATTCTGGTTAAGGCTGCTTATATGAGTAGACAAAGCCTAGTGGTATATTAGTATTATGTAGCATATATACATAGTACCAACGTATATTATTTCATTTATTTATTCACGGAATAATTATTAAATTTTTTGAGAATATTCCTTGAAGTAAATGTATACTAAAAATCCTTTCGACTAAATCTTATATATAATCTCATATTGCTGCTTTAATAAAGAATAAGTCTGAATTATGTACCTAATATATATAACCAGAAAATCATACTGGCAACGGTGGGATTCGAACCCAAGCCTCTCTCTCTTCTTTGCCCTAAAACCCTCTTCGAAATGAGAGGAGGCCCGTGCCTAAGAATGAAACGTATATAAACTGTAACTCTAAAATATAATAATGTTGGCTCAGATAAGTTGAATACACATACACGTAATTCACATTAACAGCTAAAACTATTTTTAAGGTGAAATATAATTCATCATATTTCACTCATAATGTTCTTCTTAAGATTAATTGAATACTTTACAAATAGCAACCAAGATGCGGCAAATGAATAATTCTGTCGGGCGTACAATAAGAGCGATTAATTAACGCTCCGCTGATATGTTATTTTTCATAATGTCTATACGGTCGACAAATAATAGATATAAGTGACAAATGATGTCTCTGGTTTTGCAAGTAATAAATAAGGTGCTCTTTTTAATCTAGTACCGTGTGGTCGCAGCGTCCATCACAAAGTAAATACAGCGTTCAGCGGAGGAGTGGAATAATTTGCTCGCGTCTGTATTTCCGTTCGAATACAAAATCTGGGCATTACGCTAAGACAGTGCTACATCATCATTACCATCTAGGGCTACATCACCACTTACCACCAAGTGGGATTGTGATCAAGCACGAACTTATATACGGATAATAAGTAAAAAAAATGTAAATTGCGTATCATTGTAGATGATTACTTTAAAAATATCCCGTGACCTCCGATAAATGTCAGTGAAATTTGACCTCTTCAAACAGATTTGCCACCATCATGATGAAGGGCAGGCGCGTTGGCGATCGCAGTACTGAATGTTTCACACTTTTAATGCTTGTTTCTTTCACCGGTTTGGAAAAATTACATCTACTATGTACAGGTTGGTTCATATTATCAAAGAGGTATATATATATTGTTCAAAAACAAATCTTGAAATTATACTTTTGAACATAGGGCGTTACTTTTATCTGAGTGCGTGTTTCATTTAAATGAAAACATCTTCGATTATTAAATAGTAAAAGAAAGAAAAAAAAAGAAAAAAATGTGGAAACTAAAATGTTAAGAAGTGCTAATAACTTAATTCTGCGACGGCCAAGAACCAACTACGGAAAAAAGAACATCACTTATGAAAGCGCACAACTATACAATAAATTGCCTGTAGATATCAAGGAAGCTAAAAGTATGCTAACATTTAAAAGACTGTTAAAAATAGCCTACAAAATCACAAACTATAATAACACCCTAACTACTTCTAAACAAAAAAAACTATGAAACAAATAAATATATAATAAACGAATAAATATTAAAAACCATTACTACGGTTACTAAATATCATTAAACATTCATATTAAGGGGAAATATAACCTCAAATGGCTTAGCAAGATCCTCCGTTATGCCGAAAATATTGCAGCATTAATTTTGAAATAAATATATGGTAAAGTTGATGATTAATGTTAAGGACTAGACAAAACACGATTCCGTAAAATTTTCTCGATAGAAAAAAAATCTAAAGTTACCTCCAAACTGAACAATAAACCGCTGTTATTCATAAAATACTTTAAGGACGCGTTTGCAAATCAACCAAAATTAGGGTGTTTTTCGGTAGATTTTGTGACAAAACTAAACCAAATCAAATATAAGTAAAAACTACCATGTATAGATTGGTTCTTCATCTGCAAATGTCTGTAACTCTTTTGTTGAAAATAGTAGTTTTTTATATTGTAAAAACGAACTTTCGTTGCCATTTTCTACAAAATTAACGATACCGGCTTGTGTTTCGGTAGATGTTTTGGTCTATTATCAACATATTTAAAAATTTAAAAAATACTATAAGATGACAGACATATTTAATTAAAAAACCCTGGGTTTATTTTTTAACAAAATGTCACAAATAGTCGTAAAAAAAATAAAAACTGATGCACATTTTTTCACATATTTTGGTAATATGGATGAATCATAATGTATTGCAATAAGGGCTATTTTATTGTTGGTGCCTGCTTTGATTTATTGTACAAAGATTTCGATGAAACCACAGTCCGTGCTCGGCCGCCGTCGTGAGTGGACACTGTATCGCCTGTTTGCAGCGGCTCATTCTGAAAAGATCGCTGTACATACACAAAATATTAGAAAAAAACAAATTGGAAACATAAGAACTTGACAAGTGATAAAATTATTATTTTTATACTCACAGTTTTTATTTAGCTAAAAATAAGTAGGATATATAAACTTACCTACTACTGCAACTCGTGGACGAGCGGAACTAGGTGTGCCGAGTTTGGGCTCGTTTTGTTGGTTATGATGAGACCTTACCTCTGGACTTGATGGCATGACCTGAAGGTGTACTTTCGTGACCGCTATTTGAACTTCTTGCAGAGTAAAACTAGGGGTGACGAATTTGGGCTCCGTTTTGTTAGTTATGACGAGTCTATACCTCTGGACTTGATGGAGTGACCTGAAGGTCTAAATCGGTGATTGCAACTGGAACTCCTAGACTGGTAGAACTAGGTGTGCCGAGTTTGGGTTCGTTTTGTTAGTTACGATGAGACCTTACCACCGGACTTGATAGAGTGACCTGAAGGGGTAATTCAGTAACTACTGCTGGAATTTCTGAACGAGTAGAACTAGGTGTGCCGAATTTGGGCTTCGTTTTGTTAGTTATGACGAGTCCATACCTCCGGACTTGATGGAGTGACCTGAAGGTGTAGTTCAGTGATTACAAGTGGAACTCCTAGACTTGTAGAACTAGGTGTGCCGAGTTTGGGTTCGTTTTGTTAGTTACGATGAGACCTTACCACCGGACTTGATTGAGTGACCTGAAGGTGTAATCAGGTGGTTACAAATGGAATTCCTAGACTAGTAGAACTAGGTGTGACGAGTTTGGGTTCGTTTTGTTAGTTACGATAAGACCTTACCACCGGACTTGATGGAGTGAAATTCGGCACACCTAGTTCTACTGATTCAGAAATTCCAGCAGTAGTTACTGAATTACCCCTTCAGGTCACTCCATCAAGTCTGGTGGTAAGGTCTCATCATAACTAACAAAACGAACCCAAACTCGGCACACCTAGTCCTACAAGTCTAGAAGTTCCACTTGTAATCACCGAACTATACCTTCAGGTCACTCCATCATGTCCGGTGGTAAGGTCTCATCATAACCTACAAAACGAACCCAAACTCGGCACACCTAGTTCCACCAGTCTAGGAGTTCCAGTTGCAATCACCGATTTACACCTTCAGGTCACTCCATCAAGTCCGGAGGTATGGACTCGTCATAACTAACAAAACGGAGCCCAAATTCGGCACATCTAGTTCTACTCGTTCAGAAATTCCAGCAGTAGTTACTGAATTACCCCTTCAGGTCACTCCATCAAGTCTGGTGGTAAGGTCTCATCATAACTAACAAAACGAACCCAAACTCGGCACACCTAGTTCTACTAGTCTAGGAGTTCCACTTGTAATCACCGAATTACACCTTCAGGTCACTCCATCAAGTCCGGTGGTAAGGTCTCATCATAACCAACAAAACGAACCCAAACTCGGCACACCTAGTTCCACTAGTCTAGGAGTTCCTATTGTTGTAATCACCAAATTACACCTTCAGGTCACTCCATCAAGTCCGCAGGTAGGTAAGGTCTTATTATAACTGACAAAACCAGTTCAAAGTCCAGAGCTAACATCTCACTACCAGTAGAGGGCTTCCAGTGCCTAGCAGTCTTTGGAGCAGGTATTCATATTTCGTATCGAAGTATATTTCTGAGGTAGGTATAAGAAATGAAAAACAAATTCAATCTTTCAAATTATCAAAATAATTTCATTTGACTACGATTCCCACAGCCAACCGTGCGTACACTAGTGTGTGTGTGACTTTTGTCAATGTAGTAGTGCGATTCTATACCTATCCATTTTGTAAACGCGTCCTTAAATAAGATCATGAAACTTTGCATACTAACTGAACTAACTATAAAGCAGTGCTTATGTTATTTACTTTTTTTAAATACCATTATTTTCATTGTAAAAAGAAATTACCTAAACTATCGCTTTCTTGAAGCTTGATTCCTGCCGCCTGGTCAGTTTCGCTTCGGCCTTTGAAGGGGGAGGTTGTGTCGCTTACGATCAGAATACACATTACGCAACAGGACGACATAAAATTAAAATGGGAAATAACCGTAATAAAAATAAGAAGTAACTAGGTTGGCGTTAAGAAACAGGCATAAATATGATAAACCTAATGAAATAAGTATTTAACGACCTATCTACTTAAGGTGACTCTAGTCGACATTATTTCCATAGAAATTTTGGAGGGGTTTTACTCCGCTGTTTGACAGTGTACATCCAAAGTTAAACATGATATCGTTTTGTCTCATTATTAATTTTGTCTGTACCGAAACAGAATAGTAAAATAAAAAGTCAGTAAAAAGTTACGAGCTACCAAAGATTCGTTTTTATTGCCAATTTTAACACAACTTTGGGCGTAAATTAGTAATAAAAGCAGTGTAAAATTTCCAAAACAAAGTCGGTACCTACACAGCTCAATTATCGAAGAATTCAATAAATTTTATTGATAATTGATTCATGCAGTGGTTTTTTCGTAAAACCCCTCTTTCCAAAGGCCTTTTCGTATTTTTTTTACGCGCGCGTGTTTATATGAATTATCGTGCATCTCACTGAATAATATTTCCCCCCGGTGCGGTGCGGGAGGACGACACTTACACACACATGCATGCGCGGTGACGCGCGCTTATTCTAGTTTTATTCGACTCAGTCAGCCACTCAGCTGCGGCCTGTGACGTTCGTATGACTATAGCTATACCTGCGCTCTAAATTACTACGCTACATTGACCCCTGCTTGAACTTTGGATTAAATCAAATTGATATAAGCACAGACAAAAATAGAGGAATAATTAAATAAAATTTTGAAAAAAAACGATCTCAAAATTTTATTAATGTTCCGCAAATTTTATCTGTACTTACCTATGTCAATTTGATTTACATTCGATTATAATTATATTCTCAGACGTGCAGGTTTCCTCAATATGTTTTCCTTCACCGCCGAGCACGTGGTAAATCAGCACAATTGCAATTAACAATTTCATTGGTACCGGCGGGGATCGAACTCGGGTCTGCATGTTCGAAGAAATGTGAAGTTCGTCAACACGCATTGAGGCAGCGTGGCGGACATTTCCTTGCCTTAAAACCCTCTCAGAAATTAGAGGAGGCCTGTGCCCAGCAGTGGGACGTATATAGGTTGTAACTTTACTTTTTTTTACTTTTATAAATATGTTATTTTACCGACGAAAATTTTAAAGAAAAATAAAAAATAAGCAACTGACAACCTCCTAGGTCCCTAGGTGACTTGCGAGATGTCAGTGTAACAAAACAAAACGGCCCAGAAAAACAGACTTTCCAACTGATAGCTAAAACAGCACGCAACAATTTCATTGGTGCCAGTGGGGATCGAACCCGGGTTGCTCCCGTACTGTGATACCTATAACGAGCGCTAACCATGTGAGCTACCACGGCTCTCAACGACATCGTTCCGTTCGTGTACAGCGCTGAAGACAGCAGAGTAAAAAATTAGAGATTGTGGGTGTTTGAAATTTGTCATCTGTGAGAGTGAATTTTATCTGTGTACTCTGTAACAAATAACTATATAGAAAAAAATCTGAAAATGATATTTCGCCATTTTTGTTTGTGTACTGGTTAGGAACTTGATCAAAAATTTGATAATTTTTCTGTTTTCATACGTTATTTCTAATGTTATTTTACATCAAATTAATTGTGAAAATATTTTCTTTAGGAAATATGTTTCATTACGACGATTCAAAAACGTTTACATATAATAATTTACCTCGAAATTCACTATACGCGATTATCGTTTATTGATTATATTATGTTGTTTAAAAAGTATTCCTATCAGCTTTGTGTTAAATGGATGCTAAATATAAAAGAATGCTTCAATATTGATAGCAATTTATAAACGAAATATCTGTTGAGATGTGTCTAGAAATTATTAATACTTATTTTTATTTATTTATTAAAATAATAAATAAATAAAAATAAGTAAGTAAAAATAAGTATACATTTAGTTTGTAGGTAGGTACTGCTGATTTCTCAGCAAGCGTCGAGCGGCACAGAATAGGGTGGTATGTATGTGTGCACCGTGTTCGTGTAACTTCGTTTTTGTTCTAACGGTTCGAAACGCCGTACGAACAAGACGTGCGTTCTAAACTGCTCTTCACTGATACTATCTCTGTCGGGCACGATGCCAGGTGAGACAACGTGCTTTTTGGCCGCGCCCACCAATGAGTTCGAACCCGCGACTTGTGCCACCTTAAAGTATTAGTGATTACAAACATAGCATACGACGCGCGGGGAAGTGGGAGCGAAATAAGAATTTGAGCTGACTTACTATATCCTCTTAATAATTAATATAATATAACAATATTACAATAATTCTCGTTATGATGGCTAGTCAATTCTAGCAAAGAATCTTTAAATCCACGTATCTGTGTTCGCTTGCACCGTTTGTTTTTGTTTGCACGGGCGATCTTCGACCCTGTTATGATGGTAAAATTTCTACCCGCACTATTTATATAATTTTGTAACATAAAATATTTGTGTACTTTGCCTGGCACAAATGTCTTTGATCCCAAGAAAGATGGTGTTTGGTGGTGATGGCATTTGATTGAGTGATGTTATCAAACAAAATCAACTAGATTAGCTAAGCTCTTTGCTTAGCTAATCTAGTTGATTTGATACCATTATGAATAAATGACTACATTATATTATTTAAAACTAGCTACATACTTATTATAGTTCCTAAAGAAAACAATCGTTTTTGGTCCCACTTGAAATTTTAACGACACTCGATAACATTACACAAAAAAGATACCAATTTATTATAGAAAATGGCCTAAAGATTTAATGAAAATTTACACGGAATCAAGAAATCTGAAAAAAGAGAAGTTTTAATATTCGTGTTCTTGTAATGTAATATGAAAAAAAATTTTGAGAGATGTGCCAACTCGAAAAAAGCTCGACTCGTATTAATTCGACTTGAAATTCACATAACTGGTGTTTGGTTTATTACCCGAAACCTCGAGTACAACTAGAGTCACAACAATTAACAACCCGAGTGACTCGAGTCACAAAATTTTACGCGGGTTACATCTTTATCTTACGGACAATGCAGTGTCTGTCTACAATTTAGTGATGAACTCGACTTACTAATTCGAGTTCTGGAGTTGCGCTCAACTCGAGTTAACTCGAGTTTTGGCTAACGGTTGAATGAAACTTGCAAGCAAGCCAGGGTAGATAGAATTCGTTCATAGTGCATATATATTATGTAATATCAATAAATTGATGAAGTATAATTCGTGATATTTAAACTATTATAATGAATAAGTTTAACTTTTTATGTTATCATAAATACCGACGTCATAAAGTTAGAGTTCATCATCATCATCATCATCATCACAGCCCTTCACAAGTCCACTGCTGAACATAGGCCTCCCCCAAGTAATGCCACAAAGCACGGTCCTGAGCCACCTGCATCCATCGACTTCCTGCATATCTTACCAGGTCGTCACTCCATCTAGTGGGGGGTTGCCCTACACTACGCCTACCGGTACGAGGGTGCCACTCGAGAACCTTTCTTCCCCATCGGTTATCGGTTCTTCGAGCTATATGGCCGGCCCATTGCCACTTCAGCTTACTAATCCGTTGGGCTATGTCGGTCAATCTGGTTTTACTGCGGATATCCTCATTTCTGAGTCTATCACGCAGAGAAACTCCGAGCATAGCCCTCTCCATAGCTCGCTGAGCGACCTTGAGCGTCCTCATACGGCCAGCAGTGAAGGACCACGTCTCTGATCCGTAAGTCATCACTGGCAACACGCACTGGTTGTACACTTTAGTTTTCAGAGATTGAGGTATACCTGACGAGAAGATATGTCGTAATTTCCCGAATGCTGCCCAGCCGAGTTGAATCCGTCGATTGACCTCTCGGTCGAAGTTGGACTTACCTAGTCGGACTATTTGTCCCAGGTAAACGTACTCGTCAACAACTTCGAGCATAGTGCTCCCAACAACTACCGGCATAGGTGTGACATGGACATTAAACATAATCTTTGTTTTGTCCATGTTCATCTTAAGACCTATCCGTTGGGAGGCACTATTGAGGTCATTGAGCATAGTGCTTAAGTCCTCCAGCGATTCTGCCATAAGGACTATATCGTCGGCAAATCGAAGGTGAGTGATGTACTCGCCATTGATGTTAATACCGTATCCTTTCCAGTCCAGTAGCTTGAAAACGTCTTCCAAAGCAGCGGTGAAGAGTTTCGGGGATATAACGTCACCCTGTCTTACACCTCTCTGCAGTTGGATAGGTTTCGAGCTCTGGTTCTGTACTCGGATAGCCATCGTAGCCCTACTGTACAAACACTTCAGCACTTCAATATACCGACAGTCAACTTGGCACCGCTGAAGGGACTGCAGCACCGCCCAAATTTCGACGGAATCAAAGGCTTTCTCATAGTCCACATACGCCAGGCAAAGTGGCAAATTGTACTCTTCAGTCTTCTGTACAATCTGCCGCAGGGTATGTATGTGGTCTATGGTACTGAAGCCTTTTCGGAAACCGGCTTGTTCGGGAGGCTGGAAGTCGTCGAGTCTGCGTGCGAGACGATTCGTAATGACTCTCGAAAACAGCACGTAGACGCGGCTCAGAAGGGAAATCGGTCTGTAGTTCTTCAAGAGAGCGTTGTCGCCTTTCTTAAAGAACAAGACCACCGCACTTCTGCTCCACGCCTCTGGAGTAGTGCCACCATGGAGGACGGAATTGAAGAGCTTCTGAAGGACTTCAAGTACCGGTGTTCCACCCGCTTTCAGAAGCTCCGCTGTAATTCCATCCTCGCCTGGGGCCCTGCCGTTTTTAAGGTGCTGGAGAGCCATTCTAATCTCGCTTAGACTGACGTCCGGGATATCATCGGAATAGTGTCGGATAAGACTTGCTCTTGGATCGTTACTCACACTTGCGTGTGGCTCCAACGATGATGTGTACAGCTGCCCATAGAACCTCTCAATCTCACTCAAAATCTCAGGTGTCCCGGAAACGATGCTGCCACACTCAGTCTTCAGCCTTGACAGTTGGCTCTTTCTGGCAGACAGATCTCTGGCAAAGACTTTGGAGCCCTGGTTCCGCTCGATCGCTTCTTTAATACGAGCAGTATTAAAGTTGCGTAAGTCTCGCCGCATGCATTTGGAGATCTGTCTGTTCAGTTGCCTGTATGCTGTCAAATCTGTTGACGATTGCAGCCTCATCTCCCGTCTAACAGCCATGAGATTAAGAGTGTGATCGGAGAGTTTTTGTGTTCTTCTGCGGCGGGTCTTGCAGAACTTAGCTCCGACCGCATGGACAGTTTCCACGACCTTGTCATTCATATCGTCCACTGCATTGCAATCTTGTAGGCACTGAAAGCGGTTGTGTAACTCGAGCTGAAAGTTTTCGGGATTTTGGATCAGAGCACGAGGGGGACGGAGCGTTGACTTCATTAGACGAGACCTCTCCAACTTAACGTTTAGGTTCAGTGTGCCTCTAACCATTCGGTGATCGCTGCCAGTTTTCACCCTTGCGATCACTGAGACATCACTGAACAGTTGGCGTCTGGTCGTCATAATGAAGTCAATCTCATTTTTTGTCGAACCGTCGGGGCTCGACCAGGTCCACTTCCTGTGGGGCCGCTTCTGGAAGAAAGAGTTCATCATAAAGAGTCCCTCTTTCTCCATAAAGTCGGCCAGCTGCTGGCCCCTTCGGTTCCGTTGCCCTACTCCAAATTTCCCTAACTTCAGCTCACCGCTTTCTCTTGTGCCTAGTTTTGCGTTGAAGTCTCCCATCAACACCGTGTAGTGGGTTTTGGAGGAATGTATGGCTTTGGAAATATCCTCATACATTTCCTCCACCTCCTCATCGGAATGTGCCGACGTTGGTGCGTAAACCTGTATGACCTTCAGCGAATACCGTTTGGTGATTCTGAGTATCAGGTACGCGACCCTCGTCGACACACTCTCAATCTGTACAACGTTGTTGACGAGAGACTTGTGGACGATAAATCCGACACCTCCTTGGGACAGATGGTCGCCCTCCCGGTGATAGAACAAGTTGCCGGATTCGAGAATCACCGTGTCCTCCCCCTCCTCTTCGGACCTCGGATAATCCTATAATACTCCAGCGCAACTTGTCTATCTCTTCTTCCAGCTCCAGGATCTTCTCGTCAGTCCTCAGTAAAGTTAGAGTTACTCGTATATTATTTTATGAAGTACGGAAACCAAAAATAATACTATAAATACGTTTTTATTCCGATCCTAATAAGAATTGTGTTGGATGGAAGAACAAATATATTAATAATTTGTAACAAATTGATACAGCTTTTATACGTGATAGAGCCATGCTGCAGTTATATTAGTAGTATAGTTGTAGCACGAATGGGTCGGCTCGACCGGGGAAGGACCACACCCTCACAGAATACCAGCGTAAAGTTAGTGCTGTTTGTATGGTGGAAGGAGACCCTTTTTACTGGAACCGAGGCACTCCATCTTAATCCTCACGGGTGACAACGCATCTGCATTTTGATTTGCAATCGAGGATAGATGTAGATGTCTATGGGCCGCGGCAACAACTTACCATCAGGTGGACTGTGTGCTCGTTTGTCACCCTATCCTATAAAAAAACCTTCATTCCGCCAATTCAAGTTGCATAGCTCGAGTTATGTGAATTTCAACTCGAGTTAACTCGAGTCGGGTTTTTTCAGATTTTTTTAAATTTCATCACCAGAAGTTGAATATTAAAATTTCTCTTTTTTAGATTTCTTGATTCCGTTTAAATTTTCATTTAATCCTAGACCATTTTCTATAATAAATTGGTATCTTCTTTTTTTTAAAGTAATGTCATTGAGTGCCGTTAAAATGTCTAGTGGGCCCAAAAACGATTGTCTCCTTTAGGCACTATAATAAGTAAATAACTATGAACCATATAATGTAGTCAGTTATTTCTATTTGTTTTAATGAAAATATTTTAGATCATGTCAAGCCACATATCCAAATAAATACATTTTCTCATTCTTCAGAAAGAACTTAGCTAATCCAATTAATCTTGTTTGATAATCTTTCTTTTACTATCTAACATTCAAAACGTTTTCATTTAATGAAACACGAACTCACATAAAATTAACGCCCTATATTCAAAAGTATAATTTCAAGATTTGTTTTTTAACAATATAGTATACTTTTTTGATAATATGTATAGGTAAGTATTTTAGTGTATAACACTGCGTTGTGGCGGCGTAAAAGAATCTATTATATACTTCGTTTCTAGAAGGGCAGAAAACTTCATGGCCTCCGAAAAGAACCATCTCGTACATAATACATAAGATACCTTTACTCGTATATTCTTTACAAAAAGTATCATTTCTTTCGACATCTTCCACTTAATAACTAAACTGAGGCATTATGCTCATGTGTGGTATTTTGTAGACTTTAATTAAATAATATATGATTAACATAAAAATCCCCTGAAATCTCAAAGTAGGTGTTTTATTGTAATACACAAAAACTCCTAGAAGTTAATTTTCTTTGTTTTCCACATTATACATTCAGGACACAGGACAACTAAAAATGGTGACCGGGGATTACGTGAAGCTGAGGTTATACGTGCTCCGCATGTTTTAAATGAATGCCTTGCTTTGACTTTACTTATTCACTTAAATGTTTCACTCAATTAGTAAAGTCTACGCTAAAACCTCGTTCTAAGTTTACATTTAGGTCTAGTCAGGTATAGTGGTAGATCAAATATTTATCATTTGGGTTATCTGAGACTTTTGGGTTTATGACATTGGGTTATCAACCAATGTCACAAAATTTCACAGTACGCTAGCAACCCGGGCTTAGTCCTTGCCAACACGATTGTTATTGTGTTGTAAGTGCCGATTTACCACGTACTCAAATAATATTTCCTAGGCATGTGAAGTCCGCCACCACAAACTGACGCAGCGTGTCGGACATTTTCTTGCCATAAAACTCTCTCATTAGCAATCATTAATTATAATATCTAAGTTAACGTAATTTATTAAAAAAATTGACTTGCGATACCCTTTTATGGTGTTTTGTTTTGTATAAACGATAGTTAAATATATGTCAAACTTACATCAAAATAATCTTCACAGAATAGTAGTCTAGTTTTTGTAGACAACGTATTCGAGTGACTCCTTGCCAGTTTTAACCAAGTATTTCTTATATTTAAATCAATTGTCCCTTGAATTCATAACTTTCCCGGTGATCTTCATCACCATCATTACAGCCCCTCACAAGTCCACTGCTGAACATAGGCCTCCCCCAAGGTATGCCACAATGCACGGTCCTGAGCCACCTGTATCTATCGATTTCCTGCATGTCTTACCAAGTCGTCACTCCATCTAGTGGGGGGATCGCCCTAAACTTCGCCTACCGGTACGAGGCTGCCACTCGAGAACCTTTTTCCCCAACGGTTGTCGGTTCTTCGAGCTGTATGACCGGCCCATTGCTACTTCAACATACTAATCCTTTGGGCTCTGTCGCACACTCTGGTTCTACTGCGGATATCCTAATTTCTAAGTTTATCACGCAGAGAAACCCCAAGCATAGCCCTCCCCATAGCTCGCTGTGTAACTTTAAGCGTCCACATACAACCAGCAGTGAAGGACCACGTCTTGGTTCCATAGGTCATCACTGACAACACGTACTGGTTGTACAACTTAGTTTTCAGGTTTTGAGGTATACCTGACGAGAAGATGTGTCGTAATTTCCCGAACGCTGCCCAGCCGAGTTGAATTCGTTGATTGACCTCTCGGTCGAAGTTGGACTTACCTAGTTGGACTATTTGTCCCAGGTAAACTAACTCGTCAACAACTTCGAGCTTAGTGCTCCCAACCACTATGGGCATGGACCCGTGTGACATGGACATTAAAAATGATCTTTGTTTTATCCATGTTCATCTTAAGACCTATCCGTTGGGAGGCACTATTGAGGTCATTGAGCATAGTGCTTAAGTCCTCCAGCGATTCTGCCATATGGACTATATCGTCGGCAAATCGAAGGTGAGTGATGTACTCGTCATTGATGTTTATACCGTATCATTTCCAGTCCAGTAGCTTGAAAACGTCTTCCAATGCAGTGGTGAAGAGTTTCCGGGATATACGTCACCCTGTCTTACACCTCTCTGCAGTTGGATAGATTTCGTACTCTGACCTTTCAGACTCACTAGGTTTCCAACACAAGAAAACAACTGTTTATCACCCTGCATGTAACGGAATGGTGAAAAGGATGCACAGGCAATTAAAATCGGCAATAGCTTGTCACAGTAACCAACACTGGACTGAAAATTTGCGTTTTTTTTTTTTTTTTAACTCTTTGGGCAATTACCAGATATCTTTTATGGGTTTTTTTCCCGTGATGAAAATTAAAAATGTAGTCCTGACTGACAACAGCCATGTGCGTTAATCACTTTATTTCCTTAAAATAAAAAACTAGTTGCTAAATGAGTATTAAAGCTGCTAGTGTGAACTTTAAAAGCGTTTGTATTCTGTCAGAAATCTGTTTCTTCTTTGTCTTATTATCCTCAATAAACTATTCTCAATAAAATCTAATCTGTGTATATTGTGAATTGTGGAGCTGTTTTACAAGATGAATAAACATTGTAGCAGTGAACAGGAAAAGGGAACAGTGAGTTTATTTATCACCAATTTCGTTACAGTAGGGAGCTGTCCACAATCCGCATACGAGGCTGCCATTGTCTAGAGCTTTTTTTTCCACTTGTTGTGAATTCTTCGAGTTATATGGCCGAATTATTGTTACTTCATCTTCCTGATCGATTGTGCTATGTTTATTAACCTACTACTACTAATATTTCATTATAAAACTCTGAGCAAAGCAATTCCAAATTATAACAAAAGAAGCCAATTAAACAAGAACATTAAGTTACCAAAATTCAGTTAGATAAAGATGTGGCCTTTATCGGTTCGAGTTGGCGCTTTTCCAACAGAAACGTATCCACTGTAACATGATTACACAAGAACGTAGAATCCTTATTTGTCCAAATTAACTTTGGCTTAACTTCTTCTAAATTTTATATCACCAGAATACTTTTTAATTTTAAACTGTTGTATCATGCATAATGAAGAAGTTATAAGTCTGATTTTATTAAATATTTGCTTTTGCTTGGTACTCTGCCCGCATGGAAACCAAAACGCTTTTATGTTAATTTCCCTGACTGTTACATTTATTACATAATCTGTGTGCCAAATTTTATTCAAATCCGTTAGTCGTTTATGCGTGTTTGAATAACAAAGGTCCAAATATCTTCAGAGACTTTATCAAACATATTCACACGGGACATGGGGTTCTCTCATTGCAAGAGTAGAGATGATTTTCTTTAATTGTCACGCTTGTCAAGCGGATCTGATTAACAATCGCAGTACCAGACCCCTCGCATCCTCGACGCTGACATTCGTCGCCTCGAATATAATTATATAATATATTATACTTAAAGATATTTCAAGGATTTCCCATAGTTACCTCACAGGATGAAAATGGGCAATGGATACCAGTCCAAACACTCCCAAAAATGTCCCTGTTATTTTTTATGTACTAATTGCTGATTTTGTTTTGTGTGTGTTCCCTTTAGATAGTGTTTATATTTAATTATTTGTGACTAGTAATAATATTAATATGTAGGTATAATTTTATAGAAGAAGGAGCAAGCTGTATATTAACATTAATAAATTATTCTTTATAAATATTATAATAATATTACGATATTATTATTAATATTAATATTATTAAACACCGCAGTTAATGAGGTCTTCAATCTGTTCAGTATATGTCAGAATGTGCTAAAAAACGTATGGCAGTTGCTGGCATGCGTGCTGTTACTTTAGTAAAAGAAGTGCTGTAAAGATGCGGTCATTAACAAGTATGTTAGGTCAGATTCTGAAAGACATGGCAAGAAATTTTGTGATAAGAGAAAGTGTCGTTTGCAAAAAGATTTTTCTTAGAATTATAAAGTAATGTTTTGGTGATTTGGACACATAGAAACAATTAATGAGAAAAGAGTGATAAAAGTGTGAAAAAAGCAAAAGAGGGAGAGGTTTGTCAGGATCACGACAAATGAAAGTCAGTGGTCTCTGCCTACTCCTCTGCTTAACAGGTGTGAGATTTTCGTATATATGTATTTCGAAGTATGTACGTATATATTATAGCTGTATAATATTAATATTAGACGTGGCAGCTGATATTAAAAACAAAAACTGTTTTTTATTCTGTCAGTGAAACAGGCAACACTGTTGTGCTGTGGGTTTGAATCATGCACGGATCAATTATTTATATTACGTACAAATAACTATTATAAACGCACCACCTCCTACTGTTCTTAATTCCAGTTTCTCCTTAGCCCAAAGGTTGTCTAGAAGAGATCGCTCTTTAGCGATAAGACCGCCTTATTGTACATACGTATATATTAAGTTTTCTCTGTAATGTGTTTATTCCTTGTATATGTGTGGTGTACAATAAAGTATATACTACTACTACTACTACTATTCTATTAATAGGTCTTAATTTTACTTAATTTATATTGCTAAACAACTATCTATTCTATTAATAGGTCTGAATGTTTGTCCGTCATGCATGTATAGAACCAGTATCACTAAAATCCGTGAGTCCATCTCGGTCTTCAGAAGTGAGAACGAAAATTTAACCTTTTGTTTGAACTTGGTGGTAGGCGTCCATAAGCTACAATAACCACTTACCATCAATGGGACTGCTGGTTCGCTTGTCACTTCAGTTTTACAAAAAGAAACTTTTTAAAAAATTGTATTACCACCGTGATATACCAGAAAGAAAAAAAATTGACGCTAAAATTCAATTTCCTAAACATACACGCGTTGCCTCTGTAAACTCACGTCACGTCTACTGCTAACGACTCGGGTAAATAGCACAAACGTCTGCCTTATATTCTCTCAAAAGATATAAGTTCAAATTGTAAACATAAAATATAATAAAAGTTAGATTCCTTAACAATAATCATATTTGCAAAAGTTAAAAAGCAGATATTTTCCGTTAACATAAACTTTATCAAATTTCAATATCGAGATTCAAATTTCAATAAGAGTAATTAAAAAAAAATCCTCAAATTATAGAAATTAATTTCACCTGTGGTAGAAAGTTGAAAAAAAAATGTGAAGAATACAAAACAACAAATTCAGCGAGAAGTGCCTATAGATTACTGTGTATATATGTGTCTATTTATTTAGCAAACTTTTTTTCTTGCCATATCATTCTTTTTTCGAAGGCTAAGGAATCTTAGCCCATGCAGCATTAAAAGTGAACCAATCAAAAACAATCAAAATGCTATCATTTAAATGTGTAAAGCGTTTTGTATCGAAATATTTCACTTTATTTTGCTTAACATAACGGCAACATAGACATTTTTACACATCTGTAGCACATACTGAATGACATTCGTCCCTATCTTCTAAAATATTCTCAATCATTTAAACCAAAATTTCCATACAATTTTCGATATTCCCATACAACGTTCATATAATAATTAGCACATTAGATGCACCTCTGAAATTGTAAATTGCAATTTTAAGTGCCGATACACGTAATCAACAAATACGTTGTAAATTTTATTAATATGACATCTATAAATCAATTAGGACACGTATATTAGGGGATAGAATGTTTTTGAGAATACTAAATTGAAGATCATAGATCTGTTTTAAATATGATTTGTACGTCCTACCATAGCTCGACAAGCCATACTGAATATAAGATTCAGCCGGGGGAGTTGTAAAGCATAAGTCTTACTTTGAAGGGTATGCGATTTTTTAGGATTTTTATATTGGCTAGAAACTGACGCAACTTATGACACACATGTTCAATGTGGTAGTTCCAGTTAAAATTTGAGTCAATTATAAGGTCAAAGTATTTTTGTGTGGTCACAACTTCGATTGTAGGGCATTGGCAAGTTCCTAGTTGATGGAGGCAGTCGTGATTATGAGCAATTAATGGTTTTGGAGAAGGATACCTCATATATGGAGATTTGATAATCATGAGTTTGGTTTTATTGGCATTTAACACTAGACCAACGTCATGGCACCATCGTATCAACATATCTAAATCGGCCTGGAGAGCATTACACGCATTTGAGATATCCTTACCCGAAACGAGAAGACACGTATCATCTGCGAATTGGTAACAGGAACTGTGTTTCAGACAGTTATTCATCTCGTTGACATAAGATAAAAAGTGCAACGGGCCAAGTACTGATCCTTGGACCGTGCCTTCTGTCACATTCTTAGGGTCACTGAACGCGTTATTTAATTTAACCGTAAATGTACGATTTTGGAGGTAATTTCTACACCAATCAGCGGACGCCGGATACCACAATCATCCAGTTTATGGATTAAAAGTTGATGTTGCAGCGTGTCGAAGGCACGAGAAAAATCAATAAACAAGGCCAGAACACATTTTTTAAGGTTCAAATGCTCGTTTACCTCATCTGTAAACTTACATAGAATGTCCGTAGTACTTTTACCTGCTTCAAATCCGTACTAGTTTTTGTTTATGACTTCGTGCTTGCGGTTAAAATTATGAATATGCTCACAGATAGCTTTTTCAATAATTTTATCAATATTAGAAAGCAGAGTGATTGGTCGATAGTTGGAGTAATCATCGTGTTTGCCCTTTTTGGAAACAGGTCTCACACAGCCTATTTTGAGATCGACGGGATATTCTCCAGACGCAAGACTGCAGTTAATAAAATTGGCAGTGGGTAAGGATATATGTTTATCAACCATTTTTAGATCAGCTACTCTAATACCGTCAGGTCCAGGAGCCTTATGTGAGTTCAGTCTCTTAATAATTTCGTTAACATTGTTCTGAGAAACTTTTTTTGAACAAAATACTTGAATCCACCGGTCTCCGATAAGTTAGTGGATTGGTTAATTTTAAGCTGCATTTAGGAACAATGTCTTTAACTGCCTTTTCAAAGCTGTTTGCGAAGTTGTTAGCTATCGCTTTGGTGGTAAGGCCCTGTCCGTCAAAAGCCTTCAGTATCGCCTCGTCAATGGATAACGTTACTCGACCTAACATCTGGTTAATGATTTTATAAACTTTTTTTATATCTTTAAAGTTATTATGTATTTCATTAAGATAGTATGTGTTTCGTTTTGATTCTATTAGTTTATTGAGTTTATTTCTGGTTTTATTATATTCTAGTCTTATTTTAGGATCAAAAGAGCTATTTTTCCAAAACTTAAATAAGTAGTTCCTTTTTTCACATAATCGGGTAACATTACCATTGATCCAAGGGGCTATAGGCAGATTCCTACGATTTTTAGAATACCTAACAGACCTACTAATAGTCGCAGTCTTTATTGCTGTTAGGAACGATTTTTTTATAAATGAAAGTATATCATTTGACGAACTCATGTTATTTGTCTGTTTTCAATCTGTAATACTCACCGCATTACTAAAAATGGTATGATCAAAAGTAGTTTTTTGTGTTACTTTCTGCACGCGTCTTGTAGGTGGCGAGTCGTCAAGACACGTAAACACTATGCCCCGATGGTCAGCCAATGCAACGTCCAACACAGCTGAGTACGGATCTGATGTGGGGAACCTCGCAAATATGTGATCAATGCAAGATTTAGTGACTTTATTTTTTCTTGTTTCAATTCTAGTATAGTTTGAAATTCAGCACATTAATCCGCGCTCGCTGAGTGTTGTGTGTCCCTGTAAGATGAAATGGTTTTTAGGTCAATGTTGGAATCGCCGATTAATAAGAGGTTTTTATTAGTGTCGTAGTTTGAGATATACCTGCCGAGCTCCTTTACAAACAAATCCTTGTTTCTTTTTGGAGGTTTATAAATTGCACATACAACTACATCTACGGTCGGGGTCAGTTTTAAGATACCCGTTATGTTTTCGAACATGATACTTTTATGTGGTGATAGATGGCACCCTTCCAGATTAAAGATAAAGGATTATTTTATCTATACCTGGGGCAACCAACGGAATGTCGACATTTGTATAGATGTTATAGGTTGTCTTCATACCGCGATCTTCTACTACTCTCTTTGGATAGCCAACTCAGCGAAGTATTTTTTCTCCATCCTATCGTGTTTCATTCATCTAAAAGAACTCGTAGCTCGTGCTCGATTCAATTAGTAAAAAATATTCTGTATTTATTATACATAAGAAATAAGCAACCACTGAACAGCTATTTGCGCAAAAACGGAGTACGAGTACCTACTTTTGCTGCGCAGTCTTGACGACTAATATAAGATTATAATTTAAACTTGCCATTGTTGTCACTTGGTGAAACTTCAGCTTCATCTTTGTGATTTTCATACACACTTGTTCTTGTTTCACAATTTAAACGCGGTAGCGACACGCTGCAGCTATATTGTGGTTGCTGCACAAATGGGTCGGCTCGACCGGGGTAGGACCAGACACTCACAGAATACCAGCATAAAATAACAGCTTAGGGTGTTTAGTTTGGTAAATGTAGAGAACGGGAGACACTTTTTACTGGAAACGAGGCATTACACCTTAGTCCTCAGGGTTGACAACGAGCATCCACTTACCATCAGGTGGACTGTGTGCTCGTTTGTCAACATTATTCTTTAAAAAAAATTACTAATTACTGCTAATATTGTTTTATTGATTTTTACTTTGCCTATACCATTTCTCTTTGTTCCATGCCATGTCTGTAGAAAGTCTTAAGTATTTGTATTGACAAAATATAAAAGCAACTGAGGACATAGAAGTTATATAAATCAATATGTAAGAATACAGAAAGTAACCGTAGTGTCTTAAATTAAACACGAATATATTATTTAGTTACTATGCGTTTTAACTTATTTGTTAATTGGTAACGGCGTAAAAGAACTCATCATTTCGTCTCCTGGGTGTCGCAGGAGGCGACTATGGGATTTAAGGAAAATCTTCCCTACAAAGTAAGGCCTACAGGGAATGTTCTAAGCTGATGAAGAATACTTATAAGTGTAACACAGTAACACTGTGTAATTTATAATTTTTTATATATTTATATTATTAATTTATAATTTTTTATAAATTAATAATATATATTATAATTTATAATTTTTTATGGTGACAGATTTTGTGTCAGAAATCGATTGTAATGTGAAATCTAAAAATTTTAATACACCTTGTACTATAATGAGTAAACTTGTGTATTTATACCCTTGTGTTGCTACCACAAAATATTTATCTGTTTCTATATAATGTATAATGTTTCTAAATAGTTTTCTATTTATGATATATATAAAATTTTATCACTTGTACTAAAACATAAAAAGCTCTTGAATTTTCAAGTGAATAAAAGAATAGTTTTAGCAATCGTCTATGTGCAAATTGAGAATAAAATGATACGAGTATCGTATCGTTACTCTTATTATCATTTTATTCTCAAAAACTACACACTACTGTAGCGTAAGAAAATTGCAATATGGCAATAATGTAGTGAATAATGCAAGTGTTATGTTCGTGAGAGAAAATTGCTCTTCTTTCTTCATTCTCTTCTTGAAAAGAGCTACTGCCGCAGTGTAAAATGTTAAATGTGTAGGTAACCCTTCGTCTGTTGAACAAAAATTTCGCAATGTTCGCAATATGGCCGATACTGTTGACGATACTGTTGATGGTTTCCCGGTCGTTCAACAGACGCAGGCTTGGTTTTGGCCTTTGTTCTTTAGATTCAAATATCTTCTATTTTAATTGAAATTATTCATAATTCTGAGTTAAATATTACTCTCTATTATCTATTCTATTGTTTTCTTTAAATTTTCTTCATCAAAAGACTAAACTGCAGCAGTAGTCTTCAATATAAATTTGGCAACGTCTAAAAGTTTATATTTTTCTTTACGAAATAAAACGAATAAGATATTTGGTCTTTATTTTTATTTTTATTTACAGCTTATAGTATAATAAACTAATTAAATGCATAAAATTTACAAGTGCCATACAATATTTTTACGCAACACATGTTTTCAAACTTAGGTACAAAGTACTATCGCTCTGTGAGTCATAAAATGTGTCTCATATTACAGTGTTCTATTGTAAAAAGGTGTGATTATTGCTAACCCATTTACTCCTTAGCATTTTAGTATATGATAAAAGGAGAGAGAAATATTTCAACGGTTAAAAAAAAGCGCGAAATGTGTCTTACTGGTCTGCGCTCGTTTCCCGGCGGTTCCACAGTATCGGCCACAAGCGGCCATCTTGACATCTACCGGGATACGAGCGTGCAACAGACGAAGGGGTAACTAAGGTTAGGAATATAATATGGACATATTTACGCCCAAATCCTTTATGCGTAACAACTCCCAAAACGCTACTTTTGACTTACCGGTGTACAGGAGGGGCCAAGATTTGTTTGTAATTTAGCTCCACTATAATGATGGTCTTGAGGCATTCCTCAAGGCGGTCCTCAAGGGTGTCAACGCATATACAACCGAAGATGTTTTATAGGTGTAAAATATCTTTGTATACAACTTTATACAAAGCCTTCTTTTTGTAAAGTTCACTGCAGGTACCCATAGACCCCAACCATCAGGTGCACTGTAAGTTCGTTTACCTCTACAGTTTTATTTAAAAAAATAGGTCATGGAATCATTAAGCTAAATTTGCAATTGGATGGCCAAATAGCTCAAAGTACCGACAATCGAAGTCTTTTCACTAATGTTAGGTAAGCGGGGTGTTGGGCGGCCCCTCAGTAGTTGAAGAACAAGCATTGCAGGTAGCTTAGGAAATATATTTGTGGCTTAAGAGGACTTTTGACAGACTGTAGTATCTGTAATAATGATGATAAGGTCTCTGACTTAATCTGCAAAAGACCCAAATCCAGTAATGGATAAGGATTCATAACGTTCAATACAAAATTTACTCCGGTACTGATTATTTTCATTGATGTTTTATCCATATTTCATAATCCTAACGAGGAAAATAAGAAATAATCTTAAATTTCTTTCAATAGCAATCGACTGAGTCAATAAACCAATTTATTTGGGATGAGAATTCTGTTAACGCTAGATTGGGACGACTCGTGGGAATTTATTACATTTAAGTTTCAGACTTATGATTATAATCAATTTATTTGCAATGTTTTGTAAATTATATACTGAAAGTCTTCTAGTCACGTAAATTACTCTTAAATTAAATGTATTTACGTTCACAGCACGCACGTTTTTGGCATAATAATTTTCGTATTAAAATATGTACATGTGTTAAAAATATAAAAAGTTTGTCTACAACTCACGATGTTGATTTTAGGATATTTCGTCAATAAAGAAAAAAAATATTATCAAATAATATATCTATTATTACTTTAATATTACATACCATAGAGCAAAACAGGAGGGAAGTAGCCATAGCGTTATTTTCCGACACCGAACTGTCATTTTTGCGAGGGAAATCTGCGCCGTGCACACTTTCTTATTCTCCCATACAAAAGTAATTATCTTTTTTTAATAGAATAAGAGTGACAAAGGAGCACGCAGTCCACCTGATGGTAAGTGGATGCTGTGGTCCATAGACATTTACATTTATCATCGATTAAGAATCAAAATGCAGATGCGTTGTCACCCCTGAGAACTAAGACGGAATGCCTCGTTTCCTACTGATTTTATACTAAAAGGGTCTCCGGATCCTAACACTCACCATACGAAACATATTTTACGCTGGTATTTTGTGAGAGCGTGGTCGAGCCGACCCATTCGTGCTACAACCATAATATAGCTACAGCGTGGCTCTACCACACATAGAATCGTCTCTCACAACGAAACATACACATAACAATTAAAATACATTAGCAATTTCATACTCACATAGATACGTTCTGTGTCATAACAGTGTAACGAAGTAACGCAACTACATTGACTAGTTGCTTACAGCCGTGGCTGTAATAACTGCCGATACGCATTATCGATGAAAAAGAGGATATTATCATAAAGATACGACTTATTTACGAGTATGACTATTATAATTACCTATCATTTAACAAATAAACTTAATGTTTATATAATTTAAAAACTAGAGATAGTTTTATTAGTCCAAAAGTTGGCGACGAATTTTGGGAAGGTGCCATTGTGAAAAAATATAATTTCGTCAACATGCGACTCCAATCCCGCGAGTATGAGAGAGCGTTTTGCGGTTATTTCGTTACTAGCGCAGCATCAACATTTGCAAAAAAAATCCATAAAAATACTTTTTTATGGATTTTTTTTGCAAATGTTGATGCTGCGCTAGTTTTTAGTTCAAATCTTATATTTAAAGTTCTTAAGAACATATTATAGCCATTTATACAAATATAGACAATATAAATTTGCAGACAATACCCATCGATTAATTAATATCTTGTTATCAACACGTAAAGTGACTTACGTAAAGAAATGTAAAAGGGAACCACAGGGTTTTTGTTACATGTTGTATATATATATATATATATATATATATTCATTTCTGAGATACATATATATATATATATATATATATATATATTTTAAAAATTAATTTTAATGAAAAAAAAATATTTGAAAATTGTAAGTATGTGGTTTTATTTCCTCTAACGGGGTCTTTGACAATCCTCTTGCTCCTCGGCCAATGCAGAGATACTGATTCTGATAACGCAGTTAACGGGAACCACAGGGTTTTTGTTACGTGTTGTATATATATATATATATATATATATATATATATATATATATATATATATATATATATATATATATATTTATATTGTCTATATTTGTATAAATGGCTATAATATGTTCTTAAGAACTTTAAATATAAGATTTGAACCTAAGATATCTGATCTGAAATAATCTAGTTGAAATAAAATCACTGATTGAAATAAACTATAGAATTGTTAATGTGAAAAAACAAGTGTTTGTATACTTCAATTTAACTAAATGGTATATTAGTATTATTATTCAAGAAAGTATGTTATACTAATTGTTAAAAATATATAGGTGCGAACTTATTTATCTTGTACTTACTTATCCATACAACACCTTTTCAATAATAGGTATACCTATCTTAAGATTATGCTCGTATTAGGCAAGGTGTCAATCTCTTTGAGTTCCTCATTATGTGAAGGAGTGGGAGTTCCGTAAGGATTATTTTGTAGTTTTAGTATGCCTTAGCATGTTCTATAACAAAATTACGAAATATTCGATTTTAATAACATTTTTAAAATCAAATATAATGTTATAAAAACTATATGATACCCGATTACGTATATTAATAATTCGTTCGCTTTATTCATTCAAAATGAGGTGACCACTAATACCCATATATTTTATGTAAATTGGCGGCAATTTTCAGACGTTTAAATAATTTTTAATTTCTCAGACGTGAAAGTGAATGCGATTAAAAGTTTCAGTGGTGTTGATGCGTAAATGTGTGGTTGATTGTGGTTGTATTGATTTATACATTACACGAATGCGCCGTGTACTCTTTATTGATGTACCCTCTCAGAAATGAGTGGAGAGAACTGTGTTCGGCAGGTGGGCGTATCTTAGCCTTTGTCTTAACTATTTTAGTGGGGATTAAACGGGGGTTGATCACATACTACTTAATTAACGGAGAGCAAAATATTAAATGCAACACATAGCAAAACAGGCCGCTGACGTAGCGGAGGGGAGTAGCCATACGCAGGCGTTTCCCTGTGTCAAAGTCCTCGTAAGTCCACGCGTACAATAAAACAAGTGCAATCGCACTGCTCGCTAGAATAAATGTAAATATTTTGGATTGAAGAAACGACTTATTAAGCATCAACTTAAGAAACAATATAAAAGTGGGTCGCTCTCACGAGCTAAGTATTCACCACAACTGCGATGTTTTGCTTTAATTCTCTTCACTGATATAGTAACTAAGATATAAGAATTTCTTATTAAAGTTGACATGGTATTTTGTAATAACCGGCCAAATTTGTAGAGAAGGTTCAGAATAGGTAATATAGGCTGATGAAGAAAATTTAATTAAAAAATTCTCAAACATTCTATTTTTTATCTTTTAAATTAAAAATGCGTGGTAACGTGGTAAAATAGGTAATGCATTATTTTACTGCGCACGCACTCATTTGTAAGGGTATATTGGTAGGTAAAAACGTTGCTGGCCATAAATCACCTTAAACGTCGTATCGTAAACGTATATTGGATAAATGTAATTATATTGCTATAATATGTTTTATTTTACGCACATTGAACACGATTGTCATGAATAAAATGATATAAGTATTCGGAAGCGATGTCTGAAACAGCACTTTTTCGGAAGCTATCAACAGCACGGGATGCACTTGTTTTCTTTTTTTTTCTGACAGACTAATATACCTTTTCACTTCTGTCTGGAATTTAAAACCCAAATTTTACGTCTCAAAAGTTATGTAGGCAGACCGCACCTCATAGCCCAAAAATGGTCAGCACGTTTTCTTTATTAAACCTTGCAGGTTGTCAACAGCGAATACAATGGAGACACGAAAACAAAAGACAAGAAAGTTAAGAAGTCATTAAGTTTTTTCAATGTCAATGTTTTTTTTTTTAATATATTGTACATATTCGTAAGTCAGCTTTTTATAGCATACATATTTCATACATTTTTACATATTTCCCGAACTATGTGATTAACAGGACATTATTTATAATATCATAACGGTTTGAAAAATGCCCATTTAGCTCTATAAAAAATGTCTCACCTCAAAAAATAAACTCCATTAATGTGTGAAGTTATTACGAACAATATTCAATAGGGAATTAAAAATATGAAACAAACTCAGTATTAGAGATATACAGATCCACGATTTTAAAACGTGAAGTTATTTAAAAAAAACAATCAAAATTATGTTGTAATAACCAGTAATACAAAATGAAGGAAATGGCAAATGATTTGGTAACCGGACAAATACTATTATTTATGCAGTAAATACTGATGCGGTTTAGGCAGCGATAACTCGGTGCAGTCGCTTGCGGGTGATGAAAATAAGGTGGTTTACTTATTGGACCTAAAAATATGTGCTGAAAGTAAACACCTATGTACTTTCGGTCTACATTATTTTTAGTAAAATTTTGAATAATAACTTAAATAACCATAACTTCTGTTAACTTATTTATTTATTTTTTTCATATACAGTAAGAAGTATAACAATTAATAAGTTATAAACTCTTTTGAGTTTTACCGTACACCCCAAGCCGTCAATATACATTAATAAAGATTAAGACTATTTATAATATATTTGCTAGACACTTCATACATACATACTTAAATAACAATCACAAGACAGCTACACATTTTGTAAACACAATGAAGGTATATCACTAGATAAGGTTATGTAAAAACCTTTTGTGGACCTTTCGTTCCTATGCTTCTTCATTTTTTGCTACTATTTATTCTACAGGTTGTTTTTAGCAATACGTTTATAAGCATTGAGTTATACATCACTAGAGGAGCAAACCACATTACCGCGCGTCGAAAAAAGTGTAACCACTATCCAAACGCGACGACGTAGCTTTGAAACAATAACAATTTTAAATAAACATATATCTATCTCACTTACACAAGTTACGAAAACAATATCGTCGCTAAGATTAGATAAAGATAGACACACAAATATACAATGGCGGGTTGGTGTGGCTTACTATATGAAATTTTACCTAAAATACGCAATAAAATGAATTTTTTTAAGCTGCAGTTAATTGTTTTTATATTAAAAAAGTATATTTTATTTTGAAATCTTTATTGCATCCCCTGGGAAAAAAGGCTACAAAGCTTATCAGGTGAATAGAAGTAAACATAATGATGAAATAAAACATATTTTTATAAGTATTTTATAGTACCAATAAATCAAACAATATAAATTAGGTAATAAAATATAATTAATATAAAATTATAATTAATATAAAATTATTAATATAAAATAGGTAATATATTTAACAGATAATTCATGAATAAACTA
The DNA here is from genome assembly GCA_907164705.1 of Parnassius apollo. Lineage (NCBI taxonomy): Eukaryota > Metazoa > Arthropoda > Insecta > Lepidoptera > Papilionidae > Parnassius > Parnassius apollo. Next base: position 22,476,940 of record CAJQZP010000885.1, on the reverse strand, counting down.
AAATAAGAATAAATAATTATTTAGTATAAAAGTTAAAACGTAGTTTTTATTATAATTTCCATAATATTTAATATCAGAGGTAACAAATTAACCCACTCATTAATTATATAGTCTCCCATTAATGTAGGAAATCACAAATGCGGAAAAGTTGCAACATTGAACCTAAATGGCAATATTCGATAATTTTATTTAATTATTTGAGGTTTTTTACGTTTATATGAAAACAAGAACAAAAAATTATGTGTTGAAAGTGATGCCGCTTGATTTATTATGTTTTTGTGACCTTGAATAGCATTCTTTCACTACACATTTACCCATTTTTTGTCGCGGCTCAACTCTGTCGGCGTCACATTGAACACTGAACTGTCGTCAGTTAGGCATATGGCTGTGGCCATATGTGCAGTGGAAACGCTTTGGCGCGGTTATTACTGATCTAGTGTAATATATAAATCAATGTTTATAAGTATATAACAGGTATGGTATTAAGTGTGGTTTGTGATTATTATAAGTGTTGTTAGTTTATATTTATTATGTTTATGTATTTTATGTACTTGTTTTGTATGTGGATAATTTTGTTTTCATATTCTATATATTAATATTTTAGTGTTTATATTATGTATATGTTTACATGAATTTATTAATTGCTATATCTAGATAGATATAATTATGTTCTAATTTATAAGTTAATGTATATTATTGTGTAAGTAATGTTTAAAAATTATAATGTATGTTATGTGTATTTTTTGTTTATTTTTTGTAGAAAATATTGTTTCAAGGTGCTTTTTAGATTTTTCTCTAATAGCATTAGGTATAAGGTTAATTAGGTAAGGTATTATGTAATTTAATCGTCTTTTACCATATAGATTATTATAAGAAGGTTGTCGTAGTCTGATGTTATCTTAAGAGCCTACGGATTTAATAATTTTTGTGTAGTTTTTGTAGATTTTAAGTAAAATAATATTATGATAAAAGAGTTAGTTCTATTTTTCAAGAATTGGTATTATTTTACAAAATGCAAAGAGATTACGGTAATCTTTAAAGGTATTTTTTATTTTTATATGAACCAACTAACTAACTTTAAAGTAGATTGTAGTATTATAATAAAGAGCTTCGTTAGCTCAGGAGCTATTTTAAATACAAAGGGAGCTTAGCGCTCTTTGTAAATATCATACTACACAAACTACATTTAATTCCAATAAAATTCTTAATTGAAGTTTTAAGTGCTAATTTCCTACGTGTTTGATGGTGAAAAAAAACATCGTGAGGAAACCTGCATGTTTAACAAATTATAAAAACTAATTCGAAGACATTTGAAATCCGCCTTTCCTTGCAAAACTAACCCAGGAATTAGAGAAAGCTTGGACCCAGAAGTAATATATTCTGTAAATTTTTATCAAGTTATATGAGTGACCACGGCTTAAGGAGCGAAAGATGAGTGTCGTTATTTCCCGAACGCTGCTCAGCCGAGTTGAATCCTTCGATTGATCTCTCAGCCGAAGTCGGACTTACCTAGTCGCACTATTTATTTATCCCAGGTAACCATACTCGTCAACAACTTCAAGCTTAGTGCTCCCAACAACTACCGGTATAGGTGTGACCTGGACGTCACACGTGGTCTTCGTTTTGTCCATGTTCATCTTAAGACCTATCCTTTGGGAGGCACCGTTGAGGTCATTAAGCATAGTGCTAAGGACCTCCAGTGATTCTGGCATAAGGACTATATCGTCGGCAAATCGAAGGTGAGTGATGTATTCTTTCCAGTCCAGTAGCTTGAAAACGTCTTCATGTGCACCGGTGAAGAGTTTCGGGGATATAACGTCACCCTGTTTTACACCTCTCTGCAGTTGGATGGGTTTCGTAATCTGGTTCTGTACTCGGATAGCATCAGAGGATTTCTCATTGTCCACATATGCCAAGCAAAGTGGCATATTGTACTCTTCGGTCTTCTGTATAATTTGGCGAAGGGTATGTATGTGGTCTATGGTGCTAAAGCCTTTTTGGAAACCGGCTTGTTCGGGAGGCTGGAAGTCGTCGAGTCTGCATGCGAGACGATTCGCAATGACTCTCGAAAACAGCACGTAGCCGCGGCTCAGAAGGGATATCGGTCTGTAGTTCTTCAAGAGATCATTGTCACTTTTCTTGAAGAACAACACCACCTTGCTTCTGCTCTACGCCTCGGGAGTAGTGTCACCATGGAGGACGGAATTAAAGACCTTCTGAAGGACTTCAAGTACCGGTTTTCTACCCGCTTTCAGAAGCTCCGCTGTAATTCCATCCTCGTCCGGGGACTTGCCGTTTTTAAAGTACTGGAGAGCCATTCTTATCTCGCTCAGACTGACGTCCTGTTTGTCATCGGAATAGTGTCGGTATAGACTTGCTCTTGGATCGTTACTCATACTTGGGTGTGACTCCAACGATGACGTGTACATCTGCATAGAACCTCTCAATCTCACTCAAAACCTCATATGTCCCTGAAACAATGCTGCCACACTCGGTCTTCAGCTTCGACAGTTGGCTCTTTCTGGCAGACAGATCTCTGGCAAAGAGTTTGGAGCCCTAGCTCTGTTCAATCACTTCTTCAATACAAGCTGTGTTGAACTTGCGTTAGTCCCGCTGCATGTATTTGGAGATCTGTCCGTTCAGTTGCCTGTATACTGTCATGTCTTTAAGACTGAAAGAAAACATCGTAAGGAAACCTGCATGTTTGACAAATTATAAAAGCTGATTCGAAGATATTTGAAATCCACTTTTCCTTGCAAAACTAACCCAGAAATTAGAGGTACCTTGTACCCAGAAGTTATATATGCTGTAAATTTTTATCAAGTAATATAGGCGACCGCGGTTTAAGAAGCAAAACAGGAGCCATCCCAGCCGGACCATATTTTTAGATTTATTAAGAACCTATTAAAGTTGAGCCCTGTAGTACCTCCCGTGGGGCTCTTTCTCCTTCGGTCCTTCCATACGGTCTCCCGGTCAGAAATGCTAAGTACTGCTGGGTCCGACCATTGCTCATTGGCTAAGGATAGAGGGGTAAGCCCTTTATCACTATAAATGACATCACTATATAATGGATCATCCGATCTCACCAGTATGTAATTACGGATGCTGCACACTTCACGATTAGGCATGGTGAGCGTGCTCGGAAAGCCACGCCCACCATGCTTTCGCGGCAAGTACAGCCTCATTACATGCATATATGATGCATCCTATGGGACGTCAAGGTAGTGCGGACTTTTCTATCTAGGGCGTTAAGTTCAGTCTGAGTCCACCTGAGTATGCCACAGGTATACATGAGAACAAGCATGGTCCAACCTTTATATGGATGTGTCTTCTTCACACCGGACAAAAGGCTATTAAGCACTTTGGTTAAGCATGGATAAAACACGTCGCAAACTGACTGTTTAATACCAGCCTTATCGATACAACAGCCTCATCGATATACAGATAAATTAGGAAGTTTTATTAATAATTAATGACATGGCCCGATTCGACTTGTCATTATTCATACTAGAGTCGTTCACTTTATTCCTACTGCTCGGGCAATGTACATAAAGCTCTTATTAATCACTTGCTTCATAATATTTATTACATATATGCGACACAGATTATCTCACTTTTGAGAAGCTTACGGAGTATTAAAGTAATATTAAGAATTTTCTATATTACGTAATGAATTTGCGTCTGTGTTTTAACAGTAAGTTTTGGAATAGAAATTCGTAAAATAAGTCGTAAAAAAATTTAATCGGCTAGTGCTATTAGAGATCCAAAGATTAAAGAAATAAAAAATTTTAGTAAATTTTCGAATGATTTGTGTCAATTTATCAAACATATCATCATATAAGTTTACTTTTACATTCTCTTCTTTTGCTTTCTCTCTTTAAGAAAACTTGAAAAAAATAACCGTCAATGTTTTCCATGTCAGCAAAGTGGTAGTTCAAGAAGGAGGAAAATGTTTTTCGAATGTACCTATGTAATGTGAATTTTCATGGTACACTCTACAGCATAAACGGCTTCATCGACATTAACATATGTCGTTAGATTCATCTTGAGCGTAGAAGTGATATCTAATATATATAAATTAGTGTTTATTTGTTCGTATTTTATGCGCTGCCATACCGTTCATCAGATTGCGGTAAAACTTTGTCAATTTATTGCTTGCACTTACGCGAAGGTTATAGGTATAGCACAATTAACGTACAGTATGTGTCGCACGTATCGTAACGACAAATTTATTTGAAAGTTATATATCATCCAACTTCAATTAATGTATTACCATTTCTAATTAAGCTATATAACTCTTCTTTTTCTGCAACAGCACTTGTCCAAGGGGCTAAACCGCCAAGTATTGAAAGCTCCTAATCGAAAAAGATCGTGGAGTAATCCATTCTCTTACTCTTTTTTCCTTATTCCCAATTTAACAACTCCTATAATATATTTCTCATTTAATTGTTAACGACTTTTCTTAACGTTAGTTTTTTTTAAGTGTATAGTGTTGGCCCTGTGGCCCTTACAACTTCGAAATAGACTCCTGGAGTGAGAGTGGAGGACATTATTATTATTATTCTATCAACAGTGGTGAGATAAGGTAACAAGTGCATACGCACTACTGCCTCTAGCCCAAGACGTGCTTTGAGCAAATGACAATTAAGGGCCTCGGTTGCGATCCGAACAGATGCCGGGACCCCTCGTCTACGCTAATGGTGAGCACCGTGCCGATAGAATTCCGAAAGGTACCCGTGAGTATTGGTTATGTTAAAAATGTGTATGCGCAAAATTGCTTAAAATTAAAATTAATTAATTTTTATGCGTGGATCGGAATGCGACGACGGCGTAAATAGTAAATACCTACTGGCGGTGACATCGCCTGACATCAAAAGCGTTTCAGAACTGTTAGTTCTTTAATTAAACTGGTTACGTGCTACACAAAAGTCCCGCTAGGCACTCGGAGTTCGCGGTGGAAAAGGGGCTTATAGAAATTATATATGAATTGAAAGTTAATTTTATATAGAATTCAATTTTATTTACATTATTCAAAATGCCCGCCCTATTTTGAATGCATGCCCTTAATCGACGCGGCCATTCATCAATTGCAGCACGCACCACACTCATATCTATTTCTGCCGCTGCTTTAGCCAAAGGTGCTCGGAGAGATTGCAAATTCTGATGAGGTTTAGCGCAGACTTTCTCCTCCAAATGTTGCCATATCTTATAATCCAGTGGGCTTAAATCTGGACTAGAAGAGGGCCAGTCTTTAGGTCCGATAAAGTCAATTCCATGGGCGATCAACCAGTTTTGCGTGTTTCGTGCCCTATGAGCTATTGCGGAGTCCTGTTGGAATATCCAATGTCTGTTTTTGAACATTGTTTGAGAATGAGGTTCCACTATGTTTGTTAGGACGCTATTTTGGTTCACGTCAGCACTGGTTTTTACACATTTTTCACAGAAAAACACCTCAGTTAAGCCTGAATATGAGAGACTACAAGTCAAACCATGAGTGAAGGATAATGTGCTCGTTGAACCCTCGGAATACGCGTGCTGGCTTTTTTACTGCTGTGGGCATACCTTATCATTTTGTTTATTATAACCAAATAACTTTTTATTAATTATGTTTAAATTTGTTTATAAAATAAATTTCTTCTCTACTTCCATCCTTTTCCCTTCTTCTCTTACATGTTATTGAATTAATATATGCATTCAGGACAAAGATAACGCATACGTTGCTATTAACACAAAAGGCATTGGAGCATTTCTAATATATCCGTTAATCACTCTAACTAACGTTAAAATGCTTGTGTTACGAGTAATTCACAGTTTGAGGAATGCAGGTCTTATTTTAATTTGTAGTAATCACCTTATTGAAATAACGGTAACTTTACTGTACATTTTTGAACTTTCAATATTCGTAAAAAGTATCCTCATGTTTTTACTAGATTTTTAAAAGATACAGTAACATATAGTAACAGATACCCAGATAAAATTATTTTGCCTTCATTAAAAACTAGCCTGTACTAAAAAAATTGCTATGTGATGACTATTCAAGTGTTTAATAAAACCCTAAATGTATTTCATCATCAGGCAACTAGATTATATAGATTATAATCGATTTAGACGTAATTTATTAAGGTGGCTTTTGGAAAAACAATTTTATCCGGTAAATGAACTGCTAAAAATAAAAGAACGTTTCTATTGGCTGTTAAACGCTGTATCTTATTTGATGGTGTTTTAAAGGATTAATATCAAAATTGTAAACTGATGCACGTTTAATTTTACTTAAATTTTGTATATTCTAACCATAAGTTTTCATATACCAAAATTGGTGAAATATGCGATACATTATTATTTTATAAGAACATCTCTGCACCATATTTCTTGTGAATAAATTTACTATTATTTATACTTTAACACTTATTAAAAATAGAAATATCTATATTTAGTTACTAAATAATAAAAATAATAGTAAATAATAGTAACCCAATGCTGGTGACTTATTTGGAAGCCAGCCGGGACCTTTGCGAGACGGACTCAATTCTTTTTGGCGCCGCAGTGGCAGTTTGCCGTATTATTGGCGCCAAACTTCCCATGGCTGGACGCGCTACTAGACAAAATAGCGCATAGAGATATAATATCTACTTCTAAGTCAGTAAAGTAGGCGCCATCCCAGCCTAGAGAAAAAGAATCGAGGACCGTATCGCAAAGGCAAGGGCCTTATCGGCAAACTGACAAGCTTTAGGTCGGGTAATAATAGACCGAGGATTGTGCGCACCGTTACGATGGCGTTTGATGGGACAAATATCAGTTTGTCCCAACCGCATATTACGCAGAAACTAACGGAGCGCATAGACGACCTGAAGTAAAAGATCGTGCTTGGGGGAAGGGATGTCAAGGCGGTTCAACCAGAATCGTCTCTTCCAGAGTGATCAGAAGAGGCTCTATAAATCATTGGAGCGAACAGAGATGGCGGGCCAGGACCGGATCAGGCTGACATTATCGCATTCTGGCGTGGCCTGTAGTCAGAGTCCGTAAACCACAGCGAGGGCCCTTGGATGGAAGTTGTGGACCCCATCACCATAACGCTGAAAGACGTGGCTGAGGCGATTCGTAGGGCCCCGAACTGGAAAAGTCCGGGGCTTGACGGGCTGCATCATTACTGGCTGAAGGGGTTCATAGTGTGTCAGGCTGTGCTCGCCCGACAGTTTCAAGAGGCCTGGGATCACTCACTTGGTTCCTAAAGATCAGAATACCATAGACCCGAGCAAATACCGCCCCATCACGTGTCTACCCACCATATATAAGACACTGACATCCATTTTGAGCGCGAGAGTCACTCGTCACCTGGAGCTCGTAACCAGATGATGTCACGCGCTCAAAATGGATGTCGGGCTTGGAACCAAGGAACCACTCCTCATGGACGCGGTCATAGGTAAAGTGGTGAAACGCAACCGTCGGAACTTCTCTGCCGCCTGGATAGACCACAGAAAGGCGTTCGACTCGGTGCCCCATACATGGCTAAAGAGGGTCCTCGAGCTGTACAAGATTGACTGTACAGTTAGAAACTTCCTCGAGCGGTATATGGGGCGGTGGAGTACGACCCTTTGTCATCTGGACGAGCGGATGATGGCTGCGGAGAACCACATAAGGATAAGAAGGGGTATCTTCCAGAGCGATTGTCTGAGTCCAATCTGGTTCTGCCTCTCTCTGAACCCTCTCAGTGCCTTATTGGAGGGCTCCGGGAGGGGATTTCAGCTACGGAAAGGAGGTACAAAAGTGACCCACCTTTTCTATATGGATGACCTCAAGTTATTCGCGTCCAGTCGCTCCCATCTTATGGAATTGCTAAACATCACTTGTGAATTTAACAATTCCATTGGAATGGAGCTGGGGACGGATAAGTGTGCGGTCCTCCATGTTGAAAGGGGAAGGGTTGCTAACTCTGAGGGCATAGAATTGTCTATGCCCGTCAACTTAAGGACCCTTTCCGAGGCTGAAACATACCGATACCTGGGTATGTCACAGAACATCGGTATCGATGAGGCTGGTATGAAACAGTCAGCTTGTGACGTGTTTTATACATGCTTGACCAAAGTGCTTAACAGCCTTTTGTCCGGTGTGAATAAGACACACGCATATAACGGCTGGGTCATGCCTGTCCTCATGTATACCTTTGGCATACTCAGGTGGACTCAGACCGAACTTAACGCCCTGGATAGAAAAGTCCGCACTACCATGACGTACCATAGGATGCATCATCCGAGATCGTCGGTAATGAGGCTGTACTTGCCGCGAAAGCATGGTGGGCGTGACTTTCTGAGCGCGCTCACCATGCATAATCGCGAAGTGTGCAGCCTCCGTCATTACTTCCTGGCGAGATCGGATGATCCATTCTATAGTGACGTCATTTCTAGTGATAAAGGGCTTACCCCTCTATCCTTAGCCAACGAGCAATGGCAGGACCCAGCAGTGCTTAGCATTTCTGGCCGGGAGACCGTATGGAAGGCGAAGGAGCTCCACGGGAGGTACTACAGGGCTCTACATGAGCCCTTCGTAGATACAATCGCCTCCCTCAACTGGCTACGTTTCGGTGACCTCTTCGGGGAAACCGAGGGTTTTATCTGTGCAATACAGGATCAGGTTATTATGACCAACAACTATCGGAGATACATCCTAAAGGATGGCACCGTCGTATTCTGTCGAGCTTGTCGCCATCCCGGGGAGTCACATAGACATGTCATCTCCGGTTGTTCGGCGCTTTTTAACTCTGTGTACTTGCACAGGTACAAGTTAGTAGCCCGAATTCTACACCAGGAGCTCGCTCTGAAATACGGTCTCGTGGACCGGAAATTGCCGTATTACAAGTACTTGCCGGAAGCCGTGCTCGAAAATGACCGCTCCAGGCTCTACTCGGACCGGGCCATCATCACAGACAGGACTATTCTTGCGAATAAGCCTGATATTGTGCTGATGGACCGGGCACATTCAAGGATATTTTTGGTCGACATTACCATTCCGTATAACGAGAACCTCGTGAAAGCCGAAACAGATAAGCTAACAAAATATCTGAATCTGGCTCACGAGGTGACTCACATGTGGGGTAGTTGGCCGACCGAAATTATTCCTGTAGTCGTCTCTGCGAATGGGCTAATCCCAGTCAGCCTCTCGGGTCATCTGAGACGACTGGGACTCCGTGACGGACCGCTCCGGGCTCAAATGCAGAAGGCAGAGCTCCTCGATACCGCCCGCATCGTTCGTCGGTTTCTTTCCCTTTCTTCCTAACCCTCGGCCGTTTCTTCTCCCCTGCCGAGGGCTTCCATCTGGTTGGATCTTTATTTATTTATGTATTTTTTATATTTATTTTATTTCATTGATATTTATGTATATTTATCTTTTCGTTTTAATTTATAATTATATATTTATAGAACCCAACTAGATGAGAAAACTATACAGATATCCCAATAATAATAGTAACAAGAGATAGAAAATTTTTTCGCTTATAACAATAGATGCAAATAGAAAACTAAAAACCAGTTTTCAATTAAAAACTGTCAAAGGACAGCTGAGCGTACTCGTAACAAGCGCTCCTAACAAAGAGGTGTTGTACCATAGCTGTAGCGTTTGTAAAAGTTTTAACGAGCTTAAACTGTCAATAGTAATAATAAAAAGTTTAAAACATTTTAGCTTCGTCATACCAGTTACTTTAGTTAATATTTTTTTTCTGTTTCGTTTTATGCATAATCAACTTTTTACTGCAATATTTTTGAAAAAGGTATTTTTATTTACTTTATATTATGTGAACTTTACTAAATAATATGTTACATCATTACATTAAATGAAATATTTATCACAATACAACAAACGAAAAAGGAAAATTTTCTAACGGGCTACACTCCGCAGCATAGTGCCAAGAACACTAGCTGCGTTACCTTGCTGAATAGCTATACACATACTTAGGTTTTGAGCTAGAAAAGAATCTGTCTTTTTTTCTTTGGGCTAAAAAAGAAATGTCTTTAGAAAGTCCATGCATGGACCCCACGGACCTACATCGAATTGCACAAATAGAAAGTCAATCACAGAGATTATTTGAGCAATGAGGCACCCATAAAATTAAAGACTGCCAAGGTACTACGGTACAATTCATATAACTTAACTATACTTAATACGACTTAATATAATATGTAGATATTATAATTCAAAAAAGTCAAATAACATTTATTTATTTTACAAAAGAAAAAAGATACGGTCAAACCAATAAAAATAAATAACTATAATTTATTGGTTAACATTAATATATAACAGTACTTCAACCCGCGGTATACTGCCAAGAACGCTGGTTACGTTTCCTGGTCGACTGGCTGTTCATAACCTTTGAGCCAAAAAAATCTATAAAATTAAATAAATAACATAAATAATTATAAAGCATGTTCTTTACCGGCACAGCCAGGCATTTAAAGGGAACACTAATAACCCATCTTCAGCATCTTGATTCTTTTATAAAATTGAACTCTAAAGTATATTTAGATAAAATTTAAAATTACGTATTGTGTCTATTTAAAACTTTTTAAATAGAAACAGAAACAGAAACTTTTTTATTCAATGTAGATTATAACAATACTTATTGAAAGTCACTTTTTTCATTTACCACTGGTTCGCAAAAAAAACCTCTGTCCTGGGAAGAACCAGCAAGAAACTCAGAGGGACTATTTTTTTCCAATAATAGCTTTCAATCATGTTTACAATTAACAACACAAGACAAATTAGAAATAGCTTTGTATCGATCATCCTTTACAGGGTCAATATTTTTAGGTTAATATTTTTCTATCGCCAAATCGTAATATGTTGGCGGATAAATACGAGAACACATTATATATTATATATTTTGATCTTTACAAAATGGCTATGAGGAGGGGTTCTAAATATTGTTATTTTATGATATTTGTTATATTAGCCATTTGCGCAGGACAGAATTATAGTGTAAGGTATCTCTCTATGCCCTCAATCTCATTGTTCTATGAGATGGCTATCCGGCACGACTGGAAGAGATGAAGCAAAACACCGCCAATTTTCAGACTCCAGGCTGCTATTAAAAATTTCTTGACAGAAAAACCTAATGAATTCGAATGATTTTGAACTGACACAGGGTTCGAACCCTGTCACTTTAGGCTGTCACTCATTCCAAATAGGAATCATACGTTCCATTTCACACAGTATTAGGATAATTACGTCTCAAGGATACCTTTCTCACTGCGAAGAATATTTTTTTATTTTAGTTTCTAATTGCGTGCAAACCACTGATAGGAAAACAGTAATTGAGTTGAGCTACTCGACGTTGTTCATTTTGACGACGGTGACACTTTGCGGGAAATGTGAAATGTTGTTCTGTCATTTCATGTTTTATCCATTTATTCCGTGTAACCAGCGTTCCTTTATGGACTGACTAAACATTTTCTTTGCAAGTGTGGTACAAAGACTATAACGGTGTAAAACAATGTATATGAAAACTAAATAATGTATTTACTGCTTATCAAAGTGTTCTTCGCTACATTTTAAATTCCTTTTCATTAGTTTAAACCATTTTTGAAAAAATAAGGACCATTGGTCTGAGCATATTTTTCACGTGCTGGTGCATCTTTGATTTTAGGAGAGTAAAGAAATAGCGTAGTGCGTATTCCGGACTGCTTGCAGGATGGGTCACGAGATCCACCTCTTCAGAAGCCAAAAATTACTTAGTTATGTTCGCAGTCTGCGCCTAGGTATTATCATGCTTCAACAGGATGCGACTTGTTGGCTACTTTCCCTTAGTTTTTTAAAGACACTGGCCCAACAAATGGTAGTATAACACTCAGCGTTAACTGTCGTTATTCATCAAGAGGGGTCGAGCAGGTAAGTCCTGCGAGAAAAAAAACGCGATAATTTTTTCCCACGCTTCTTGTCTGCCTCAAATTTGCTGGATTGCTGTCGCCTTCAAACACCCATACAGAAGACTAGCTTTCTTTCCAGAATGTATCCATGTTGCATCATCTGTCACAATGTCATGCAAATTTGAACGTCTATGATGATACTTCAAAATTTTTGAATTAGGCTCATACCAATATCAAATATCTTTAAATCTCCCTATAGGTGATGCGCCGGTTTTCTTTAAGGGTTGGATTAAGAATCGCTTGGCAGGAATTTGGGGGAGTAAGTTGTTTTATTTGGTAGAAGTTTGATCACCGATTATAAAAATACCACTCGCATTAAAAGTTAAAGCACCGTTTTCGAAAATTAAAAAACCTTTTATAACCTAAAATGTGTAAACATGGAAAAACGTATGCAATATTACTGTGAAAGCTTGTAAGCTAAGATACTGTGTAGCAGCTTTAAAGCTAGTAAGCTAAGATACTGTGTAGCAGCTTTAAAGCTAGTAAGCTAAGATACTGTGTAGCAGCTTTAAAGCTAGTAAGCTAAGATACTGTGTAGCAGCTTTAAAGCTAGTAAGCTAAGATACTGTGTAGCAGCTTTAAAGCTAGTAAGCTAAGATACTGTGTAGCAGCTTTAAAGCTAGTAAGCTAAGATACTGTGTAGCAGCTTTAAAGCTAGTAAGCTAAGATACTGTGTAGCAGCTTTAAAGCTAGTAAGCTAAGATACTGTGTAGCAGCTTTAAAGCTTGTAAGCTAAGATACTGTGTAGCAGCTTTCACAGTAATATTGCATAGGTTTTTCCATGTTTACACATTATAGGTTATAATAGTTTTATTTTTTATTTTCTCAGAAACGATGCATTACCTTTGGATGCGCGTGGTATTGTTTTAACCTCTCAACCCCCTAGCGGTCTCAGGTAACACGGGGAGCTTCTTGTAATGCTCTTTGCATTTACTAAAAGAATTACAAAGGGCAGAGTTTAATAAGACCCTGATTAAAACTCGTAGAATATATTTCCTCCTAGCTGCTTGCTTGCGCCTTACTTTATACTGCTCGATCGATCCCTGCCGATTTAAGAGTTCTACCCTCACTTATACTTCTATACAATAAATTCACATATCTATAACAGTATATAAATATTGTTGTCGACTTTCATTGAGCAATTTGTAGAAGTAATGTTCAGTTTCTTTTTAAATATTTTCTTTTTTAATTGAAATACCTATCCTGTTTTTTATAATAGATGAGCCAACTGTCTATCTGGTTGTTAACGTTATTCGAATAATTTAACCTGTTAATTTATAAGAGCGCAGTTCTTTTCTACAACTATATCCAAAGTTCACTGCTACACCCTTTTAATTTCAGACACAGAAAACTATCTTCCTATACATTACATTATAGGGGAACTTTTTTATATATACATATAGGAGGGTACAAACGAGCGTGCGGCTCATCTGATAGTGACTACTGTCGCCCATGAACAATTGTATCTCCAGGGGAATTGCAGATGCGTTACCAGCCTTCTTGCTTGGCAGATGGGTTGGCAACCGCGATTTTTAGGATTCCGTAGTCAACTAGGAACCCTTATAGTTTCGCCATGTCTGTCTGTCCGTCTGTCCGTCCTCGCTTAATCTCTGTGACCGTTAGCACTAGAAAGCTGAAATTTGGTACCAATATGTGTATCCCAGTATTAGAGTAGCCCCGCTATATGTAAAGTGGGAAGTGATTTTTTTTTTCTAATTTCAACCCTAACGTGTGATATATTATTGGAAAGGTATTTAAAAATGAATAGGGGTTTACTGACATCATTTTTTGATAATGTCAATAATTTCGGAAATAATCGCTCCAAAAGTAAAAAACAATGTCCCCCCCCCCTCTGACTTTTGAACCATAAGTTTAGTAATATGAAAAAAATCTGAAAAGTAGAACTTTATAAAGACTTTTTAGAAAAATCATTTTGAACTTGGATGGAAACCACAGTACCCACTACCGGGAGCAGTTGCAGTTGCTGGAGCGCGACACGCTCTTGGCCGGTTTTTTATTCTTTTAGTTTATATTGTGGAGACGCTGCTGTCCATCTCCTGGTCTGTGTCCTTCTGTCACCTCTCACCACATCCACGGGACCACGGGGTCGCACAAAACGTTGGTGCGACCGGAAACAAGGACAGGTTTTACGAGCTGGTCATTTATAATTAATATAGTCCACTCTATCGCAAACTTACAGACACTGAAAACGATTATGTTATTCGAGCGAGAGAAAGTTTTTGCGGCTTTGGATTAGAGCACGAGACGAACGAACCGTTGACTTCATTAGACGTGACCACTCCAATTTAAGCTTAAAGTTCAGTGTTCAAATGGTGAGAGACCATTAGGTGATCGCTGGCAGTTTTCACACTCGCGATCACTAAGACGTCTCTAAACAATTTATTATCGTTTAGTCGCAAGATATAGACAATTTCATTTTATGTAGAACTGTTGGTGCTGAGCCAAGTTTACTTTTTGTTAATTGTTTCAGTGTCGCTTTTGGAAGTAAGAGTATATCATAAAGTAAAATAATTCCCATAGCCTTATACTGTATACCTATATAACACGCAAGCGATAGAATTAAAAAAAAATTATAGAACTGACTCCAATATAAATAAAATGAGAATATCATCAATGTATTCGAAATCAATTAAATACGCATTATCAAGGATAACTAAAAATTACTTGTCAGATCTCGATCAAATTTATATTGGACCACAAAAAAAGTTTCAGCTTTTAAATAAAAAGAGAATCATCAAAATCGGTTTATCTAGAAAAAAGTTCCGAGGTAACACACATAAAAATATAAACTTGAATTGAGTACCTCCTCCTTTTTTAAGTCGGTTAAAAAATTATATGGAATTAAAAATACGCCTTATTTTTTCGAAAGAGAAAACTCAACGTTAGCAACTTGGTACACACAATTTAATTTACTTCGCTACGACTGCTATTGGCGGTTCATTTGTTAGTAAACAGAGCGAAGTCGACAGAGCAAATAGCTCATTCCTTTCTTTACTCAATCAACCAAAATTAGTTTTACAAAGAAGCAATATATTTTGCTATTGGGAATTGAAAGCAAATTTGAAAAATATTTATGAAAAATTCAATTTTATGCCAACCAACCAATTGGATCAGCGCAATAGGCTAAGTGTTTCATAAACCTCTCAGAAGTGAGAGGGGGCCTGTGCCCAGTAGAGGAGCGTATATACTTAGACCGTAACTTAAGTTTGCACATAAACAAATTTAATCGAAATGAAAATTCCATTTTATCCGACCTCCAAATTTTACTTCTAAGATAATATGGGATGTTGTTGTAATAATCTTAGTTCTAAAAATGACATAAGGTATAAGTTTTTCATCTTTTAGTAAACTTCTGTTCCCAGTAGTGGTTTTTAAATTACTGTTTTTACTATTGGGGTTATTAAATAATTTTAATACATAGGTGTAAAATTAAAATGATATCTTCAGTTTGTTAGTTACATAAGTACCTAATAGAAACTAACTTAGCTAATTTTTTATTTACCGACAGAGATATTTCTACAGTGATATTATATGTACAAATTTAACCTAGGGCCGCTTAAAACAATATTTTTTAAATAAAATACTGATATCGATATTAGCATTTCTAAAACTCCCGTTGACCACTCAAAAGTTTTGGTTCCCCTCACTAGCTGTGAAACACTCGAGTTTACAGTCCGCACCCTACCATCAGGCTACTGTCGCTTCAGTTGTTTTATAAGTAATCTAATATTATGTTAACTTTTAGGCAATAATTTTATGCATCATTTTTAATCAACCTCAAAAACGAAGAAGTCAATATTACGACTCGATATTACGAAGAGAGGCATTAAGCCAGTTAAAATTCATTTTGAATATACAATATTTAAAGACTGAAATACGAATGTTCTAACTTCAAATTTTCGTCTACAGTTTTACGAGACAAATTGAAATAACATGTTTAATTGAAAAATTGATCTGCGCCTGGAACATTTTCGCGCGATGATTTTTTACAATTTGAAATGTCGCCTAAAACCAGACGATTCGTTTATTATTGACTTTAAATGGCATTTATTCTGAAATTCTTGATGCAGCAGAAGGGTATAAAGTTCGAGCAGGCCGTGGAAGAGTTGTCGAAGGCTTATGGCAGTGTGATGACAGTATAAATATGACTAGAGAGAGAGAGAGAGAGAGTTACGAGATTTTGGTTTCAATTGATGTGTTCTTAGTAAATTTTAAAATCAACGCTTGCAGAAGGTACGAAGGTAAGGTAGGTTATATGTTTCATGTACATGATATACCGCCTTCTATCAAAGGTCATATGGCCTCTCTGGCATTTCCCATAGAAGCCTTTAACGACGTCCACAAAATAAAATGGGATAATATATTCTCATAAGCCGCCAATACATAACAATAAGAATACATCAACTTCACTATCTATTGTAATTAAGTCACTGCATACACCAACCGCATCAACTTATCTGGACTCTGAAGCCAAAGTATAGTTTAAAGTGAAGACAGATATTGTTGAATACGATGCAAACAATGTGATAAGCGCCCGTTAACTCTGGCGGTGCTCCAGCAGAAAGTTTTCTACTTTAAGACTCGATTGTATGTTGCTGATTGAGCAATTTGTAGGAAATTATGTTGCAACTTTGCAAGTTACTAGTTTAAATTATGCTTAGTTACATAGTTTTAGACTAACGTGTATAATTTTTTTCTTGCTTTGGTCTAGACAGTCAGAGTTGATTAAGAGATTGCACCGCGACTCGACCGGGGAAAGACCAAAAAGACGTAAAATATATTGAAACATGAGAATATGATCATAACTCATAGTGAGTGAATACAGTATTAGAGTATGAATTTCGAGGCAAGGAGTATGAATTGTAAGCTTTTACTTTGTGAAGGAAATGAGCCTTGCTGTTTGTTTTAAGATACTGCTTTGTGGTGCACCGTACAAGGAAAGCGGAAGTTGTGGACTTTTCGAAACAGAATACACAAAAGTTATTAGAAGTAATTAAAAATCCATTTAAAATATTTTATGTGATCTCAACAGATCTGAGAATAAACTAAATAATTTTTATTTTATGACGTAAGAAATTAAAATTCTGTTTTTCCAACGCCTTATATATTTTAAATCTACATTGACTCTGGTTGGACGAAAAATAGCTTAATATGTCAGTAGGTATTCCTTATCATTTTATAACCAATAAATGAATAAAATGAGTTCATAAAAGTACAATTAATGCCGTTCGATGCTCATGACGAGATGTCGATTTAAAATGACGAATATTATAGTAATAATTAAATTGATACAAGAAAAGAAAATATCTCACCAGCGTAGCCGTTCATACAAAATTGATTAAACAGCAACCCGTGATTTTCCTAACAAGCGATGTTTCGCGACGCTTGCGAAAAATAACGAGCTAGCGCTACGTGATATATCTCAAATGTAGGAGCAGCAGGCGTAACTGGACAGTGGTAGGAAAGCAGTTAAAAAATAAATCGAATATACCTTATATACATTTTGACTAAGCTTAACAAAAAAGTTAGTGTCACCATCTCCTTCATGCACACCATATAAAGGGTTATATTGCAATAACTGGGCCAATTTCCATAGAACGTTCAGAATAAGTAATATAGGCAAATGATAAAATGAAATTAATTAAAAAGAATCTCAAACATTCTGTTCTTTTTAACATTTAAGTTCGCAATGCGTGATAATGCATTATTTTAACGGATATTACTGCGCACGCATGCATTCGTATGGGATCGTGATGTGAGCGGTAGGCCAAAACGTTGTTGCCCATAAATCACATTCGAGATAATTTGAAATAAAAGTAGAAACCCTTATTTACTCATTATTTTAGTGTCTTATTTACTCGTATTTTCAAAAACTGCATTAACGGTATATCATCTTAATATATAAAAATTACGTATCTCGTTGTTTGTCCGTGATGGACTCCTAAACTACTTAACCGGTTTTTAATCAAATTTTCACACCGTGTGAAATTTGGTCCAACTTAAGAGATAGGATAATTTTTGCCCATGAGTGATACACAATTTTTTTTAGAATTTAAGGATTTTAATAGGACATGACAAAGGGTCGTCAAAAAGGGCAGAACAACGTCTGCCTGGCAAGCTAGTTATTTATATATTTGAACATAAGTTTAAAATTTGGCTACTCTTTGAAAAATGACCCTGTATAATCAATTATTTACGTTATAGAGCTAATGATTTAGCAATTTAACACGGCTCGACCGGGATAAGTCCACGCTCTCACAGTTTCTGCGTAAAATAGCAGCTTTATGGTGGAGAAATGAGGGATTCGTAGTTTTCATGGATGACAACAAATCTACATTTTAATTTATAATTGAAAATCTGCTGAGCGCTGAGACCGTTGGTTCGAATCTTGCATTGATCAAGTACTTGTATAGCTTGCAAATAATTGTTCTCGATCTGGGTGTTTGTCCTATTGCAATTTATGTGTGAAAACTACGTCCTCGATAGATCATAGTGTGCGATAGTTTTAAAATTAAATAATAAATAAATATAAATTGCTTGTCCTTAGTCTTTATACTAATATGAGTATTATATCCATGTATCTATTTATCTCAGCTTACTAACATGGGTATTATATCCATGTATCTATTTATCTCAGCTTACTAATATGGATATTATATCCATGTATCTATTTATCTCAGCTTACTAATATGGGTATTATATCCGTGTATCTATTTATCTTAACTTACTAATATGGGTATTATATCCATGTATCTATTTATCTCAGCTTACTAATATGGGTATTATATCCATGTATCTATTTATCTCAACTTACTAGTATGAGTATTATATCCATGTATCTATTTATCTCAGCTTACTAATATGTGTATTATACCCATGTATCTATTTATCTCAGCTTACTAATATGAGTGTTATATCAATCTATCTATGTATCACAGCTTGCAATAGAACACATCATAATATTATGACTTTCATTATATTTAATATAGATTATATTTTTATTAAAAATTTTGGCCTTCACAAGAAATTCCACTTAGCATAAAGTGAAATAAAAATTTTAAGACTTAAGTGGACCTTAAACGTCAATGCGGCATGACATGCTTTACGTGCTGTCACGTATGCCTTGATCGCTTAATTTCATTGCTGGATGCAAGCAAACGATGACATGCAAACTATTAGCTGGCCGTTGATTGACAATTTCTTTTATTTTCCTCCTCATTTATCCTGCAAGTTGAAACTCACATACACATGATCGACGTTATGCACTGTGATTGCCAATTCACTTATCAAACTCAGCAAGTGCGGCAAATCCATTCTGCTACGAGAGAAACTCATATTATCAACACTCGAGTGTTTACGGACTGAACAAAAAACAAAGAAGATTCTCCTAAAACTAAACTATAACAATCAACGTGGCAACCCTACGAAAGGATTTTGTGGAATTTAGCTACTATGTTTTCTTGTTTCTAAAGAAATATAACTTTGATCTGTAGTAATAATAATTTCTACTCTTTCTACTTGACTGCCTCGTTGGTGTAATGGTCGTAAACAATGCTGATCATGATCTCCTGGGTTCGAATGCCGGGGCTGGACAAAATCAATAATTGGGTTTTTCGCTTAAGAAATTCTCAGCAGCAGTCAGGAGTCAGGCAGTTTGGCGGTGTAGGCGTGAATTTCACGCTAACTTCCTGACCCTGGAGCTCATGATCAGCATTGCTTACGACCATCCCGTATGTCTGAAGCTCGTAGAGCCGTTGGTCCTGCGCATGATCTCTCTCTGGTCGCATCGGATTGCCGTCTCATAGCATAACCCCTTCTAAGCCCGCTGAGCGACCTTAAGCTCTCTCACACGGCCAGGCGTGAAGAACCCATTCTCCGAATAGTATGTCATCCTGACAACATGCATTGGGTGTACACTCTTGTTTTCCACTTTTGGAGTATACCTAACGCAGTTTTGCAGGTTTGCGTAGTTTATAGCTTCAAATTATTCATAAATTGTCCCTTTTGTTTAAAATACGTCAAGGAGACTTCATCACTATCCTAGGTTTATTTAAAATAACACATATCAATAGTCAGTTAGTTTTACGAGAACGTTTTAGTGCCTCAAACAGACTGAATGTAAGAACAGTCTATCACCTTTCGATAAGAACAAGATTGTGCCCCTTTGAAAATACAATTAAATATCATTTGAAGGTCTTTAACTGTTTCCATTTCCCACAAATTATATATGAACATTTCAATTGTTTTACTATTCAGTATATTTCGCGTACAGGGAAACTATTAAATATCAATTATATTTGTTGGTAATAAATACGCCTTACTCGTTTTAATAAATCGTGAAACAACAAAGCAATCGTGTCAGTACTGTTGAAGTATTATTATATTACAAGGGCAACGAAAGATTACAGAATAAACATTAAATGTTAATTAGACAATAGATTGTGATCAATAGAACACTGACATCATATTCGACTTTGATCCATAGCACGAACCAATAAAACAGAACTAAATTAAAATACCCACATTTAATTATTCCATTATTAGGTATTTACTTTGTTCTAACGTAAATGAAAAATGTTTAGTTATTTTTGCTAACTTGTACATTGGTAATATATATAAATATGAAAAAAAAAAAACTTTTATTTTAAAGTGTTCGTTCAAACAACAACAGATTAAAAAATTTACTAGAAGTTTATGTTTTTACCCTTTTGAGCGGATTATAAGGAAAATCACAATCTCAATATCGTCTAAATAGTTACATTAAAAACTCCATTCCCTATTCTGCCACCTTTAGGGATGGATTTTTTTCTGCTAACTTTTATGGGACCATTTCTAATATACAAACTATTTAATAAAAACTAATCATCATAATCGGTTCACCATTTATGAAAATATCGCATAACATACTTCCGAAACCATACAGTCGTCTTTATAAGCTTCGTACTTTTTTAAGTCGACTAAAAATATGTTACAGTTAGAATACTCCACAATATAAACACATCAATATATTACTGATACTATGATATAGATAATTCAAGTATTATAGAATAGAAATTAGAATCGAATTTATATTTATTTTCTCACTACAAATATTTAATGACAAACATTTTGAAATATGAACTATAAACGTATTGAGTTATTTGTGAGAGACTGGTGTCTAATAAAGGTATTTAACAATACCTGTTCTATAGTTCACCAGTCGCACCTCTTGGATGATACATCTTTAAATTACATGTTTATAAAATATATTGAAGAGATCATTCCTTTCATTGAATTTGATTGAATTAGTTATGAGAAAATTGATATTTAATAAGAAGAAGGATTAATTAAACAAATCCTGCTTATGTACCTAACGATGTAGATTAGAGTAGAGTTTTAGATTAAGGTGCATACATGTTTTTAAAGATATGTTATTATGTGTGTGACTATTATGTAGTTGAGAATGTAAGAAACTTTCAGTGTATTCATAGGCTAAAGGTTTGAACCAGCTTATTGTGTTTTTTTTTTTAGTTTGTGTGCTCTTATCCTTCCCCTACCTAAGTAGTTATTAATTACTAAGATAGATGTAATGTCTCTAATATTCATAATATAATACGTTATTGCCGCATTGGTCGTAAGGTTGACAGCTGATCATGTAGTTCCGGGTTCGTATCCCGGGTCTGGTCAAAATCAGTTACTGGGTTTTCTTTTCAATAACAATTCTAGTAACAGCCAGGAGTTTAGACAGTGTCAGTGTTTCACACCCGTACTCAGCAAAAGCCATCCGTGTGATCGTGTCGGATTGCCGTCACCTCGGACTGTGAGAGTTACGGAATAGAGAGTATACCTATGCTTGCACAGACATTAAAATACTGTACCGTCCTGATGGTTAATCTCCGTTGAGAAGTTCAGTTCTAAACGCCTCGTATATTGTGTAAAACATATTGCAAATGATAAACAAACAGCAACAAGCACACTGTTCAATATTTTTCTAAGTATATAACATCTATATACTTATTTTCAGGATGTCATTCGTTTGGAAACTCAATATTGGTCACTGGTGGAGATACCAAAACAAGAGAAGGCAGAAACGGTTCCGGCATTCGTTCTTCGCGCATGTGCCATAATGGAGAAAACGCAGAAGTCCGGAGAAGGTGTCAAAACTTCTTCCAAACTGGCTGAGGAAGCTGCTGACCGGAAGGAGCGAATAGAGCGCCTGAATGGTAATTAATTATTCCGTTTAAAAGTATTCTTAAAATTATATATATATATATATATATATATTTTAAGAATACTTAAAATTATATATATAAATATATAATTTTAAGTATATATATATTAAAATAAATATATTATTATAATTATAATAATTTATATATATATATATATATATATATATATAATTATTATAATTATAATAATATATTTATTTTTC
This sequence comes from Parnassius apollo, assembly GCA_907164705.1. Lineage (NCBI taxonomy): Eukaryota > Metazoa > Arthropoda > Insecta > Lepidoptera > Papilionidae > Parnassius > Parnassius apollo. The sequence goes on along the minus strand of CAJQZP010000885.1, from coordinate 22,454,593 downwards.
TTTTAAAAAAAGAAGGTTACTTCTATACGAGGATTTTCTCCTGTATCGTGGGGGCAGTTTACATACATAAATTTCATAAGGTCAAACATCCAGGCCATACAACTTGTTCCGTGCAAGATTCAAACACGCAGCACTTAGCGCCGCGCAGAGAGCCGTCATTATTACATCATGTCTCCTTTATTAGCCCCAAAACATTCCATTGCTGGATATAGGCCTACGCTATCGGCCTCACTGTGGTATTTATTCTTTACGTTAAGCATGAGGAGCATACTCGCAGACTACCAGCATAAAAGCTGCTAAATGCTGCTGTGTTTTGTATATATATTCTTTTTACTAGAAACGAGGATCAGCGTTATCTATTTACCATTAGATGGACTCTATGCTCGTTTGTCACCCTTATTTTATAAAAAATAGACTAACCTAACCAATTTACTACGTGCTCCCCGGTAAAAGAAATTATCGTGAGGATAACTAATAAAATCAGGTGTTACTTTGCGGAAATCCATTATATTAAAGTTCAAGGTGAAGTAGACTGCGGTGGCTAACCGCTAAGTGTGAGAGGGCGGGAGGTGCTCTTCAAACTGGACAGGACACATCATTTTATTTCAATACGCGGAAATTAGCAAAATAAGTTCTTACAACTTTAACATCGTGCGGAAGCCAGCACGTAAGAAGAATACAAAATTCCAATTTGAATAGAAAGAAAGAAAGAAAGACCTTTATTCACTGGAACTGTACACATCACAAAAATAAAATAAACAGTTAAAATTTAGCAGATTACTATTACAAGTGACGGGGTATGTATAGAGCCAGTGAAAAGGTTATGACTCAGCGTAATGCGCGGTGGTCATAACCACAGATACACGCACGATCCGCCTGGGTGTATTTGAAATACGTTTCCATAATAAATTAAAACTAAACGTTGCTCATCAATATACCTATATATAATTAGTCCTATGTACGTAACGTACGTACGTAAGTACATTAGAGATACACACATACGTAGAAGACATACTCGTAATGATGCACATAAATTTAATATAAAAATGAAAAAATAAATTTTTTTAAATACATACACATATACACAGACACACACACACATATTTTTTACACACATATACACACATACATACACATATACATCGGGATTACGGGATGTACACATATACACATATGAATACATGTTAGGTTTTCCAACCTACACTGTGAAATCTCAGTGCACTTATTGCTCCTGCATCTCCTCCGAAAGGAGATGAGGCCAGTACCCAGCGGTGGGACAGTAGATATAGGCTGTTTCTTTAGCTTTATACGCAAATGGTTGCTTTCGCTATTTGGGTGAAGTAAATATAAATTATAAAAGCAATAGTCATACCTATGCTTATTCGAAAAATGGAAATTATCTAAATTGAAAAGTTCTCAAGCATTTGTCAATTGAAAGAATTTTACTGCGAAAGGTTATGATGTTCATGAAACCTTTGACCTTTATTTTAAATACGCAGTCAATATTACAAAAAAAAATGTTAAATTATATTTGGTGAAGAAGGTTGCTTAATAATAAGTACGAAGAAATTGAAATTTTTGTTGTTGCTGATGCTAAGATGAGATTTAATTGTAATTTTAGTATATTTGTATGTCCTAGTGCATTTATTACTTAAATTTTTATAACTTGATGGCAAAGACATTTAAGTGGTATATATATATATATATATATATATATATATATATATATATATATATATATATATATATATATATATATATATTTAAATGACTGCCTCGTGATCAGCAGTCGCACTACTACAACCACTAGACCATAGTGGTTGTAGTAGTGCGACTGCTGATCATGAGGTCCTGGGTACGCATCCCGGGTCGGGCCGAAAAAGTTAATTATTGAGTTTTTCCAGAAAAAGTTTTTCGTAAAAGTTAATTATTGAATTCTCTGTGGTTGCCCGGAGTCAGGAAGTTGGTAATCTCAGTGCACTTATTGCTCCTGCATCTCCTCCGAAAAGAGATGAGGCCAGTACCCAACGGTGGGACAGTAGATATAGGCTGTTTCTTTAGCTTTATACGCAAATGGTTGTTCCACCATATATTCTACCAAATATTTTCCATGATCATCTCTTACAATAGAAGACGTTTGTTACATTGTAGAGCCAGTACAGTTATGCTAGTTAAATATTTTACGTGCTGGAGCCACGCTGCTAACTTTGCATAACTACAGCTTGAACGTATCGGCTCGACCAAGGCAGGACCACGCTCTCTCAGAATGCCTGTGCAAAACAACAGAATAACGATGCTGTGTTTTGTATTGTAAGCGTAGAGAACCGGAGACCGTTTAAACTTGTAACGAGTAACATCTAGGAAAATATCGTAAGGAGACCTGCACGTCTGAGAAATAAGGTAAAAATATTTTGAAGACATGTGAAGTTGCCCACACGTATTGGGCTGCACGGCAGACGGTTCCTTTCCCATAAATCCTCTCAGAAATGAGAGGATGCCTGTGCAGTGGAATGTTTGTAGGCTGTAACTTTATCATCTGGAGTAACAACGCATCTGTATTTTGTTTCCTAATCTACGATAGATGTTGATGTCTATGTGTCATAGCATTCACTTACCATCAAGCAAAGATATTTAAATATACAATAATAATAATGTCCTCCAGACCGAATTTCGGGCATGGCGCCCTGCCTCAACGGAGGCTAGCCATCGGCGCAGGACAGGATTATAGTGCCCAAGTGTATGCGCAAGCACAGGTGCACTCGATATTCCCACACTCTCCTAATCCGACGGGACGGTAAACCAACACGACCGGAGAGAGATCAGGCGCAGGACCAACGGCTTTACGTGCTTTCCGAGACACGGGGTGAGACACCGCCAACTTCCTGACTCCGGGCAACCACAGAGAATTCAATAATTAACTTTTTCGAAAAACTTTTTCTGGAAAAACTCAATAATTAACTTTTTCGGCCCGACCCGGGATGCGTACCCAGGACCTCATGATCAGCAGTCGCACTACTACAACCACTAGACCAACGAGGCAGTCATTTAAATATATATATATACCACTTAAATTTTAAATAATAAATGCACTAGGACATACAAATATACTAAAATTACAATTAAATCTCATCTTAGCATCAGCAAAACAAAAATTTCAATTTCTTCGTACTTATTATTAAGCAACCTTCTTCACCAAATATAATTTTTTGTAATATTGACTGCGTATTTAAAATAAAGGTCAAAGGTTTCATATCGAAATGGAACAAAGAAAAAGAAAATCATAACCTTTCGCAGTAAAATTCTTTCAATTGACAAATGCTTGAGAACTTTTCAATTTAGATAATTTCCATTTTTCGAATAAGCATAGGTATGACTATTGCTTTTATAATTTATATTTACTTCAACCAAATAGCGAAATACGTAAACCAAAAGTACAAACCGAGCAAGCATTGTGCATTGTGCAAGCATTAATATTTTCTATTGCCTGTAGGAATTCAGTATACTATATAAATTGCTCTAGGATAAAGAACCATGCCGTGAAGTGGCGACGTAAGAGAATCCACCAAAAAACCTCGTGAACGACAAAAGAAAATGAAATATGTAGATGGTGGGCAGAAGCATGTTCTGATTAACGACTTAAATTTTTTTTAAAAAAACTGTGGTTGCCAACCCACCTGTCAAGAGTGGCAAGTAAAGCAAATACACCCCTATTAACCCCGCAAGCTATGGGGAGGGTCTATGTTCAGCTGAAAACTTTTGATTGTAACGTATGAATGTATAAAGAAATCAGCTTAACCCGAAACAATTATTTGTTGGCCTTACAAATACTTGTTTCGCGCGGAAATCGACCGCATGCACGCACGCTCGCACCCCCACACGCCCGCACGAATTAGAAATAAATTCAATTATACTATAAGTGGCTTTTTAATAACACTGTGCGTGGCGCATGTCGGGATCACCTTAATGTCAGATTTTAGAGATTGACACTCTTTTACGCCTGGAATCAACGTTCACCGCGTATGTCAAATAATTTCAGAACTTTAATTATTGCTCTGAGAAAATTATAACCTACTTTTCATTGATTAAATAAATAATAATGCATGCCTATAGCGACATGCATTCTAGAATAATATACAGTGTTAAACAATAAAGAAAAAGTAAATATGATAATATCTTATGTATGTATACTAGTCTAGTCTGTTCAAAAACGTGTTAATCCACGATACGTGTTGTTCCACGATAGACATCATTCCGAATCGAATGAGATTCGGAATGATGTCTAGAAAAATGTATCTCGAGGATTTATTAGTATGATAATTGCAATTTTATTTAAATAAAAAATTGCAATTATCTATGTAAATAATAATTGCAATTTTATTATATTATAATTATTACTAACAAAATAAGATGAAAAAAAGATATTTAGTTTTTCGTTAATAACTCAAAAACTATTAATATTTAAGGACTTTTGAAAAAAGATCATTAAAGAGGACGAAATTTCCAATAAAAAGGCCTGACCTGTAGATTGCGTTTCAAGTCTAATCAGTTTTGTATGTATAAGAGTTTAATAACAAATTTATTAAGGATCATTTCGTTACCTAAACTTTTTCCATGTATCGTATACCGTTTTCTTTAAAACTGAAAAAACCGCGCTTCGAGAAATTTTCTGGGGCGCGGGGGATGTCGCTCACCCGAGAGGGGGAAGAAGTGGATAAAATTTAACTTTTCTCTGTAACGTACATATACCAATAGATAAAATTACTCCATTACTTTTGCCAACTTTTAGCTAAAATGATTCAACTATATGAGCGGCTTGACTCAGAGGTACGTAGTACATGCATTCTGTGTCACTGTCACTGCCGGTTTAATTTATAAACTAAATTATGATAATGATGAGATAATAATTGCTTCTGTGATTTTTCTTTTGACTGAAATGACAATTTGCAAATTTAGTAACCTATCATCTCAGGAGTACCTCGTTTAGAGGTGGTGCGACATCAGGCTTCTAAACCGATTAAGTGGTGCAAGTACGAGTCTGAGAGACGACTACATAATATTTGTGTCATTTGCTGCAATGACTATGGGTCCGTGCGGTCCACGGTGTCTTTCACCAAATTCCTAACCCGATATCTGTAACAAAAGGGCTGTTTTTTTTTTGCTCAAAGGCTAGACATTATTGCCACTTTACCGCGGGGAGTCTTTATAATGTTAAAAAATGTTAAATAAGTATTTAAATGTTATTTAAATAAGAAAAATTAACTGAGTTGTTAAATTTATACGGGACCGTTAAGACTTCTGAGATATCGTGTTAGATAGAGTTAAATTGATAATTTCCTCCTTTTTGAGTCAGTTAACAAGAGCGTACACAAAAATATTTTTGTCTGACCACAATCGTGGGCCGTCAATCATCTGTCAACTTTGCTGTTGATTAAGGAGGCCACGATTCCTGATTGCTGTTTTCTGTATGAGCGATTGTCCCCTTAATTACATTGCATTGATCGAGACATTGATTGAGACGAGACAAAGCTTCGCTTCTTTTTTTAAACTCGGCGTAAATTAAATCTCGACTTTAAAATTATTTAAATAATTAAATCATTCTTTCATATATTTTGTGTATTCAATTGTTAAAAAATGCAAAAAATTATTAATTTATGAGAGCATCATGTTAGATTAATTTATTAAATTCTTTTATGTTACAACTTACGTATTAAAAAAAATATTTATTAATAAATTGATGCGTCATGCTTTAACTGCAATGAAGCTGTATTCTAACCGTCGAGTGCGTCGTGTGGTGATTGATTGGAAATAGAGTACCCCTTTTACTGAACGTCGCGGGTGATAATAACGCATCTAAATTTTGATTCTTAATCGAAGATGTAGATATCAATTAACCACAGCATCCACCTACCGTCAGGTGAACTATGTCAACTTTAATTCTATAAAAAAAAGTTATAATAAAACATGTTATATTTATAATAAAATGTAGTAGCCGCCTCAGTAACCGCCAAAGAAAATAATGTTAAAGCCAGAGCTTACAAAAAGAGTCTTAAAAAGGCAGCTAGAAAAAAATCAAGTTTAAAGGTAGACGGCTCCATGGCGCGGTGCCTTAGCACTGAGTTGCGGTGCTAAGGGCCGCGGTTCAAATCCCGCATGGAATAAGTGTTTGTATGGCCTACAAATAACTGTTCCGGTTCTGCCTTCAAAATACAGGAGATTATCCTTGTAAGGGGCCAACCATTTTAAAAGAAAAATTGAATCGAACTCAACTATACTTACTGCTGAAGCAACTTAAATACATGCTTGCTTGAACAACATAATTTTAGAGCCTTTCAGAATTCAATATTCGCAAGTACAGCACTTACACTTTTCATAAATCAACCCTGTTAAAATTAGAAGAGTTTCGACCTCTCGGTATATCGCCGAATCCACTTTCCCCAAACAGCGATTCTCTGCTTTAGGTCGCATTATATCCGGATGGGACAAACTAACATTTGTTCCAGCAAACGCCATCCTGACTGTGCGTACAATCCTTGGCCTGTTATTGCCTAACCTGAAGCATATTAGTCTGCCGATGAGGGCTAGCCTTTGTGATACGTTCTTCAATTCTTATTCTCTGGGCTAGGATACCGTTACTTTGTCCATTAGCGCGTCCAGCCGTGGAAAATTTGGCGCCTATAATACGGAAGACTGCCAGTGCGGCGCCAAAAAGAATTGAGTTCATCTTGCAAAGGTCCCAGCTCGATTCCAAATAGGTCACCAGCATTGAGTTCAGAGCCCTCACGACAGCCCGATTTCGCATGGTTAGGGCTATCCGGGGAAGTCGCCGTCGATTTTCGACGGGCGTACCGCGCGTTTCCACAATCGCCTCTTGCAATGTACCCCTCATTTGTTCTAATTCCAGTTCCTGGGCGACTGTTCCATCATCATTTGAATCAGAACCACAACTGGGGTATTCACGGCGGCATCCACGTTTGCGGGTTGCTCTGCAAGTTGTGGCGCCGCATCCTCAGCCGTGGCATTTTAATCCGATGAGGGAACAGCCTCACGTCGTAGCTGTTCGAGTTCGGCGACATCAAATATATTTGAGCGCAAGATATACCAAACTCGGTCTGCCAGGTTTTGCTCGGTGACTGTTATAGATGGCTCCAGGTCAGCAAAAAGTCGATGCATCCTAGCCTGATAGGCAAAACCTCCAATTTCTTCCCCTTTCGCCCTAAAATACGCCCGCAAGGCATTGCTATTCATCTGCATTGTCCAACGCATGCGGCGTACTCCACCAGTGGCGGGTGCCGATTGCTGGGTCCGCGAAGACCCTGCTGACACCAAGCCAGCTGGTGGGGATGATGGATGCGAGGGGCTGATGGGTGGTCGAGCAGCACCTCGTGCTCGGCTGCCGGTTTGCATGCAGTCGCATCCAGCGCCAGCTCCAGACGCGTCCTGGCGACCTCCAGGCAGCGGCCCTTTGTGTGTTCTATTTAATTCCATCATCCACTTACTGCGCGTCATTTAACGGGAGACGCCCAGACCCGGCGCTGTTTCATGATGAGGCCATGTGGACAAGCGGGCCTTTGCACCTTCAATTTTTGCCGAGGCACGGCACTAACACCTCTTGGCAAGGTACTGACTGACTGCGCTGAAGGAGCTGTTTTGTCACATAACCGTTACGACAGCGGACGATGGGGTCGTCACTTCCCTACGCCTTAATAAATTATTATTATTGGGGATTATTGACAGAGTATTCACATCTGGTTGCGCTGGATAAATACATAAAAGGAAATGATAAATATACATAAATATATATTTCATATTCTAACATAAATAAATAAATAATACATAAATAAATACAAACCACCAGATGGAAGCACTCAGCAGGGGAGACCAAACAACCGAGGGTTAGGGGGAAAGGGAAAGAAACCGGCGGACGATGCGGGCGGGATCGAGGAGCACCGCCTTATGCATTTGAGCCCGGAGCGATCCGTCACGGAGTCCCACTCGCCTTATCAGATCTAGAGAACCCGAGAGGCTGACTGGGATTAGCCCATTCGCAGAGACGACTACAGGAATAATTTCGGTCGGTAGACCACCCCACATGTCGGTCACCTCGTGAGCCAGGTCCAGATATTTTGATTGCTTATCTGTTTCGGCTTTCACGAGGTTCTCGTCATACGGAATGGTAATATCGACCAAAAATATCCTTGACTGTGCCCGGTACATCAGCACAATATCAGGCTTATTCGCAAGAATAGTCCCGTCTGTGATAATGGCCCGGTCCCAGTAGAGCCTAGCGCAGTCATTTTCGCACACGGCATCCGGCAAGTACTTGTAATACGGCAATTTTCGGTCCACGAGACCGTATTTCAGAGAGAGCTCCTGGTGTAGAATTCTGGCTACTAGGTTGTGTCTGTGCAAGTACTCAGAGTTAGAAAGCGCCGAACAACCGGAGATGACATGCCTAAGCGACTCAACGGGATGGTGACAAGCTCGACAGACTTCGACGGTGCCATCCTTTAGGATGTATCTCCGATAGTTGTTGGTCTTAATAACCTGATCCTGTATTGCACAGACAAAACTCTCGGTTTCCCCGAAGAAGTCACCGAAACGTAGCCAGTTGAGGGAGGCGACTGTATCTACGAAGGGCTCATGTAGAGCCCTATAGTATCTCCCGTGGAGCTCCTTGTCCTTCCATACGGTCTCCCGGTCGGAAATGCTCTGTACTGCCGGGTCCTGCCATTGCTCATTCATTAAGGATAGAGGGGTAAGTCCTTTATCACTAGAAATGACGTCATTATAGAATGGATCATCCGATCTCGCCAGGAAGTAATGACGGAGGCTGCACACTTCGCGATTATGCATGGTGAGCGCGCTCTGCTTTCGCATTTCGACGGAAAGCCACGCCCACCATGCTTCGCGGCAAGTACAGCCTCATTACCGACGATCTCGGATAATGCATCCATGGGACGTCATACTCGTAGTAGTGCGGACTTTTCTATCCAGGGCGTTAAGTTCGGTCTGAGTCCACCAGAGTATGCCAAAGGTATACATGAGGACAGGCATGACCCAACCGTTATATGCGTGTGTCTTATTCACACCGGACAAAAGACTGTTAAGAACTTTGGTCAAGCGTGCATAAAACACGTCGCAAACTGACTGTTCCATACCAGCCTCATCGATACCGATGTTCTGTTACATACCCAGGTATCGGTATGTTTCAGCCTCGCAAAGGGTCCTTGAGTTGTCTGTCAAATTTAGTAATTAATAATAATAATAAATTATTATTATTGTTAATTACTAAATTTGACAGACAAACTTAATAATTAATAATAATAATAAATTATTATTATACTAAATTTGACAGACACACAGACAAACTAGACAGTGACTTAATAAAAACGTCGTAAAAAAGAACCCGATTAAAAGTCAGTCTCACCTGCTAGACACAACGAGCCTCATCTCATTACTGGGAGAGTTCGACGTTCGTTCGAGTAGCGGACTTCACTTGACCTCGAAATATTTGGTTCGTCAAACATGCTAGCTAATTATCCAACCAACCGATCAAATTATTTTCTTTTATTTATTGGACTAATTGTTTTTCATTTCATAGAAACCAGGTTTAGTCGTAGGTAGGCGGTTTACGGTTTGTTAAACTGACGTGTATTCGTATTACGTTACGGTTAATTACGAAAGATATAATAAATATATTATATATTTTTTAAATTATAATTTATTTTATTATGAATCTCAACAACAGCGCCATCTACCGGGTCCAAATGAGTTTTTAAACCATCCAGGGTTTCTCGCAACACACAAAAAACTATCAAAATCGTTCGAGCTGTTTTCGAGTTTTAGCGAGATTACGGACGGCAATTGATTTTTATATAGAAGAAGAAGAAATTATAGAAGAAGAAGGTTAAATATCAACGGCCTTGGAGTGGCCCTTAGGACACCTTTTTACTTATATCGCTGATATTTTATAATAGGTACTTTCGTATTTGTGCCAAAACGAAGTCTAAAACTACCATAGACTAAATCTAGTTTTAGCCAAAAGCAATTGTTTTATTCTACTTTTAGCTACGAATAAATCGAATACGCCCAAGTTTAACCAACCGCAATTGGTTGCACTTAGTTGTAGCCGGATTATGCCTGTTAATTAGCCACTTCTTTAGTTTCCTCACGATGTTTTCCTTCACCACCGAGCACGTATTCTACCAGCAATTAAAATTGCAATTAACAATTTCATTGGTACCGGCGAAGTACCGGCAGGTTGCTCGCGTAGTGTCTGATTAACCATAGCTCTCTAGTACCGATAGTACAAATATTTTAGAGATAATTTTCTTTAATTGATATTCATATCCAGATTATAATTTATTTTTATAAAATAATATTAAAACAGTGCTTTTATAAAAAAAAGTAACGTACAGTCCACCTGATGGTATGTAAGTGGCTATTGCAGTACATGTACACCTGCTGTCAGCTTTTGAGGACTAAAATGGAATTTCTCACTAAATCCTTCAGTTTGGAACACAGCAGTGAAAGAACTGCTATTATGTTAAAAAAATAGGAAAATAGGGTGGCATCTACGCACGCAGGCTAGTAAAGGAGTCCACAAAATATATCCTCACTTATTAATATTTTCATGTGGTACTATTCACGATCATACGACATAAGTTTTTACGTGGTTCATGTTATACAGGTAACAAGAGAACCCCACATTAGGCTCCGCGCAGTCGAGCATAAACAACCGAATGAAACGTTGTTCTATCCTGATAGTCCATTAGATCACTCGATTAAATGCAAATAATTTTCTTGAATTATTCCTAAATTCAATTTATTCTTCTTTGGCGATTACAGATATGACAACGTCTCAAATTGAAGCTGAGAATACGCAGATGACCAACGATTTGTACCGTCTGCTGAAGAAATATACAGGATTGAGGAATCTAATCAGGGAACTAAAGGTATTCTTAATAAACACGATAATCTTTAATTATTTTAGTTATAAATTTATATTTTATAATTAATAATTATAAAATGAAATTTGCTTAATATGTAGGCTATAAGTTTTCCCAGAAATTTCTATAAACACATAAAGCTGAAGTGAAACACCGATACTCCAAGACGTCTGCAGTCTGTGAATATACTCAGAATAGTTCCCACCATTAGGACTTCGAATTGAACAAACCACAAAGCCTCATAGAAGAACTCCGATATCTAATACTAAAGTAAATTTAGAAGACTATTAAAGTTAAAGAAAAATCCTTATTTATTTATTATTAAAGAGAAGATGGCTGGTTTCCATAAAGTAATTGGGTTTCGAAAATTAATAAAATAATTCCAAACCCAAGCAAACCACATTACTTCTAAATAGATACTGTAAGCGTGTTCCGTACAGATCAGATCAAAAATTCATAAAGCTGAAGGTATCCCGGGACAACTAGGCCATCAGAACAAACAAAAATCAAAACGTTGACATTTAAAAATAAGTTACAACTAAAAAAAATTTTTTAGCGATTCATCTACGGCGCAAAAAAATCCATGACTCCATTTCATTTTTGTGACGTAAGAGGAGACTATGGGAAATATCGGAAAGATCTTAAAGCTTACGATAGATGGCGGTAAAATCATATTAATTAAGCCAGACGTCAAAACCCTAAGCGCCGAAGGGGAGTAGCCTCAAAGATTATGGACGTCTGGTACTAGTCTGACAAAACTGCACTACAAAGGCAAGGACCGTCCCTCAGCAGGGGACTTTTTTGAAGAGCCGCGTGATTCTTGACTGCGGGCCATATAATGTTGATTAAGTTATATAATGCTCAGCGGGCTATGGAGGTAACTGTGCTTGGAGTTTTTCTGCGTAATAGAATTTGTAATTAATATATCTACAAAACGAAACTAAGTTCGAAAAACTAATGGGAAAGAAAGTTTTTCGAATCGCAGTTAAAGTTACAGCCTACATACGTCCCACTGCTGGGCACAGGCCTCCTCTCATTTCTGAGAGGGTTTAAGGCAAATAAACGTTGGCTGCGCTGCCGCAATGCGTGTTGGTGAACTTCACAATTCGAAGTATTATACGAATGTCAGTAATCTGGGAAGTAATCTCTTCCTCTTATGAGATACTGTTACGACCTGGATACGGTAAGTCGATGGATGCAGTTGGTTCGGGATCGTGTTTTATGGCAGTTTCAGATACTTAAGTCAGCAGTGAATTTGTAATCATCTGTAATGAAGATTATTATCATATTATTTCAATTAACACAAAGCTTTGTCGACGGCTTCGACGGCTCCGTGTCGCAGCGCCTTAGCAATGATTTGCAGCACTAAGGGCCACGGGTTCGAATCCCGCACGGAACAAGTATTTGTATGGCCTACAAATAATAATTGTTTCAGGTCTGGATGTTTGTCCTTGTAAAGTGTATGTATGTATACTGCCACCATTCAGGAGCAAAATCCTAATGTAACGTTTTAAAATAATAAAAAAATATGTCGAAGCTTATGTCAGCCTTTGGAGATACAATGAATTATTTTGATTTATTCAATCTTTATTGTTAACACATTAATAAAATATGATAATAAAGATGCCTACCTATCGACATTCTCTGCCAGTCAACAATAGATACATTAATTGTATGTTTTAATCGAAGGTCACATATTTGCCTTGCAATGATATTAATGTAAGAAACATGCCTCGATAAATTAATGACATCTTTAGCAATGAATAATTCCTTCGTGATATCATTGGTATTGCGGTCCCACGTTATGAATAGAATAAAGTAGTATTCTATGACGACATGAATGATTACGAAGGATACTAATACATTTGGATTAAAAAATAAGAGTCTCATTCAATAACAACAGTATTTCAATAAAAAAAATTATAAAAATCGGATCACTCACCTTGCAGGTATTTTGTTACCGTGTACCGTGTCCACCGTGTGTATAGAGGCGGTGTGAGAATATCCACTAACCCTTAACGTCACGTGTGTGTCGTAAGAGGCCACAGAGTAAAACAAACCAGGACATGAGCAGCGGCGTCTACCTAGTAACAACTAAAAAATTAAACACCTAAGATCTGCAATAAAATAAAAAGTGTCTAGTTTGAAGAGCACCTCCCGCCCTCGCTCAATTGCATGCACTATTCCCGTGCCAGCTTTAACACTGTCAGCCACTTAGACCATTCAATCCAAGATCAGCCACTGCAGAGTCTAGTCCACCAGAGGATGCCTCGGAGGCGATATACGCGTCGTATTATCGATGGTGTGTCTTTCTGGTGTGGTAGTGGTGGGAGTAGTTGTGCTGGGATTAGTGGTGACGGGATAGTGCACGCAATCGATGGAGGGCGGGAGTATGCTCTTCAATCTATATAAGACACATCATTTTATTCTATTACGCGAACCTTAGCTAATTAATGTTTCACATATTTAACTAATACGTTCGAAAAATTGCAAAAGTAGAGCTTTAAGTCTTTCACACAACTCAGTGTTGAGGGTGTCATATTATGTCATTTAATAAACACTATGCTCAACCTTAATTTGGTGCATTTCCGTTGTTTTAAAATTGTAGTCTTATGTAAAATTGTTACAAACCGTCCGTTGTACAAATTAAATTATATATCTGGTGTACGACGCTTAAAAACGTCAACGATTCACCTCATATAATTAAATAAATAATAATTGTTTAATTTCAGTCGGAGTACGTCAGCTCAAAGGTATACCCGATGTTCCCGAGATATACAATGCTGAAGGACATGATCAAGGACATTATGCACGATCCTGATTATATGGAGGTCTGCCACGAGGTGGATCCATAGCGCGGGGTGCGCAATTAAATGAGAAGCTCTTTCACCGACCGCCGAAGGTTGAGTCGTCGCCAGTTGTGAGCCAGATGGAAACACATGGACGTGCTGAGTGGGCCTCGTGTCTGCGTCCACGTCGGAAGCGATTGCAATTTCTGTGCTTGATGTTACGCCTGGTGTTCTATGCTTCAGCTTGTTAATGTCGCGATGTCTATACAATATGTAACGTAATTAACGCATACCCTCAGACACCCCAATTAGTATATTATGTTATAATCATAATACATACACTGAATTTTAGTTAAACATTTTTATGCACTGATTATTTATGAAATTAGTTATACTAATTCCGGAAGAATATTGTGGTCACAGTACAAATCCACGAACGCAAAGACTTTAACGTGCTTGGAATAAAGTTCATATTTCTTTATTTTTATTGAATGACAGAATTAGTAATAATACAAATAAAACTGCACTCTTAAAAGTCTTATTGCCTTAAGTTACGGTCCATATCAGTTTGTTTTGACTGTACAGATTAGTGTGACTGTAATTTACGTAGTTTTAACTATTTTTGGGATAAAAAATTACCTATATTAAAAATGATAGGAATCGATTCAGTAAACGATTCTGAACAAACTACTTTCTCAAAGTGCGTTAATTATGTTACGTGTTGTATAACTTGTATTCCTATCTATATGTCCAGCAATACTAGTATTAAAAGGAAAGCGTTTTTATTAAAATCATAGAAGTTATTTGGAAAATTATCTCAAATAAAAAATTTAATTAACTTAATATAAATATTTATCCAATGCTTTTGCACTGCTTTATAATATGCTGTATCTGGATGTGACAAACTTATATACTTTCTCATCTGGTTAAGGTATACATAAGTCATAAGTCTAGAATCTAGATTCTAATAATAAGTACTTACCTGTCTTATACACACATATTAGGAGCAATTAATCTTACCCCGGTAATTTGAGGCTAGTATAAAAATAAATATTATAGCCCTTCGTTCTAGAATTTATTTCCGTAGTTTACACTTCGCATCGTTTGAAAAAGTAGAACCTTCATTTAGTTAAATACATTGATTTATATTAAATAACTCAAAACTTAACGCCTGAGATGTGAGTATTTGGTGGAGCGTGCAGCGTAGCGGCCCCCAGTAACTTACTCTTAGTATCCCTGTATTATTATATACTTATCTTCAAGAAGTTTCTACACAGGCATGGTGTTGACGTCAAGCAGAAGAAAGTAAGAACCAGCGGCGTTCAGTGACACGAGTACTCATTTATTTTGCGCGTATTTGTTATTTAACCTTTAGTTAATTGTAAGTTACGTTTAGATGTAAGTTTAATTACTTAGGTATTAACGTACTCGACTCGTCCTTGTGTGTAGTCCTTTCGTTATTGAGTTATCTGATAGAGTATAAAAGCCTTAAGATATTACATATATCTATTTATCTATTCTTCTTTGCTTCAAATAAACCTTCTTTTTCTTTGAAATTAATACATACGGGATGTATGGCGAATTTCGGTTAAGTATCGAAAACTCGAAACCAAACAGGTATGAATATATCTTGATGTCAGTGCCGGATAGACTACTTATTGTCTTAAGCAATCCACACATAACGGGCCCTTTTCAACTAGTAAACGGTCTCTCAAAAATTTTAAGTAGGTATTTGTGACAAAAAGATCGATCATCTCGTACTTTTTGTAGAATATTCTGAAAGAGATTACTAGATTAGCTAGGAAAACTAAATCATACCATTATTTTATTATTTATTGAATTTTCGTACTGCAACTTTTCAAGGCAGCAAAATGATGTTAAAATTCATTAATTTTCTTAGCATATTTGCCTGTATTTACAATAGGTACTGATATAGCGTCAAACCTTTCTAATAGCAACTTCGTTCAATAAAAAAATTATAATTTTCAACTTTGAAAATGATCGTTCTTTTGTGGAGTTTGATATAACACCCAATGTTTTTCGGTGTTGTTTATGGTACCCTCGAAAACGTCGTCTTATAAAGTATAGTCTAATACTCTAATACGTCACAAATTGATATATGTTATTTATGAATTTTCAATATGAATATGCCATTTCATTTATTATAAAATGTTATTTATATAAACATAGGTTATTATTATATGAATTAAGGCGTTATTAAATTGTCAGTACGTTTTATTTCCAAGGTACTTTCGAAGTTCTCACAGCCAACGCCGTCTTAGGTCATACCGGGGCCCTTGGGCACACAAGAATTTGGGGCCCTTTTGGAGAGTAAAAAAGTGAATGACAAAAACATTTTTCTGCTATGATCTTATATTTAAATTATAGATAAATCAAATAATATGTCATTAAGGGGATATAGAAAGTCAGCTCAAATTCTAATTTCGCCCCCACTTCCCCGCGCGTCGTATGCTATGTACCGACATGTTTGTAATCACTAGGGCCCGGATTAATATGTATTGAAAACATCAAAATATGTACATATAATATGGACTGAAAATCCTCAAATATGGGAAAAATATGTATAATAAAAGATAACGACATTGTACATTAAATCGACTTTTTATTAAGGAAAACAAAAAAAATACAATTTTACTTCGCTTCTGTTTCATTATTATTTGAATTACAGTATACAATTACGTGTTTCTTTAAATTTTCAAAATTAAAACCCTTTCTGTTCGGACGAAACAATGCCTTGTACTGGCTGAATGATCTTTCAACATCACAGGATGTGATTGGAGCATATTTAAATTTGCATAATTCTTCAAGTGAGTAGGGTACATCTATGGTGCCTTCTAATGTTCCACACAGCATGCTGTTAATTTTCTTTAGGGTATTAAATCCTTTGTTTTTTTCCAGTACGTAGCTTAATTTTTGCCTCGCTACTTCAGCAACGGGACCTTCTGATGCTAAAACTTTTTTTTCGATATTTTCGATAATCTTCAAATTATCATTTAGAGAAGTAGAAGAATTTTCGAGTGCCTTTATCTCGTGTGATAAAAAGCAATAATTGCTTTTTATGTAAAGCAAATCGTTACGTAGAGTGTCATGTTCGAGAAGTTCTTTTGAGATTGAAATAGCAGCAGCCTCGTTCTCTAATTCAAAAATAATAGTTTTGATTTCAGTGTAATACTGGGTATAGTATTCAACTGCTGTCAGCCAAGTTCCCCAGCGAGTCAGCACTGGCTCTGGTGGTAAAGGAATGTCGGGATACATCTCTTTAAATTTTGAGATCCTGCTTGGTGCTTTCAAAAAAATTTTCTTTACGTTTGATACTAAACTGTCAACATTTTTAAACAGAGACCTTATGCATTCAGCTAATCTATTTATACCATGAGCCAAGCACGTCACATGAATCATTTTTGGATACAAAACTTGAAGGGCACTTGCAGCTTTTACCATATAAGGAGCAGCATCGCTAAGTAACAAGAAAACTTGTTCATGTTTAACTCCATCAGGCCACAAAACACTCATTGCATCATTAAAAAGCTTTGCTGACGTTTGGTGGTTGCATTTAGGAAGTTCTTCACATGCTAATAAAAAGGATTTGCTGGCATTTTCTTCATCTAGACGTCCGATAATCACATTGCCAATGCATCGGTTTTGAGAATCTGTAGTTTCGTCAATGGCAACCCATATAGGGCCATCCTTTATATATTCACGAATCGAAGCCAAACAATTTTCATAAATACCAGACACATAATTTTTTCTAAGTGTGGATTCATCAGGAATGCGTTTGCCAGAGTATTTTTCCAGGAATTGTTTAAAAGTAGGATTATTCAATTTCCATAAGGGTATATCTGCACATATCATAGCTTCACATAATTCTTTCGAGAAAGTAGAACTTTGGGAGCTGCTCGCGACTGCATCAGTAAAAAATTGTTGCTTAAATTTGTTCTTTCTTGTAATATTTTGCTTGTGTTTAACAGTAGACACATGTTGTGATATCAAAAAACGTTGCTCGGTGGATATAGATTTTTCACAAGCATTACAAAATAGTACTTTTCCATCTGTAGTTAGGCATTGGTTTGGGAAATCTTCGATATACTTTTCCAATTTGAACCGCAATGGTTGCTTATCCTTAGGCATTTTTGCAATGCGAGTAAGTAACAAAATACAATCACACGCGACAAATCGACACGGCAAGCAATTACGAGCGTCACTTACGAACTGTGGGGCACGCACGACGCACGAGTCAGGTGAGGAAAGGCGGTGCGGGGCGGGTGACGCGAGCGCGATTCAGTGACCGCTGTCATCTTGGCGCAAAACTCATTTTTAGGTATTTTACAGAGCTGCTGATTCATCTAACATAAAATAATGAAGATATGGATAAATTTACTTAATTTCTTGTGAAATATGGATTTATACTTAAAATATGGAAAAATATGGAAAATAGAAATTGCATTTTCTTGATCTAAATATCATAATTTATGTAGAAAATATAATTAAGAACAAAAGCCATTTCAAATAAAAATATGGATTTACATATTAATCCGGGCCCTAGTAATCACTAATACTGTAAGTAGAAAGGTCGTTAGACACTTATTTCATTAGGTTTATCATATTTATGCCTGTTTCTTAAAGCCAAGCCAGTCGCTTCTTATTTTTATTACTTACGGTTATTTCATATTTTAATTTTACGTCGTCCTGTTGCGTAATGTGTATTTTGATCGTAAGCGACACAACCTTCCCCTTCAAAGGCCGAAGCGAAACTGACCGGGCGGCAGGACAGGAATCAAGTTTCAAGAGGCCGATAGTTTAGGTAATTTCTTTTTTACAGTGAAAATAATGGTATTTTAAAAAAAGTAAATAACATAAGCACTGCTTTATAGTTAGTTCAGTTAGTATGCAAAGTTTCATGACCTTATTTAAAGTATTTTATGAATAACAGCGGTTTATTGTTTATTTTGGAGGTAACTTTGGATTTTTTTTTCTATCGAGAAAACTTTACGGAATCGTGTTTTCGTCTAACATAGTCCTTAACATTAATTCTCAACTTTACCATATATTTATTTCAAAATTAATGCTGCATTATTTTCGGCATAACGGAGGATCTCCCTAAGCCATTTGAGGTTATATTTCCCCTTAATGAAGGCATCCACGACTTTTTCTGCCACCAGGGTGGCGCCACTTTATAATGAGGTAAAATATTTGACAGATTTCATAGTGGGGACTATGGAGTGTAGAGATACTATACTCCATGGCGGGGACGATAATTTTAAAGGAAAATGTAAACTTTAATGTTTCTATCCTAAACTTTCATTCAAAAAAAGGAAAATATTCTATAACATCAATACATGTATTCTTTTTATTTATTACATTAAAATTTAGGCTCCACTTGTTTAAAAATAAGGATCGTAACAATTATTTACTATAACATATCTATTAATTGTGGTTGATAATAACTATTATTATATTCATTAAATAAATATATTCATTAAATAAATCATTTGCCGTTAAATGTTTTGAAATGTTATTGTACGAAATGATATTTTTATCTCATAGATTATAAATACGTAAGTTGCGGAAAATTAAAAAAAAATCCAGGCTATATATTGGCTATAAGCGAATAAAGCCGACGGCTCTATCATCACGGAGGCCCCCGTGACGTTAGGTCTCCCTGGACACGGGCCCCGTGTGCCATTATGGTAAAGACGGTACTGCTTACAGCATAAGTTAGGTATTATTAATTATTTAAAATACATATTTTAACCTAATTCAACATATCTGTTATGAATTTGTAGAAAATTACCAATCATATCTTGTATTGATTATTGACCTCTACGATTTCCTTGTATAACTCTATTCTGTGTGCTTCATGATGTAGGTACTTAGTAATTAAGTGTGCGCATATAAAGGAAAATGCCAAAGTATGTGTTCAAAAATGTAATTATGTGTGTGTACTGTAATGTGTATGTAATAGTACGTAGTACTATTATTTATTTTGTGGTAATAGCGTGCTTTCAATATTCAGTCTAAAGATAAAAATGGACATTAAAAATATCGAAAGGGATATATGTATATGACGCAGCCAACAAAGTTAACTAGACTTTCAGTTAACAGTCTAGCCTTTACACTAAAGGGCGCCGTTTAACTAACGGCCTGAACGATATTCAGCCCATGCGTTTCAGCCTAATTTTGTCTAATTCATTTCATGCCTAATTATACACTATACGCTATTAGGCTTTAGGGTGGCCCAAAGAACACGCCTTAACCTACTGTCGCCAATATTACAGGATGTTGCAATACTGGTCCCCGTTCGTCGTTCTACTAGCGTAGCGGCCTGAATGTTATTCAGAGACGCATCGACTGAATATCATTCAGGCCGCTAGTAGAAAGACCCCGGGCTAGGCTGTTAACTAAAAGGCTGATTAAGCTAGTTGGCTGCGACATATATACCATATAGTACATAATTAAATGCAATAATTATAATTTAAATGAATCATGTTTAAGAAAATCCTATAAATTGTTGAACGTCTACAACAGCGCGAAGCGAATAAAATTTACAAAAACTTGGATACTGCTTTTTTCTACTTTTGTTGCTTGTCGACGAAATTATATTTTGAGTATATATATATATATATATATATATATATATATATATATATATATATATATATATATATATATATATATATATATATATATACTTATATAATTATTTAAAGATTTTGAAATAATAGTTGGATTAACTTTTTTAAACTAAACTCCAAAACAGCCATAATTTTTATATATTTTTAAAGTGGAAAATTAACATTAAACATTCTATTAAATGAACATGATAAAAAATGAAGTGCAAATATATCTTTTTTAAGTTTATTTGCTTTTTTGTATTCCGCTTCATGAGAGACGACATCCGCAGTCTCCTCATATTTTAAGAAATATTAAATTTGTGCAAAATTGTTGATGAAATCACAAAACCTTCCTACCATGCAAATTGCTCATATAGCATTCCTTTTCTTCTACTCTTTATTTTTAACCGCCTGTAATACACTGCTGGATATAAGCTTTTTAAGTAGTCAAGCTTAGTAAGTAAGTCAGCTCAAATTCTAATTTCGCCCCCACTTCCCCGCGCGTCGTATGCTATGTACCGACATGTTTGTAATCACTAATACTGTAAGTAGATAGTTCGTTAGATACTTATTTCATTAGGTTTATTTTTTGCATATTTATGCCTGTTTCTTATCGCCAACCTAGTTGCTTCTTATTTTTATTACGGTTATTCCCCATTTTAATTTTACGTCGTCCTGTTGCGTAATGTGTATTCTGATCGTAAGCGACAAAACCTCCCCCTTCAAAGGCCGAAGTGAAACTGACCGGTAGGCATGTCGATCTAAAATCGATTAATCGAAAAATCGTTTCTTTGGAGTAAAATAATCGAATGCAGAGCACCGCAAAATTAATGCTGCAATATTTTCGCCATAACGGAGGATCTTGCTAAGCCATTTGGGGTTATATTTCCCCTTAAATGGTTTTTCCATGCCACTCAGTGCGGCCGGGGTGGTGTGCGCACTTATGACGCTTCTGCCCATCATCGTTCTATATTTGGTATTTTCAGTTTGTTTCTTTTTTCACTTTTCATTTATTCATTAATTCATTTATTACATCAAAATTCCACTGTCCAAAAGACCACTGCTCTACATAGACCTTTTCGACAGATTGCCACGTTCTGACTTTTGTTTCTATTTAATAGTATAGGATGATATCGGCTAGTGAATGCTCGTCGCTTGTAATGGCAGCGTAGGAGCATCCAGCCCCTAATACTATAATTATTCATTATAGTATTAGGGGCTGGATGCTGGATTTTTAATATTAAAAATAAAATTTATTTACAATTAAAAAAAAAACTTCTGTAAATACTTCTAGTAACATCTCTTTATTTAGGACTACTTATAACATATCTTGCATATTATATATCAAAGATTTTTTTATTACTTATACTTTAAATAAAAATAATATAAACATAGATTATACGTCGCTTTTATTTTGAATTCAGTTATTTGAAAGATTTTCAACTAAGCATTATATTTTACAATACATATAAGATTAAGCTTTTATATTTATGTATGTATGTGTATATGTGTGTATGATTAAGCTATAATATTTTACGTTAATTACAAAGAAATCCAAAAGTTAAACATACAGGGTAGCGGATTAGGATATTGCTCATAAAATATCAGATCGAAATATGCATAAAAATTCTTTGCTCTATATTTAAAAATTGCGTAGATAATAAAAACTATCAAATGTTAGAAAAAACATTGAAAGTCGTTTCTCATTCTCTTTGATTCAATTTGCTGATTCATTTAAAAAAAATACAACCAGTATTATAGCATCAAATAAATGAAGTAATTTTTACATGAGGACGATGCGAAAATTTTCTCTTGAAATTGTATGAGAATACAGTTAAATGTCCTAATTGTTATATCCTAAATGTATCAACTATTCAGGTCTTGTAGGACCAGTTATTACTGGACCGACTACATCGACTACTTCGATGGTCTATTGGTCGTGAGCGCAACTACTAATCATAAGGTCACTGGTTTGAATCCCAGGCCGGGCCAGAAAATCACTTATTGGTTATTACTGTCAAAAAATTCTCAGCATTGTTTTAATTCGTAGTGTTTTACTTCGGTGCCTCGGAAATACGTCAAGCCGTTGTTCCAGCGCCTGATTTCTCTCCAGTCGTGTCAAAATGCCGTCCCATATGACTACAAGAGTGCGAGTATACAGAGTGTGTACCTGTGCTTGGCTCGAGTACTCTAATCTTGTCCTGCGTAGATGGCTAGCCTCTCTTGAGACTGGCTGCAGAGACCGAAATTCGATCTGGAGGATATTATTATCATAAAAACTGTGATCAGTTCGATTCGTTGTGATTCCTACTATAGCTACAGTTCCACGCTGAGTCCTACACTTGTAAAAAATGCTGTAAGTTTCTTCACTTTGAAAATTTCATGCCTCTGGGCTTAGTAATTCACAAATGGATGAAAGGTTTGCGCATTCCATTTTATGCGCATCCACATTAAAGGTTAAAATTTGCTGAAAAGTTTCGTTCACCAAGGTTCCCTTAAGTTCTCAAAGTAAGCTTAGTTTCTTGTGTTCAAATAAAGGCTTTATTTCTATATTTTGAAATATTAAAAATGTTTTACAACTTATAAAGAAAAAACGACCTAGTAAGCCAAATGTATATGAATTTATTAATATACCTATGTATAATGAGATGTGCTTTTGATAAAACAAATAAGATGGCTTAATTTTGTATTCGATCTTCTGTAGATTGTTTACATATTATCCCTATTTTATCGCGGTACTCTGTATGTTTATGTACTTTACAGCTGAATTTTTGGTAAGTATTCCTTTATAAAATATAAAACCTATGTATAATATTTTTCAATAAATGAATACAAATTTAATCGTATTTAATTTAAACTTAGGTAATAAGAGTGGTTCTAGTATATAGTAAATTTCAATCATGTAATGTTAATGTAATAATTGTCTAAAATGGAAACTTGAAAGCATATAGTGAGGCTAACAAATTAGTTTAGAGTAAACCCTTATATTACAACGTAATGAAATAATTAAAACATAGTTTATATTAAAATTAAGGGCATACGGACTCAATTCAATGTTCAATAGCAAAATTTAAAAAAAATTATGTCTTCATAGTAGCGTTTGCACTGCCACTAGCCCCGCTTAAATTAATAAACGATTTAATACCTATGATTCCAAATAGAATTTTTCTATTATAATATTTATGGTTAGTTCTATAGGCGTGTACTAAACGGTTTCTTTCTCTCATTAATAATGTTTTTAACGATAATTGATCAATCATCGTGGGGCTTAGTAGATTTTAATTAACCCTCAGAACTAAAATTTTACTGTCACATTTTATTTAGTAATAATCTTAATCTATGTAGATGCAAATACTATGTGCACCATAACCACCATAAGTATATAATATATTGTTAGAGTGTAGTTGGTATTATTATTTTAGTAGCATATCTATGTTAATCATAATATTAAGTTATTAAAGCTTTTGAAGTATTTTATACAAAATACTGCCACTAAAATAAGTACGTACGTAATATTTCCAGTACTGATTTTCGTAAAAAGTATTATATCTTGTAAGAAACAACTTTGAAAGGGTTTTGATAGTGCGAAAAAAAATCACTAGGTTTGTTATGATATCTTAGAAGATTTGTTACCGTAAAAGAATACTTAATCTGTACTTATGAGGAAGTTCTTTCCTCGCATCTCACACTATAAAATGAAATGTTTAAAAAATTATTTGCAATGTACTTTTTGACCCCGCAGTAATTTTTCTAAAACTTAAGGAGTTAAGTTACCAGACCATACATTTTAATATGTTTTATGTTTGCTTTACTATTAAACATATTTCGTATTAGTAGTTTTAGTGATAAGAAAATAATTATAGATGTTGTCAAAACATTCCGATAAATTTGTTGCTAATATATTATGTAAAATAAATGTTAGGGATGTATTGGACCTTTAAGATGGTAAATAATTTAGTACACAAAATGCTTTGTTACATCTAATATATTATTTTTGTGCTATATCGACTTTTATTGTAATTTTAAACATACGACATATAATAGACAGTTCGATATCGCTGTAATCATAGAATACTATAATACATACATAATATAATATTCTATGGCTGTAATTGAATCCACTACAGCTACACAATTAAATCCCGTGGAGCGAGTGTGGAAAATGTCTAATGGCGTCCGATACATGATTTTTTATAGGATAGAGCGATCAACGAGCACACAGTCCACCTGATGGTAAGTCGTTGCTAACTACCCTTGATTACGAATCAAAATACAGATATGTTGCGTTGTCACCCGTGAGGACTAAGATGGAATGCTTCGTTTCCAATAAAAAGGGTCTTCGGTTCTCTACACTTACCATATGAAACACAGCAGCGTTAAGCCGGTATTCTGTGAGAGTGTGGTCCTTCCCTGGTCGAGCCGACCCATTCGTTTTACAACTATACTGCTAATAGAACTGCAGCATGGCTCTACCACGTATAAAATGATGGTGTAGCCATTCCATTTATTTAAATACCCAAACATATTTATGTAGGTGTCTATGGGCCATAGCATCCACTTACCATCAGGAGGACTGTGTGTTCGTTTGTAACCTTTTTTATAAAAAAAAGAACCCAGACCGGTGGCAGAGAGTAGGGTCAAAACAAAGAGATTTAAATATATATATATATATACACTATAGAGCGGACATTGGGAACATTTTCATACAAAAGCTGTGACCACGCGCATGTATTACACCCTCTAGCGAAATATAGCAATACTACACAGAATATTTATTTAGAAAATATTTTAGCTATTTCCCAGTAGGTGTGACTACTAAACATAAGGTAAAAATCCGTTGTAGGTACATCGTTAATCGCTTACATATTTGTAAATAAATATTGACGTTACTGGATAACAGAGGGCACTTATTACAATAATTTTTATGTCTTCTCGAACAATCTACTAGAAATAATAAAATTTAAAGATTATTTGGTAAATACCCATCATTCTTACGATAATAAACCGAAATCACGTCCATTTTTTGCACAACGAGGCATATTTTCTTTAAAAATATTTTTAAATTTATAAAATGAATGCGTCTTGACCATAGATTACTGTATATATACTAGAGATAGATGTGCGACTCAAGTTTAATTTTAGTTAAAGTTCTTGTTTTGCCTAATAGATGGCGTTAAAATATTGGTGCTTTGGGCTCGCCCTTTTTTTGCACTTTAATATTTTTATTTTATATACAACCACTAATTACATTGCGCAAGTGCTGCAATGTAATTAATAGTTGTTTATGTTTCTCGTGGTAATTGTAAGTTCCTATACCAAAAAATAAAAAACAGGTTATTTTTAAAACGTTTATTGTTTAAAAATTCTTTGCTTAGTTATTGAATAACATTAGATGTGTTAAATTTAACAGTATTTGCACAATATCAATTGATTTCTTTATACAATGTCCCTACTAGTTAGTAAATATCTTATATTACAGAGAATAGAACATTTTTTTTAATTAAATATAGATTATTACATAATACTTATTGGAAATCGTGTTTTATTTACCACCGATACCACTGTCCTGGGAAGAACCAACAAGAAACCCAGCGTGACTTTTTTTTAAACATATTTCACTTACAATATCATTTTTTAAATAAATTTTAATAGTACATACAAGCTTGATTGCGATCACCTCATACCCAGGAGTTATTTTATGTATTCTTTGATATTATAATAACACTTTTTGTACATTTTTCCTTTAATAAAACATTTCAAATTGTTAATTGACAAATTTTGAAAATTTTCTGAAATTTTGTTGTGAAAGCTTATAATACATTGCCCCATAAAGCACTACTGACTCAGTGGATTCTAGTAACTGGTATTACAAGCTTATGTTTGTTCCTAGTGTTTAAAGTTTGAACATCTTTATTCTTATGAAAGCTATTTATAACAGTTTTGTACATTTTTCCTTTAATAAAACATTTCAACTTGTTAATTGACAAAATTTGTACTTTTCTGAAATTTTGTTGTAAAAGCGTGTAATACATTGTCCCATAACAGCACTACTGACTCAGTGGATTCTAGTAATTGGTATTACAAGTTTATGTTTGTTCCTGGTGTTTTCTTTATTCTTATGAAAGCTATTTATGTTTTTATGTACGTACATATTATATTACATTTTCATAAATATATTGCTATGCCAAAGTTAATGTGTTTATTTCTTTAAATTTTTTAAAAGGCTCCTTAAAATTTAAGATAAAAATTGACCGTGCGGCTCTCTTTTGTAATCAAAATATGGCTTCAATATCAGTCACATGACCCCAATATTAATACAGGGAAACAGTGGTATCATCCACAAGACTCAACTCCTTCCCATTTAAGAGCACATTGGTAATTGAATCCTCTCCAAAGGTTTGCTCCTCTTCCATAATTTTATGAATTAGTATTTAAAATTAATTAATTTAATAAAAAAAGATACATTTTGGAGCAGCATTATTAATCTTTAAAATGTGAACTTGATAATGTTATCATACTTTAGTAACATAACAAATCTTTTTAAATGTGTATAATAACCACAATTTTAAAAAATACAAATAATTTACAAAAGTGACTTTCTTATGCCCACTTTACCATTGTTTTACATGTGTAATCATTATATTTTTTTTATTACAAAACGAGCATTTTATATATTATAACATATTCATGCATTATACAACTTTATAAACTATTTGCGAAATTATTATCAATCTAATAAATTGGGGAATTTTGATAGTCAAAAATAGCCAAAGTTTTATTCTACACCCACGAATTCCTGAATATGCAGTTAGTACAAGTAAAACATGAATGTTGTGGAAGATGATAAAACGTTGAAGACAAATTGTTTAGCAATTTCAATAAAAAGAAAAAAGCCTTACAAGATATATATATTTTTAAGGAAATTGTTCACTTTGTCCTCAAGACGGACATTAAAAATGTCCTTAAATAAATACTAATTAAACCAGGTATAAACTTAATTATATTTAGGCAAATGAAAGAACAAAGCTTGAACATGGCAGATTGCTTGTGTTTCTTAATGTTTGATGAGATGCTAGTGTTCTCCTAAACTACATTACAATACAACTGTCATAGGTTCCGAAGACTGAGGTTGTTAAGAGTGAAAATATAACCATAAACATGTTTTGGTTTGATGATAAAGGAGATAAAGCTCATATTAAGCTATCAATTTGTTTTAGATTTTTGCAAAAATGCTACGATGGCAGTAATTAAAAAAATATATATAATAAAAGATTTATAACAAACATGATTAAATGTTGTCTATGATTAATTTACAATTAATACCAAAGTAAGCAATAATTAAGTTAATAGGACAAAAAACAGCAAGAATGCTTATGAAATTTAAAACTAGAAATAATTCTCTATGTTTGATCCTACACTTATCGAAAGGGGAAATTTTATTTCAAAATAATTAAGATTTATACGCATGACATAGTAGACTGCTAAATGGGAGCATTTAAAATTAATTACTACTCTTAGATATTGATGCGGGAGAAAATGAACTACTGGATGATGGATAAGTAAGCTGACAAGATACCTCAGTGTAACCTGATAAAATACCTAAAATTAAGAGTAAAGTACGAAATTTAACCAACGTGTATTAGATGGTATTACACTTTGTGCAAATAAGTTTTTACAACTGATAATTTAATGTAAAAGAAATATTTGTCTGTAACAACTTTGTTTTGATTTTATTTTCAAAACATTATTAATTACCCCAAGAGAGCAAAGATACTGCAGATATTACTGACTGACTGACTGAAGTTAGTCACTTTTGTTTGATTTTATTTAATTCCTTTAATCAAAGATTTTATAAAAAGTGTCTAAAACATTATTCAGAACATATATGCTGTGAAACAAAGTTTTACCTATTACAATGAGATTTAAGGAAGTTAAAAAAGATATGGAAACAATTTTTGTCTTCGCCATTTTCATTGCTGCTTTTATTTGACATTTTTGTTTTTTAATTTTGCTTTTTAAAATCATGATTTTGTTAATTATTTTTTTATTTTCACATCTGTACACCTTTCTTGTAATCAATGTACCTGAAAAAAGTACGACAATCAGGTATGCATATAGAGATCAAATTAAACAATGACGGCATAGATCAAATTGTATTGGATTCTCCTTTTTTAATGAATGATTTTGAATTTCAACTTGTGCCTTATGATAAAATAATAAATAAATGATATAATATATATTATGCAATATGCTATTAGAATGCTTTTGGAGCTGGCGCAGTGCTGCAGTGTACACAGTGCAAAAATGTAGCATTTCCACTGCATGGCTTGCGGCTCAGTGAAAACAAAAGGAGGATGGCCAAATCGTACCAGACAACGAAATTACAGCGTCCCAATATGAAATATTTATGTAAAATACCTTATTGTTAAGGTATAACTCTCTAAGTAGCCACAAAAAAAAGTTATTAATTTATTTCTATTGTTGTAACTGTTCAAAATTATTTCAAATAATAGTTTCAGAACGCACCTAATGACGATTCATTTCATGTGTGAAAGGACTTGGTATTCAAAGACTATAATTATTCACGTTTTTATGAATAGTTGTTAATTTTAATTCAATTCAATTAGTATGTAGACATCAAATCAACTACTATGCTGATTTATTATGTACTGGATTAATATCAATCATTATTAATCAGTTCCACGTCATTGACCATCTTATGTACCATGTTTTTAAGCAAATATATTTTCTATTCTAAGAATATGTATTTTTATAGAATAAAGGTGACAAAGGAGCACACATTCCAATAGCAAAGTGCAATCGGCAAGTGCATGCTGAAGCTCATAGACACCTAAATTAATAATATAATATATAAAGAACCAAAATGCAGACACCGCTTGTCACCCCTACCCCATGAAATTCCTTGTTTCCAGTAAAAAGGGTCTGATTCTCTACGCTCACTGTAAGAAACAGAGCATCATTAAGCTGGTATTTTGCGCTGTTAGTCTGTGAGAGCGTAATCCTTCCCCATTCGAGCCGACTCATTCGTGTTACAACCATAACATAGTTGAAGCTTGGCACGTAATAAGGTATAATAGAATATAAGATATAATGAGTTCATATCGATACCTTTTCCGAAAAATTGGGTTAGTTTTACAGGAACATTACAGTGATGTATTTGATATTTAAGTCTAATTGAATAGTTTAATTAACTTAGACAGTTTCATGTATTTTTTACTTAAGCTGTGCATAACTGCTTAAGTGCAACTGAATGTCTGTGGAAATTGTTTTCGCTAATTTAAAACTCACATTTAATTGTACACACATCATGTATTTTACTAAAAAGCTGTATGTTTTCCTTATATAAATAACTGAGTAATAATGTCCTCCAGACCGAATTTCGGCCACGGCAGCCTGCCTCAACGGAGGCTAGCCATCGGCGCAGGACAGGATTATAGTGCCCAAGTGTATGCGCAAGCACAGGTGCACTCACTATTCCCTCACTTTCATAATCCGATGGGATGGTAAACTGACAAGACCGGAGAGAGATCAGGCGCAGGACCAACGGCTTTACGTGCTTTCCGAGGCACGGGGGTGAGACACCGCCAACTTCCTGGCTCCGGGCAATTACTGAGAATTTCTCGACGGAAAACTCAATAATTAATTTTTTGGTCTGACCCGGGATTCGAACCCAGGATCTCATGATCAGCAGTCGCACTACTACAACCACTAGACCAACGAGGCAGTCTGAACTGAGTAATTAATTAGTTAAATAATTAATCAACCATAATTTTAATATCAAAAATTTAAAATTAACAAGTAATCATCAGGTTACGTTATTTATAGGATTATTGAAAATACCAGGATTCAATTAATTTGAGAAACATCCACTTTAATTTAATTTAACATTCAACATGTTGAGCAGGAGTACCGGTGTCACACAAACACTGACGTGAACCGAGGACGTTGTCATGAGGTGCAATTGCCACTTAAGGACTTGATTATGTTAATATTATTATCCCTCATGATAATGTATCCATATATGGGTAAATAACAATATATAATAATATAAATTGTCATCATTTTTTTTAAAACCACTGCTAAACACTGATTAATAACGCTAATTACCCCCCCTCACTTATCGCTTACACTTTTAGGCTACATCGCAGTCAGATAAAGCGGCCAAGCAAGGTTTTTCGTTATTAATTAAAATGTGCAATAAATTGCCTTTAGAAATAAAGACTTCCATTAAACGCGTTTCGACAATTGACAAAAACATACTTTTTGAATCACGCTTTCTAAAATATAGAAGAATATACGAAATGTTCATTTTTTGACTTGCTTGACATGTAAATGTAGATGAATTTTAATTTGTAATTTTAATAATCTAATGTAATGTAATATCATTTGCATTGATTGTAATTTTGACAAACCAATGTTATATTTTAACAAAATGGTCAATAAATAAAAAAGTAAGAGGTATTTGTTGATTTAGCCTTAAAAATATTGTTGACGTTATTATAAAAAATGGTGGCTATTTAGATATTATTTTTAAACGTGATTGTGTTTACAACATAAAAACAAACCAATCTAACTATAGTTTGTTTTGGGACATGAAAACAAAGTCCAGCTCCTATAGAAATTTGGCCATCCTCCTTTTGAAGTTATAAATACAAGAGTTGTAACCGCTTTCTACATTTGAACCATTATTAGTCATAGTTGTTACTATTATAGTAATCTTTAACTTACCACACGGAAAAGTTACTGGTATAGTAATAGAATATAGTTACAGTAATTACTAATTATTAATGTATGACCACCAGAGAATTTACTGGACAGATACAACTTGATCTTTCAAGAAAAGAACCTACTCTTTTGTAAATGCCCCCGGGTGTTGTGGTTCTTCATGGGCGGTGATAGTTACTTACCATCAGGTGAGCTGCTTGATCGTCCCCCCCTCTCCTTTAAAAAATAAATTAAATACCTCTTATAGGATTATCATGTGAACTTGGCAGAATCTTGTGAAGTACATTCAGTATATGTGGTGTGGGTTCCATTTCTAATCCTTCAGCATGTAAGCCTGTAATAGTGGTGAAAGTATATGAGTAACACAAAACTTTCTTTATTGGGCTTGCTTTATTCACTGCTACATACCACATATATAATGATAATAATAATAATCGGGTCGATTCACTGGCGCTGCGAAGAGATGTTGCATCTCTTTGCGTATTTTATCGCATCTATCACGGGGAGTGCTCTGAGGAATTGTTCGGATTAATCTCAGCCGCCAAATTTCGTGAACGCACTACACGGCAAACGTCCCGATACCATCCACACCATCTGGATGCTTGGTGGTCCACCACTGTACGTTTCACAAGGAGTTTTCTTCCACGTACAACCTCTCTGTGGAATAGTTTACCAGCGGCGATTTTTCCGGACCGATACGACCTGGGGACCTTCAAGAAAAGAGCTTACTCCTTTCTAAAGGGCCGGCAACGCACCCGCAATTCTCCTGGTGTTGTGGTTGATCATGGGCGGCGGTAGTCACTTAACATCAGGTGAGCCGCATGGTCGTTTGCCCCTTCTTCTATAAAAAAAAAATGTCCTCCAGACCAAATTTTACAGTGCCCAAAGTGTATGCGCAAGCACTGGTCATTATTACTATTTCCAATTTCTTAACTCTAACTTAAAAATTTAAAACTGCTGAGAATTTCTTGATAGAAATACCCAAAAACAGATTTTGGACAGAACTGGGATTCAAACCCGGGATCTCATGATCAAATTGCATTTATGACACTAGACCAATGAGGCAGTCAAGTGTTATTATAGTATTAAGGAATAAATTAATGTATTTTCATTATAATCATTAAAACCTAAAAATAAAAAATGGTGCTCCTTGAAAAATGCCGATATGTGCGATTAATATGTGTGCATAAAGCAGTCAAATACTTAAAATTTGCAAAAAGATTAAGTTACACTCCACATGTATTTTTATTATGATATATGCTTTTTTTATATTAAAAATTGTTTAAAGTTATGTCATAAGTAATAATCGAAAACTATACCGATTAGGTAATCTACTACAACTCCCCTGATTTATCCTGAGGGTCGCCCGCATAAACCAAGAGTATTACAAATGAAACTGTATCAGGCTTTTTGATTGTATGAATACTTTGATTGAGACAACAATATCTACCAACTAAAAAAATAGTAGACTATTACTCGTTAAAAATCTGTTAACTTGTTAATTCTAATTTGATGCGAAAGTTTTCCTTTTAACTTCATTATATATGCTACTATTGAGTATACTTTCCACATTTCCAAAAATAGCAGTTTAGTTGGCAGAGGAGACACATGACTCTAATGAAAAATACGACTTTAAAGCTTAATATTTCGGTAACAAACCCCTGAATCGTAAAGGTGTTCTTCCATACTCGCAATGTTTTTGAAATACCTATCCAACAATACCTTACAGGATGGAATATATGGGTAAAAATAATCATTCATTTACCTGCATAGGAGGTGTACCCAAAATAAAAATGTTTTTAAGATTTTATTTCACAGTTTTGTAGACATGATTAATGCCTATAAACTATGCAAAATTACAAATTTGTAACACTTAGTGTCTCTGAGTAAAACTGCGTTGGGATGAACATGGAGAAACTATAAGGTTTCCTTGTTGTGTGTAAATATGGAACCCTAAAAATCTAAAATATTATTAATTTACTATCTAGGGCTTTATAACCATTTACTACCAGGTGGAGTTGTAGTAGTTGTTGTCAAGTTATACACTGACATACCATTGTCTTTAATTTAAAAGTGAATAAGCTTTTTTTTTTCTTATTTTATTTAGGGGTTTTTGTTAGTTAACATGTCAATCCTATTAAAATCTATATGTTGCTATTAATCTGCACATACTCAATGCAATATCCAAGGTGGGGGCATGTAGGATGCCCTGCGTAATACCTATATTGTCCACATTTATCTTATATGTCCTTCCAAATAATTCCCTTTCCCCTAGTTGCCATTCACAATCCATCAAAAAGTGATGTAAGTTTTCTATTACTCCACAAGTTTCACATTAGATGGAATCAGTTCTTTTCATCAAATAAGAAATCTTTTTCATGGAATGTGACCTGTTCTTATTCTAAATATTAATTTAATAGCATTTCTTTTTAATTTTGTATCTACAAACCAAGGTATTCGAGGTGGTTCACTCTGTATTGTTTTGTACCAAACACCTTTCGTTTTAGAGCGTTCATTGAAAAATTCTTTCAATTTGTTATGACATTAATTTTTGAATTTTGGTAGTACTTCTGAGTAGCAAGGGTCAATATTATATTCTACACCATTTATACAAGCAGAGTTCACTAATCTATCTGCCTTGTCATTACCCAATATTTGGTCTATGTGCTGGAATCCACTGCACTCTTGCACATGTCGCATAGACCTACGATTCCAGAGGCAGATCGAGCCAAATGTTGGATAGCAGTTTTCCTGTCCGAGTATGTAATAATTTAGTTACAGTTATAGCTTGCAGCATACTTTAGGGCTTCGGATATTGCAATGAGTTCAAGGGTCATAATACAAATGTCATTAGTAACTTTATAAGATTTAGAAACTGCTTGATATGGGTCGAAAAAAGCTGCCCCTTGCAACTTTAGCACTCTTTGATCCGTCTGTGTAGATTTTGTGCCAATCGTGATATTTATTTTCAAGTTCTTCAATAACATTTACTTTAACGGAATTTATTCCTACCCCTATCCTATCCAATCCTATCCTTTAGTTATTGATAAGACAGTGCTTTACTATCTATGGCTTTATAACCACTGACCATCAGGTGGGGTTGTAGTAGTTGTCGCAGTCAAGCTATACACTGACATACCTATAATAAGCAAAAACAGTTTGCTGGCCCACCTTTGCTAATATTACAATCATGAAAGTGAGTTTCTTTAGCCTGCACTGCTAAAACAATTGCTAATTAACATGACAATGAGAAAGTTTTTAATAGACTTACCAAGGTCTTTTAGTTCGAGGATATAGAAAACGGTCCTCAAAGTGCCGTTTCAGTTTATACAAAGGTACTCTGTGCAAGCGTGGCAGCTATGGAAAATAGTACCTATGAGGCAATCCGTGGAGGTGCCTTGAACCTTCAATTTCTTAGATATTAGCTGTTAGCTGTTGTTAAAAAAGTCCTTACTTGGCATTGAGTTATAATGTACTACGTACTAGAGAAGCTATTCCAAACAAAAATTGTGCGCTACTTCTATGTCTTCGCGCATGCGCGGTAATAGTAGAGTCGCGCATGCGCAGTTGGTATAAACGCGCTTTGCGCTTGCGCGGTCAGTTTTTGTTATTATAGATTATACGTAAGTAGAATGGTCAGTATGTAATAATTGTTTATTTATATTGTATTGTTAATTATATCGAGTACTTACAATTTTTTAAATTGTTTTTTATTTTGTATATGTGCTAATTTAATATAATATTACATAATATTATGTTAGAATTACATTTTGATGATATTGTTATCTGAATATTTTAAAAGGTATCTATGTCAAATATAAAAAAACGTGCTAAATGTATGTTTAACAAAACTTATTAACATAAAATTTAAATTACAAATATATTTATTTAAATTAAAATCATAAATGTTGTAAATAATCGTTCATAAATGCTGGGCACGCGAGAGTTAAAAATGGACGAATTTATTCCACTTTGACTTTGAAGTGGAAACCTAAAAATAAAATAAAAGAATAATAAGCAGATTTAAACATGAAAAATTTAGCTTAATTATAATAACTTATATGTTTCTACAAAAAAAATGTGTAGTATAATAATATATTC
Source organism: Parnassius apollo (assembly GCA_907164705.1). Lineage (NCBI taxonomy): Eukaryota > Metazoa > Arthropoda > Insecta > Lepidoptera > Papilionidae > Parnassius > Parnassius apollo. The sequence continues at coordinate 22,419,376 of CAJQZP010000885.1, read as the reverse complement.
GTCCTAAACTTAAGTACCCACAGAAATGTCGCATCTGAACATATTAATTTCATAATCTATATTCAATGATACGAGATGGCGTCTTAGGAATAATTTGCTTTATTATTAATTTATAATACTTTTTTATTGAATAAGTATCTTATTAACCGATGAAAAGTAATTCCTTGGTTTTTACTGACATTTCTTGAATTATTTGTGCAATATCTAAGTACACAAGACGGCATATTTTTATCAAGAGATTTTTTTTAAATCAACACAACACGTGACAACTCTACAAGCGCCTAGCGAGTGACTGATTAAAGTGCAGTGCATGCACCGCAGTTGAGTGGAACAGAGTAGCTGAATGCAGTGTCTCCTCTAGTACGTAGTACATAATAGCTCAATGTTACTTGGTCACATTTAAAAACACATTGCCATTTTTCTTCTTCTTCACATTTTTGCACACATTAAAAAAACACTGGGTCGCAAATATTTATTTTAATACAAGAAAGCATATAAACAAACGAGAAATCAGAATAATTTGAAATTAATCTTAACCTCAACTATCAGTGACCGCCATTAACTGCGTAGTGGCCACTGGCCAGTATATTAGAAATTATATTTCAGTATATTAGAAAGTACTCTGTGGTAGTGGCGTGGTGCGTCTAATTGAGTCTAGTGCTTTGGAATGTAGATGGCAGCACAAAAAAAATATCATTTTGTTCTCAAAATTTGTTCTAAGTTGCACGCCCATGGTCTTGACCTTTTGACGATGTCACTAAGACTAAGTGACAAAATTCGGAGATATATCCTATAGGACAAAAGTCACAGACGACAATTTTGTTGCTGATGTCCGGTCTATTACTAATACCTATTTAAATATCTTTGGGTCAAAAGTACGAGACTCCTAGCACTGCTACGTTCAAAGGACAATGGACTACAAAAATGGACATCAGTGGCTATTTTGGCGAATTTTCCTACAAGAAAAGACATCCATGTCCAGCAATCGACCTTACGGGCTGATGAAAGCAAACCAGTTTCCTCCCGCGGGTATCATAACACACGTTTAGGGGAATGCAGAAAAAACTCTCTTGGATTCCGACAGATGGCGGTATAACCATCTCATTTACGCCAGACGGAACATAATCAGCTTATAGAACGACACGGGAAGCAACGTCAAAGGTGCAAAAAGTCTAGAAATTTTTATTTTTAATAACTTCAATTCTGATCATGAACTGAATCATCTTTTGTGATGAAGTATGGGTCTATGAGTTTGACATGCCAGCGAGTCAACGGGTATCAGAATGGAGAAAGGAAACATGACAAAACCGATTAAACCACGTCAAAATCACTCAAAACAAGATATTCCTAACCAGATCCATCATGAAGTCAATCTAAAAGAATACGATCAGTAAAGTTTCATTGTCATTTAAGCTTAAGTTTTTGAATTATCAAGCCTCAAAGGTGCTATCAATAGCAGGTTTTTAGTTACAATCCTTTGCATACTACTCTAATTTCTGTGAGGTTTGAGAGCCGTGTTAGCTCAGAGATTAAGTGCTCGCTAAATTTCACAGTAAGCTAGAAACTCGGGACGGGATCTAATCTTGGCGGCAACAATAAAATTTTTAATTACAATTTAAGGTTCTGATTTCCATATGCTCGACAGTGACATGTGAAGTCAGCCAACACATGCGGCGTCAGATCACTATTAGGGTATTACTACAGTGTACTAATTGCTTCATAAAGCTCTTACTGAGTTGTTGCTGATTAATGTTATAACGAACACTGTATTTTATACTTTTTACTTACCGTTACAGCCTCGCAAAGTCCACTGCTAAACTTAGGGCCCCCATAGATTATCTCCTTCGTGTGTGACACCAGAGGTGTACCTCAGCGGTGACATTATTTTTGCCAAGTGTTGAGCCAAGTTATACGCTGGTGAATAAATCTGGCTCTCTATGTGACGTAGTGGAGCGTTTGACTAGTGTATTTTAGACAACCGAGGTTGTATGGGGCTACCACCAGACGTTTACTGCACTTTCTAGAGAACCTTGACTCCTTAAACAATAAAATACAATTCACAATGGAGCTAGAGGCAAATAATTTAGCCTTCTTAGATCATCTACGTAGACTTAAGTCATCCCATTTCCTGATAACACCATTACACTGTGTATAGGAAGAAGACTCATGCTGACCGTTTAAATGGTGAAACTTACCACCACCCATCACAATTAGCTAGGTACCGTAGGAAAATCGTTGTTTTAGAGAGCACACGTGTTCTGTGTCGAAAAACACCTGGCCGCCGAGCTCCAGCACGTCAAGCAAGTATTGCAAGACATCACTATTAAGCTTCTGGTCCCGCGCCTACGTCAAGAGTGAAGCCGGCCATAGTCGAGTGTGTGCCTGCTGTACTGCCAATCTCAGAAGTGTCACAGATAAGATTGCTACATATTCCATAAAAACCTACTACAAGCCGCCGAAGTAGAGTCAGTTTTTCCATCGTTTTCTCAGTTTTTCATCAGTTTTTACAATCTACCAAGATTGATCCCCCTATAAGATGCCGGAGTATACAAGCTTGATTGTGTATGTGGTTTCTTTTACATAGGACAAACAACAGGTAAGGTAGTAGAGTCAGGCTGTAGCTATATTAAGATTGTAGCAAGAATGGGTTGGATCGACCGGGAAAGCACCACGCTTTCACAGAATACCAGCGTAAAATAGCAGCTCGATACTGCAGTGTTTCGTATGGTGAGCGTAGAGATCCGGAGACCGTATTTTAATGGAAAAGAGGCATTCAATCTTAGTCATAAGGGGTGACAACGCATCTGCGTTTTTATTCTTTATCGAGGATAAGTGTAGAGATTTCAATGAGCCCCAGCATCCACTTACCATCAGGTGAACTGTGTGCTCGTTTGTCACCCTTATTCTATATAAAAAATATAGCAGACGTGAAGCACTAATGCTCCGGGGCAATTCTGGAGTCTGTAAACATGTATAAGATCGTCCCTGCCATTAGATCAGAATGAGGATTCATAATCTTATGGTCACCAGATGTCGCTAGTTGGGACCAAAGTGAGCTGATTTGCAACCCAGGTGGTCACACTGTGTGATCATCATTGAAAAGTTGCAATTTAATTATAAGTTATTCGTTTTCTAGTGCATGTATAACTAAAACAAAATAATGCCTCAGTGCTTTATTTTTAATTTTTTACACATCTTTAACGTTTTTTTTTATTCTTCTTCTGTAAGAATATTCGTAGTTAGGTTTATGTATTTCTGATCTAATTTATATCAAAATTAACACATATTTCAGAAAGAGCCATTTCTAACAAATTAACTTCTCTGCTATTATTCTGTCAAATATTTCACCTCATTCCTGTCGTTGCCCTGGTGGCAAGAAAAAGATATGGATGTTCGTTGTTATCACAAATCTTCGCAAAAGAAAATCGATTCCTATCAAGGATTTGTTAAAATTAAAAAAAAAATACAAATTTCAATAGAGACTGGTTCTTTTCTAGTAGGTATCTGTTTAGGATTCTAGTTAAAATCAAATTTAAAACTAACCGTACACCACTGCAAGACTTCAAGATAGTACCTACTGTAAGCAAACGTTGGGAATAAGTGAAAACAAGTTCAATTAAACTCAATAAAATCCGTTAATCATGCAAATATAAGAAATCATTAGTCTTATGTTCAAACACAATTTTTTTTAAATCGAGTTGATTTAAATAGGTTCCTTATAGGTACTACCTATGTCGCTTTTAAATAATGATTATTTTTAAAGGATTCAATTTGCACGGAATGAAAGTTTTATGTATATAAAAGTAAAAGCATCAACTACTGAAATAATTTTATGTAATAAATAATAATATTTACGTAACTTATTTTTCTAAATATGAATAAGAGCCATCTAGCTTGAGAGATAGTAAGTATCCAAAAATTTAATAGGGCGTACTCACTTCATGTTGTCCGCGTATTGCTTTTTGCTTGGGATGATAGATGTCACTAATATAAAAAAATTAAATTATTGCCATATAAAGGCAGTTATATAAATGCAGGCGAAATTTAGTGCATCAGTGAGTCCTGCTTGATATACGTGTGCCTATTAAATATCTTACACTTATTATTTAAAACTACACGATTTTATACGAATATTTCATTTCAGCCTATGAAAAGTCCATCGCTGAACGTAGGTCACACTCATAGATTGCCTCATATAGAGAATATTTGCGAAAATTTCCACGTTAAGCAGATGGGTTGGCAGTCTCAGTTTTTATTATTTTGATTAGTTACGAGAAAGATGAAATTAAAAATCATTACTACAATTAAATTATTATAATTATATAAGAAAATAACGGAAACAGCTTAGTAGCGCAGTAGCTTAGCATTGAATTGACGCACTATGGACCACAAGTACCAATCCCGCATGTAACGAATATTTGTATAACTTTCGAATAATTGTTCCGGTTATGGATGTTTGTCCTTGTAAAATATAACTGCCTCCTCTATACAATAGAAAATATTATCAGGGGTAGCGTTTTTGTTTCATAAAAAAGCATTTCAAAATTAATAAACAAAACTTTAAAAATAAAATAATATATATCTTGGTATTCATAAAGGAATAATGAAAATGTATATGGCAACACAATTTTACACCAACACCTTGCCAGCTTTACCTATACCTATTTCATTCGGCCGGGTAAAGCGGTCTTGTGAAGATGTGTATGTATAGCGCCTGATATGGCGGAATCCCGTCAATATGAAAAGTTTCGATAAAACTTTTTTATATGACTTTTATGAACTAAAAGTAGCACATTATAACTAAAACATCTCAAAACTGCAAGAAAGAATCGTAATACTGTTGTTTAGTGAAAGTTTACCGGCCAGGATGTCGGTTAATTCAAAGTGGCGGTTACCTGACGTTTTTTGTGTTGTGTGTTAAATGGATGACGGAATTACATTTAATTCGCGGTGCGGGAATGGGTGAATAAGTGGTGCAAGCCGTCTTGGGACTTCTGTCGAAATGCCTTTCGTGCAGCGTGCGGTAGAGCCAAAGTTTCTTTCGCGGACGAGTTTGCGTGATGAGAATGGGAAGCCGAAGGTTACGGATGAGGAACTTCAAGCCGTTACTAATTGTACTCTTAGCAATGCGCTTCGACAACTTGCATCGTTAGTGCTTCTAGCTGAGGATATCTTCAACGACTTGACATCTCAACTTCAAGGAATAACTGAACGTTCGAAAGTGGCTCAAGCGAAGATCGAAAAAATCACTGATGTCGTCGAAAAATATGATCCAAAGAAAGTCCCAGTCCGTAAGTAACACTTCTTAATTTCATAGGTACATATAACTTATGGTAGTATCGGCACAGTGCCAATGGAATTTACAAACATATATGTCGTGAACTATACCGGAATGCGGCAGTACGGGGACCCTTTACTTACCCCTTAGGCCAACGGTTCTTTTATAAGCTTAATACATTAGCTAATCTTGCTTCTGTTACGTTATGCGAAATCTGTATGAAAACGTTCAAAAAATCATTGAAGGCTAAAGTTGTTTAAAGCTTACTGAAATCCTTAAACTTTTCGGTCTCTTTAAACTTTTCAAAGGTTGTTGATAGTATTAAATTTTCATATCTTACGGATTGGGTGTATTACGTTATTTAACAAATCATTCTTATCTCTTCACCGAGTTAGTTATATCAATGAAAATTAGGCCAAATAAAATTATTGAATGGAATTTAACTAGGTAACTGTTGCAATTAATTTGATATTATTTATCTAATAATTTACAGCTATTCGTAATTTATGTCTACGGTCTGTGAAATCCTTTTAATGTAATCTTTAAGTATGCATAATAATTGAAAAAAAAAAAACACAATGTTATACTAACTCATTACAGTCGAAATCCATAATAGTTTTATCACATACATAAACAAATTTTGTTAGACGGGTTGAAGAGCATTAGAGCCTGTATAATATTTATAATAATATTTATATGATTGCTATGTGTTATAACGTCGTCCGCATGGTACCTAAAGGTGGTTGTTATATTACTCATCTCAGTATGAACTCGCGTCGAGGCAGGCTCATTGAATTAAACTCATTACATCCTCCTTGAATGTGCCGCCTTCACAAAAACATTCCAGGTTGATGCATTACAGAGCGTTATCTAAAAACCTGTTTGGGCGTTCGGGCGGGCCGGCAATGGGAAAAAACATCCAGATTCCGATGCGAACCATAAAAACGTCTCGGCTCGAGATAATTTCAAGCCCGTCTCAGGCTCTCCGAGCGCCACGACTCATCCGCTAGAGGTTTGGACCACTTGAATCACAACCCACTATCACGAAACTAATCTATACCTACATCAGATTATCAAAGAAAGATAGTAGACAAGGATAGTTAATAGCCAATAAAAGTCATTATTACATATTAGTCGTAGTGCTTCTAAGTTATAACGTACGTGTCGATATAACCTAGATGTAGAAATAACAATCATATTGCAATTACTAAAATTAATTTTATTAAAACAGAACAAATACTTGTTTGTTTTTAAACATAACCAGCAACAATCGTGTTTTAATTAATTTCGAAATGAGCACTTGCTAAATTACCGTTGTTTAAGCGGCAACACTTGAGTTCTATCAATAAAAGCTCGCCGATTTGACACGGCTTATGAATCAATTGACCTCTCGACAATTAACCCGATGCTACTCAGAAATAATTAAAGAAAAAAAGGTAAGTTATGCTCTAACTAAATTTTAAGAAAGAGAGAAAGAGCAGACCGTAAAAAAATGATCACTCAAATAAGGTCCATACTTAAGTATGTTTTCTCAGTATACAGTATACTCACTTATAGTCTCAATATACTCCAGTGATGGCTTATCCTTATCTGTGGCATATGACTCGAACATTTCGACGACGGTTTCTTTCAAGTAGAAAATTTAAATTAATGTTTATCTTTAAAAGATGCTCTTGTTCACTTCGTCTTATGATGGCGGCAATTACTTCAGTTCTGTAAATGTATATCGACTATATTATATAATATCACAAAATCTAACGTCATCGAACTATGGAGACATGACATGAAGATGTCACGTGGAAAGCATTTGTACTGTATTTAATGATGTGAACCGTGCGGGTAGATAATATGAGTGCGGGAGAATATCCCCTACCCCATACGATGTTGATGATGATAGGTGTCGCAAAAGGCTACAGAGGTAAACAAACTCGAAGACGAGCAGCAGCGTCTTACTCGTTATTGTATTACAATAAAAAATTAGAACTACGGTTGCCAGGGTGGCAAACGAGCACACAGTCCACCTGATGGTAAGTGGTTACTGCGGCCCATAGACATCTACATCTATCCTCGATTACGAATCAAAATGCAGATGCGTTGTCACTAGGGTTGCCAGATGTCCGGTATTTAAGCGTACAGTCCGGTATTTTCGAGGCCTGTCCGGTAAAATATAAATGGTCATACCGGACAGAACAATGTCCGGTATTTTGAGGAAAGTCGGTACTACTGGTCACAAGCGCCTACAAAAGTAGGCATATGAAATCCCTAAAACGCAAAACTCGCGCGCGCTCCTAGCTCGTTTGTATCGCTCGCTGTTTGTATATTTTGTTACTAATTAAGTTGATTTATGTGATGTAGAGTAAGAAATAAAAACTATTAGTATAAAAAACCCGTATTTTGTTCGAACTAGCTTACAACCCCCCCCCCCACCCCCGTTTGGTGTTGTCCGGTATTTTTTTCGCGACTCACCTGGCAACCCTAGTTGTCACCCGTGAGGACTGAGATGGAATGCCTCGTTTCCAGTAAAAAGAGTCTCCGGTTCTCTACACTCACCATACGAAACACAGCAGCGTTAAGCTGCTATTTTACGCTGGTATTCTGTGAGAGCGTGGTCCTTCCCCGGTCGAGCCGACCCATTCGTGCTACAACTATACCAGTAGTATAGCTGCAGCATGGCGACAATCCCCCCTATGATGCAATCTATCGGGGAGGCCTATGTTCTGCAGTGGACTTTTGATAGGCTTAGACTGTAAACGATGTGAATAGAATTACGAAGTTCCTCGGACCAATTTCGACCTGCGAAAACCATGAAGTGCCATGAGTGCCTACGCAGTCAGAGCTACTCTTCATTTTCTTCTCGACACGTAAATCTGAGAGACCCATGTCCAGTAGGTCCATTGTGTTTACCATGTACTGCAGAGAAGATTTGCCTTAATTGTCAATAATTGTAGGTACGTCTGCCGTAACCGAGATGGGTATACGGTGAAGCCTTGAAATTTCACTTACATTTCTCCCATAGTCGCCTCTTACGACATCCAAATATAGCGAGAGGTTCACTTACGCTTCCATCGCGGAAGTATTATGAAACGAGCTTTCAGTACCACATGACGGTAACTGGCTACTGGAGCGCGTAGAAACTACCAACTTAAACAAAAAGGGCCGCGGATATGTTGTCATTCCTTAGGGCTAAGGTGAAATATCTTACAGCCTATTAATAAATTGTTACTCTCAACTTTTACCCTAAAAACCGAAACTAAATAGTGAGGTCAGAGTGCCTCACTACCGTGTTTCGGTTTTCAACATCAGTTTGGAGGCAGTAGTAAGTAAAATATCCAACACGGATGGATACGTAGGCAAAAGGGCTCCTAGACCTCGTCCTAGACCTACCACGTACATTACGCAAGGCAGTGTCAAAGTCACGAATCACGATACAACTAATGCCGGAAACCATCCATTTATTTTCAACGATCGTCAATACTATAAGTGGCAATTACTGTGAAGGTATTGGGTTGAACCAGTCCAATTGCACGTGGTAGAGCTACCCTGCAGTGTTAATGGGTCACCATTGAAGGACCAAGCCCACTCAAAATATCAGCGTGAAATATTGCATAATGCTGCTATTTCACGCTGTGTTACGTATGGCGAGTGACAAGAACGGAGACCCTTTTTTCTGGTAAAGAGGCATTCCATCTTAGTCCTTAAGGGTGACTTATTTGAAGGTAGACTTATTTGAAGTGGATGACTGTGTGCCCGTTTGTCACATTTATATATTTTAAAAAAAACCTCGTCGTTTCATCGTATTTAGTCACTTGTATTTGTATAGTGCCATCTTATTTGGTCACTTTTACTCTCCACCACCACTACCATCTTTATTTTTGATATAAAGCAGTAGCCGTTGTACTCTGTATGGACGAAGCTATGTAAGGATTTTTATAATGAATACTTTTTTATCCGAGTTAATGAAATGTACTGACCATCTCGTCAGACTTTTCAAGTCTAAATTATTTCTTAATGGTAATACAATCGCTGTTTAAAATGTTTTAAAATGTAATTAAGTCATCTTTAATTAAAACAACGTCTGAAGATAACAGTCATGCGAATACGAGTATTTTAATAAAATATTTCTTTTGATGAAACGTTTTGTTTTATTATTGAACCTCGCTTTCGTTATTATCAACCGTGTACCTACTTATTAACATAATATATTTAAAGCATTAAATAATTATTATATACTTTTTACATACAAATATTTGTATGTAAAAAGTAGTAGTATTATAGTTTGTATATAAAAAGTATAAATATTATATACTTTTTATATACAAATTTAGTTTAGTTATTATTTTAAATTTAAAGACGTGACATAGACCATGTAGGATATCTGTGACTTTGTTGTATTAGTGTATAACGTATAAATTGCCCAATAAATAAGTTACTGACTACGGACTCGACTATCCAGTAAGACTTAACAGCGTTGTTAGTACAATTCGCGATGAATGTTACATTTCAACAAGTTTACAGAGTCGACATGGAAAGATATACTTTTCCGATTTACGGCGAGAGGCCGAATGAAAACCTGTAGCTCGACGAGAATTAGTTAATGGAATAATTTATAGTTGCCTTAGCACATTTACGCAATATACTTCAGGTTCACTGGCCGATAAAGTCGCTTATCAGTTTTCTTTACGGGACTTTAGTCGCTATTGTATGAATTAATAAAGTATTCCGTCCGACTTGCGGTTTTATGGCATCGATATTTTGTATGAACGATGATGAATGAGACTTGGTCCTCTAGTCTACTCCTCTAACTGAGCGAGAATATTAAGAATATGTTTTTTTTTAATTTAGTAAGTAATATTATAGTAGGCATCATAGTATATATATTTGTTCTTGTTTTACCGTTTGCACTATGTTACGCTCATACAAAAACTGGATCATAAACATCTAAACTCAGACTTAACAATTATAGAATTCTAATCTATATTGTTCATGTAAGTTGCAGTATAAAAATATTCACTACCTCATATCGACCAGTTTGTATCGTAAGAGTCGACAGAGATTCAATGATAGCACCATCGTCCTTAATATAACAACTCGAAACTTCGATCAATTGATCGAAGACTCGAAAATAAAAAATGCGATTTGCAACCCGCCTGCCCAGCTTGGAATACATAAATACATAAACACTCACGCCTGTCACCCAGAGGGGTAGGCAGAGACTACGGACTTCCATTTGGCACGATCCTGACATACCTCTTTCGCCTCCTTTACATCCATATATCTACGCATACATGCTCGTCGGTTAAGGGTACTTCTAACGTGGCCCATTTTCAAAATATCGCCAATTTGGTCGATAAACTTTTTCCTAGGGCGTCCCTTCCCGACTCGGCCATTCACAACTGCCATATAAATTTGCTTTGTCACTCTTTCTTCATTCATTCTTTCTACGTGACCAAACCACCGAAGCATTCCTTTCTTAATCCTGGTCACAACATCATCTTGCATACCACATTTATCTCTTATCACGCAATTTCTCACCCTGTCATTCAGATTACACCCTAGCATATTCCTTAAAGACCGCATTTCTACAGCATTTATTTTACTTTCGTGCTTCTTCTGCCACACCCAGCTTTCACTACCATACATTAAAGTAGGGACTAACACAGCATTATGAATTACCATACGTGCCTGTTTTGATAAATTCTGGTTCTTCATAATAGAGTGTAGTGCCCCATTCACTCTATTCCCTGCATTTACTCGTCGTTCTATATCCCTATCATATCTACCATCCCTGCTAAATACACATCCCAAATACACAAACTCATCCACTTGCTCAATCAACTCTCCTTCTATTCTTATTTCACATACCGTTTTGCTTTCTTCTCTTTCAAAAACCATCACTTTCGTCTTACTTGCGTTCACTTTCATTCCCCTTTCTTTTAATTCCCAGTTCATTAATGTAACCATCATTTGCAACTCTGCCGCCGATGACGCAAGTATGACTTGATCATCGGCATACAAAAGGCATTTGACGGTTAACTCGCCCATTCTTAACCCACATTCTTCATCTTTCAAAGTTTGCAAACACCGGTCCATAAATAGGTTGAACAGCCAAGGGGAAGCCACACAGCCCTGTCTGACACCTTTTTGGATGCCAAACCAGTCCGAGTAGACCCCATTGATCCTGACACAAGCACTAGAGTCCCTATAAAGAGACCTTAATGCCTGTATCAAACCAGCGCTCAACCCATATGAGTTCAGTGTTTGCCATAACACATTCCTGTCCACTCTGTCATAAGCCTTTTCCAAGTCCATGAACGCACAAAAAACTTTCTGGTTTTTGGCCAAAAACTTCTCCGCAATCATGCGCATGGAAAAGACTTGATCTGTACACCCCATTCCCTTTCTAAAACCCGCTTGCACATCCCAAATTTTTCCATCAGTTTCTTTCATAACTCTTTCAATTAACACCTTAGCATACAGTTTACCCACAATACTAAGCAAGCTGATACCGCGGTAGTTTTTGCAGTCCTGCTGTGACCCTTTTCCTTTATATATTGGTACTATAACTGCTTTACACCAGTCATCCGGTACCCGTTTTAATTCCCAACATAAATTAAACAAGGTGTACAGCAGGCCTGCCACCACTCCCTCTCCGGCCCTTAGCATCTCGAGTGATACTCTATCATATCCAGCTGCCTTACCTGCTTTCATGCTTTTCATTGCTTTCATTATTTCATCTACACTTATCTCCATACCCCTTTCCACTTCTTTCGGAATTTCTAGTTCATTTAATTCATACGACTCTTCACTCATAAACACGCTTTCAAAGTATTCCTTCCATCTGTTTAAAATCGAAACTTCATCATTCAGAATACATCCATTCTCGTCTCTTATAGCATTTATTATAGGCTGTTTTGTATTTGCTTGGAATCTATGGCAAATATCCTTCTTATGACGCAGTCTATGGGAAAGCCTTTTATTTCTTTTTTACAAATGTTTAAAAGGTCATAATGAATGAAGACGCAGCGCTTCGTATTTCTTTTATTATTGGTTTGAGATATAAACTATCAAAATACATAAAGTTTCATGGTTGCATTGAAGTATAATTACTATGCTTGTTCCGTCTTTCTATTTAAAAGACACCTATTAATCACAAATAAACTAATTTTTTTAAAAGAAAATACTCGATATATAAGGCTTCGTTTGCTATGTAAGAAAATTCTAAATTCAAAAATCTTTTACGGCCAAGTTTTTTTAAATAATGCAATTTACATTTTATAATGGCGGATATGTTCCTTTTTAAATACACCAAGAGTTTGCAAGCAAAGAATGGAGCGTCTATTCAACTTAGTTTCCCATAGCTGATTTAACAACAGACTACGCAAGGTCCATTCAACTTTAAGGCCGCGGTATGCGACAAAGTAGGTACGTTAAAAGAACATTAATAATTTATCTCACGATTTCTGAGCTTAAAAGACATTTAAAAAATTGTATTTTCTTATTTATTCTCTAGCAGATTTGAAGTTAGAATAATTTGTAAAAATTACATAGGTACCTAAATAATATTTTTAAAAAACCATTTTTAATTCACTTACTACTGATTCAGAATACAGATAAAATCTATAAAGCTATAAAGCTCTGTCCTGGGAGGAACCAACCAGAAACCCAACGCCCAACGTACTTTCTTTAAACTGTTTATTATGTTATGTAATGTAATATTATGTTTTAAAATTAATTATACAAATTAATCATTTCAGAAAAAACAGATTAATATTAGCGATTACCTAATTTTCAGCGGTTATTATCATCGAAACATTTTTATACAGTATTTGTTCATTCTTTTAATTTAGCAATAGATAAACATTGTACATTTTCTTTATATTGTATATTTTTGTTGTATAAACGTGTTGTGTACTTATAATGTATACTATGCCCGTTGAATGAAATACTGACTGTGCAATCGATTGTAACTGCAATTGGTGTCTTTCCTTCAGTTCTTGTACCTGTATTTCTAGCATATGTATATAGAATGTATACCAGAGTATGAGAGTATATTTTTTTAAACTAATTAATGTTTGTGTGTACATACATTACATTTTCGTAAATATATTACTTAAGAGTTCAAAGCCCGAAAGTTTATATTTTAATTAATGGTTTAATTTCTTTTCTATGAGATTTTTTTGAAGAGTCGAATACTCTGTGTCATCTAAATCTTAATCTCTTAATTCTATTGTATTCCTACTCCAAGAAATTGAAGAAAATGTAATAAAAATATTTAATTGTCATCAAAAGTCCATATGCCTAAAATCAAAGGGGTCTACAGACCCAATAGCATTGATACCGTATACCGCACTATAAATTATACTAAGGCGCTTAAATAATAATAAAGGAACATGACTACGCCAGACATAAATCACTAATCTTGTTTATATGGGGGAGAAAATTATAGGCCATGTTTCCGTAGCCCGCATCCTTCAGATTTATCTTAGATATCTCACGATAGACGCACAGAAGTCTCGGATAAAGCACTGCGTTTATTTCTAGCTTGGGAAAGTAGTTCTGCCACTTGACTTTATCCACGAAGTTTATACCACATGCGCTCACATTAAAAAGGATGTCTATGTCTCTTAGTATTTTATGTCTCCCTGATACTCGTGATTTCTATCTAGTCTTCTTTTCAAATAATCATCGTCGGTTGTTGAGTTGCATAAATTGACGCTCCAGACACGGTTGTTCACATACAAGTCTGTAAAAAATAGTTTAAAAACTCTAAAACAATTCTAACTAATTTTAATGTCAAGCAAAAAAATCTGTTTACTTAAATCAATTTAGTTTTTGTTTTTATTTGATTACAATACCCATAATTTTAAATTGTAAGTGTATGTTATCACCAGGATTATAAATTTATTTTAATCTTTCAAGCGCATGACATTGATTAAGCCGTAATCTTTTTTTTTATTATTTGTTTTCGTTTGACTAATAATAATCCATTTGATTATAAAGCTTAAAAATTATTTCCAAGTATATTTATGATAAATCTTGACATAAGTATATTGTATTTTGTACCTATAGACAACAAGTGGTAAACTTAAAAAATTTGTACAACCGACATCAATCCCATACCTTTAAACGAGCAATTCTTGTATATATATATATATATATATATATATATATATATATATATATTATATATATATATATATATATTATCGGAATTCTCGGAAGCAGCACGGCTCCAACGATTTTCATAAAATTTTGTGTGCAGGGAGTTTCGGGGGCAATAAATAGATCTAGCTAGGAATTTATTGTTAGAAAATGTCTTTTTGTCCGTGTTTTTAGGTAATGAAAAACTGCTACAATATCGTCAGAATAAGAAGGTAAATTTTGACAGTTTGTTAATGATTACAAATAGCTTAATTGGTATATTGGGCGGTCGCAAAATCGTAATTCCGTGGTTCGAGCCCAGACCGATCGATCGTACTTTTTAAAAATTTTTTTCAAGTTCCTTTCTTTATTGAGAAAATCTTTTTTTTCGAGCCCTTTTTTTAGTATTTTTTTAAAAACACGAAAATTTTAATTAACCTCTCATGATTTTTTATTGAAATAACCAGTTCAGTTTTTTCTATTATGTCGCTAAGATCAAAAAATATTATTCGTATTTCATTAGTATGTAATTTGTATTTAAATATAATTTCCAAAACACACGAATTAAAAAAAACCGAGCGAAAAATTCCGAGCAAAGCTCGGTCGACCGGGTACTTTAAATAAAATGAGAACATTATCAATGTAGTCGAAATCAATTAAATACGCATTTTTTAGGATAACTCAAAAACTACAAGTCAGATCTTGATCAAATTAATATTGGACTACATGAGAAGCACCAGCTTTCAAATAAAAAAAAATATATCAAAATCGGTACGTAAAAAAATACAGCCGAATTGAGAATGTCCTCCTTTTTTTGAAGTTGATTGAAAATCAAAAATTGTCTGAAACTTCGCTGCCTAAAATTAACTCAGAAAACACTTTAATCTCACTTCAGAGAAATTGAGCATTCATGAGAAGGATATAGATATAAGGATAAGCATATCCTTTCACTAACTTACCATGTATCACGTACTCAACGTAATCCTATTAATTATAAATTATTGGCTTCAAATAAGATAAATCTTATTCACTGGCAGTAAATTACTGTAATACTCTCGTCATTGACATTACTCTAGCAATATTTATTTAACATTGGAAGTCATCCATTAGGAAACGCATTCGGTTTGATTTATAACTCAACCGCCATCAACCCGCCGGAGGCAGCAGCGCTTGTCGTGTGCATAAAGAAAAAAATGTATTTTCTTTACTATCTTAACGTTTAATCAGTTACATAGTAGTAGTGTATGTAGAATATTGGTAATTGACCAGTAAAAGAATTAGAGGTTTTTCACAATCGAAAGAAGTCCACGTAAGAAGTTAAACATCATGGTACTGGGCACATTACAAAAAACTGTAAGTGAGTTTTTAAAAAGTATACTTTTTTTTCTTTATAAGTTTAATATCTGACAAACTAGTTCTAGAAAGTATTCCATGTTTTAAGGCAACAACTTTAACAAAAGTATTTATGTAGTCTGCGTGTTATGATATAATTAATTGTTAAAATATTAATAAAACTATGAAAATAATCCCTCATTACTTTACCTAAGCAACGAACTCTAACACAAAGTTCGTTGTCCATAGGCGATATTATGATAATAGAAGTCAATATTATGAATTCGGACAGAGAAAGTCGAGTGCTGTTATAGATGCCCCAGTTACGCGCTCATTCGCTGGGTAATTTTAACTGATAATTATTAATCACTCCTTCCACAAAAACGATATTAGAAATTTTTGGCTTCATACTGTATTGGATACCTGGATATATTATACTGTAATAGAAATATGTCACTTCGTGTATGTCAAAATAAGGACGGATCGAATGAAGTCAATATGTACATACTGCGTTCAATTTGCAAATGAAGATCTTTTTTATTCATATCACGTTACCATTTTTACATACCAGCAAGTAAAATAATACGCTCACACATACATAATGTGTATACGTTTATAAGAGTATAGCTTATATTCTAACGCCCCACTGCTGGGCACAGGTCACTGACAAGTCAATAGAAACTCAAGACTTGGTTTGAAAACCAGTACGTGTTGGTAGATTTGAAATTACTTCGAAGTATTATATTATTTGTAGTATATGGAGATTTCTTCGGAATGTTTATTGGAGGCTCGCTAGCGTTCTCACTAAATATTTACTGCCGATTCGATTCTCGCGCGGAACAATAATTGACCATACCTGCTGCTTCCACGGTACAAGAGATATTTCTCGTGTAACTTCTTAAAATAGCGATATTGCATTATAGAATATTTATTTTAACATTGCGTATTATAATTAATAGAATCAGGCGTTTCTTTACGGAATTCTGTTATATATTATGGGATTCAAAAATTAATTAGCTAAGATCCGCGTAAAGTTAAACTCTATATACGTTCTACTGCTGGGCACATGGCTTCTCGAGGGTTTTAGGGCAAGGAAGTTTTCGCCACGATGTATATTGGCAGACTACGCATGTTTTCGAAACTTTTTATTTTATTTTCCAGACATCCACGTTTTATCACGATGTTTTCCTTCACTGTTTAGCACGTGGTAACAAAATCCGCATAATAACATAAAACGTAACCTAGTAGAAGGGCATCTCCCGCCCTCCCTCAATTGCGTTCACTATACCTATGTTCCGCTGGGTTTCTTTAGCATCTTGTGCATTATTTTAATATTTTCGTGCTAATCAGAGCAAGTAGCTTATATATTTATTGCCACAGGAGTCGGTGTCACCTTTCGGCACCAACAGTGCCTTTCCTCGTAGCGGTGTAGTTTTGCAAGCTATTGAATGACCGCAGTCAATCCGTATTAAGCAAGTCCTCGTCAGGTAATCCGAGACACCGACTTAAATCAAACGGCTTTGTACGTAATATGCTACGCCTCAGCAAATAACGAAAATAATACCTACAGCAGGATTATCGTGAAATATAGCTATGTTATGCTTGCGTGGTGGTCGACTGAAGTATCTACGTGATTCGTGAGTTCGAATCCCGAATAAAAAAGTGTACGTATGTTTACCCATCTGCGATTCGTGTGCAAAATACCTTAACGGCACAGGAAAATATCCTAGTATATAACATTTTAGCGATTCAGAGCTAGTCTTATGCGTTGTCACCCCTGAGCACTAGGATAAGATGCCTTATTATCAGTAACAAGCCCTTAGAACTGTAATTAAAATAAACCCGACTGTGTAAAAACTGAAACGAAGTTTTAAAATATTATTTCCTATGACCCTTTCACTACAAACACTTATCTAACAACGTCACATACGTTAAAATCCATCAAACCGTTTAGACGACAGAGACATGAGCGTGCCAAACTTCGATCAATAATAATACCAAAGAAACAGTCATACATAAATGCATACATTCCTTCTGGGGAGTTAGGAAAAAAGTCTCTCTAAAAAGGTTCTCTACACTTTGTACTACAACCATAATACGGCTGCAACGTAGCTCTACCATGTAAAAAATAACGAATATGTCATAATACCGCCAACCGATTTGTCAGGCCAAGCACTGAGCTAGATACTCGCACCAGTCTGTTAGATTTGGCTTTGCATTCTTTAAATGAATAAATATGGTAGAGCAAAGCTGTTGCGACTACGAATCTGAATATTTATTCTTAATGAAGGATATATTTAGGTGTCTATTGACTACAGCATTCACCTACCATCGAGCTAGGGTTACCAGATGACAGGAATTTTCCTGACATGTCCGGAATTTTAATCCTCTGTTAAGGAAACAGGGAAAATTTGAAAATCTTAGGAATTTATGAATAGTAAGAGAAAAACATAAGAAATACAAATTAAAATATTTCTTAAACTGTTGTTGTTGAGATTTGATTCAATTTATTATTATTATTTGTGATTAACAAATAATAATAATAAATTGAATCAAATCTCAACCATAACATTGTTTCATTCATTCATCTGATCTGGCTCGTACTTTTTATTGCTGAATGTTGCACATATGTCAAGCACATGCGCGAGTTTTTTATATTTAGATATTTATGCTGGTTCAACGTCAATGTCAGGAAATTTATTGACAAGTTAGGGATTTTGCCAGGAAAACTTATTTTCGGATCTGGTAGCCCTACATCAAGCGGTCTGTGTCCTGGTTATTCATACCTAATTCCACAGAAAATACCGTCAGTCGGTCGCTATAGCATTTTCTTTAGTAGCAGTTTCACATGGTTATTTTATATTTCAGGAGTATTAGTCTCGAGTTGACTCTGAAAAAATAATTCATGGTACCTACGTCGCTATAACTCAAAAAAGTCATAAGTGATATTTCATAGGACACCATGATCTTTACTTTGGAAGTTGCATTATAGCTTTATCACAGCAATCCATAAATAGAAAAAGGACAAAAACCGCACTTGAGATAGTCACCCCTCTCGACCGTCTTTATTGTGGGAAGTTTCAAACAATGTGAGAAGGCGTAGTTTTTGCCCGCACACGTTCTAGGAACGAAGTTCGTCAGGTAGCCGACGATAACGTTAGTGGTTATTTATATAATTATTTCTTATGTTTACGCGAACACTACATTGATTGAAACCACTTTTACGGATTGAATCGCGTTTAATTTATATGATTTTTAATTCCCAACGTTTTGGGGTGCTTTACGGCACCCATGGTGACGGGGGACTGAGGTGACTGACATCGGGACGTCCGTCACCTCAGTCCCCCGTGACCCCACCCATGGTCTGGACTGAGGTGAAAGAAGAGGTGCTGGAAAGCACCCGAAAACGTTGGGAATTAAAAATCATATAAATTAAACGCGATTAAATCCGTAAAAGTAGTTTTAGTCAGTAGCTATTTATATTTCTTGTCAATACAACTTCAATATAGTAAAGATAGTATTTTTGATTACGTACATTCATTCATTTAAAGAAACCATTACAGACAAGTTTATTTTTGTTAATTCAATACAGTGCATCAAAATCGACTCCTGACCTTGTCTTCCCAATAGATTATCTCATAGAAAGGATATTTGCCACACATGCTTGGCAAGTGTGTTGGCAACCGCAGTTTTTAATTAACGACTTTACTAAGCGGTAAATAAATTTTCATTAATTCAGATAAAGCTCTTAATTCTTGCTTCTACTATGATACAATTCCCGAGAAAGGTAAGTCTATATCAATATATTTAATGCATTTTTTATGAATAACCATATCACCTTACTTCATTCTTAATTTTCCCTCCATTTGCTGCAATAAAATACTTTTGCCCTAATGATTTCTTATATTTCGCGAACACTACACATTGAAGTAATATAGTTTTTAGGAATTTATGGTATATTTAACTTTTTATTGAGAGTGACTGGGGAGTAGTGCTCAAGTAACGCGGTACCATAGATTAATTAACTGTGTAGATGGAACAAAGTTAAATTTTTGGTATTAAGTGCTTAAAGCTCTGAAAGTCGGGTAATTAAAAAGTTAAATATACGCGATAAATTGTAAAAACTAGTATTACTTCATTTTGCTACAAAAGCGGGCACGCGTTTTAACTTACTAGATCAGGGATTCCCAAACTGTTTTGGACAAGAGACCCCTTTTCCAAAATGAACTGATATCTCAAACCCCAATAGCCAAATTACTTAAAAAATCCTATCTCTAGATTTTTTTCCTATTCATACAAAATACGTAAAAACTTAAAAACTTTGCGGTTTTCCTTGACATCATTTTGTCATGAAAATTTAACAAAATAAAGAGACACAATATCTTTTCATTATATCCCCTAGATAAGGCGACTACTTTGGGAATCCCTGTACTTGATGTTAATGAAAGATTTAGAACAATGGGTCTATACGTCTATTTTAAAATCTGTAGCCTTTCTATGCAGTCAAGCTGTGACAATGACCTTTAACAGCCCACGCTAATTATATACACACGTCTTCTGCGACGGTCTGCGCCGGACTTGTTGATGTTGGAATGTTCCCTTACATACATACTTGCACGAATTTAAATATTTTTTTGTTAATCACATACATATTTTGTAAATTGTACACTTAATGTGATATCTAAAGAAATTAGCACCATAATTCTGTTATATCCTATGTCAATATTAGTTTTTCTTATAACGTTAAGTATACAGTTTCATATTTTTATGTTACCATTTGCATATCAAGAGGTAGATGTAAATTGTTCTATATGCCGCGCACCGAGTGAGAAGTGTCGTTATCTATTCGTTACAGACCACCAAGGAAGATACAAGAGTCATCTTAAAGGAATTTGCAAGTCCTACTTTGCAAATTATCTGAGAGTACTAAATTTCACTCTTTATAGATATCTCTTGTATAATATAATCTTCAATTTATTTATTTTTTTAAAAACTTTATTTATGAATCTGTCTTGACATCAGATTAATGTCGGGAAACGTTGACTTATATGATATTAATCGTAGAATTTACATAAGGGGTCGTCTGCGATTCACCTCGTACAGGCCCAGAGATAATTTAATGGAATGTTTTAGCATGTTTGTTGCATAACTTATAATTTTAAATATCAATTTAAATTTCCTATTTAATTTTTTTTAAATGACCGTTAAATGATTTTAAACCTGAAGACAAAATATAAAAAATTTTGATTGTGTACGAGTATGTTGAAGTATTGTTAATTTATGTTGAGTCGATGAATGATGTCAGTGATATTCTACAGTTAAGCCAATGATATCGCGTTTGTTTGACACAATAGTAGTCAATAATATTGTTATCCTCGTAATGTATGTAGCTCATCTTGCTTATTGCATTTAAATAATGTACGAATATCTATACAAATAAATAAATTTGTGTGTCTGTTTGTGAAGTCACAATAACAGCTTTTACTAGTTAGTATATACAGTACTTATAAGAACACAATTTCTAAAATTTTTGGCTCTGTTTGTACCGGCTATTATTTGAAATGGCCGGACCGATTTTGACGGGCGTGTCACTGCCAGATAGCTGATGTGTAAAAGTAAATTAGGCTACTTTTATTTTAGAAAAAGAATTATGGTTCCGCGCTAAAAATTTAAAACCTATTTAATTAAATACACGCGGGCGAAGTCGCGGGGAAAAGCTTGTTATTACTAAAACTGCTTTTCTTTGTGCACTGCTCAATATAGCTTCGTAGCTTCGTATTGTCATCTACAATGGGACTACTATTATTTATTCCATGCAGGTTCGGGCCTCGGGGAGTTCCCCATTACCCCGGTAATCCTCACAGCCCATTTCTAAGGGCCGGTCTTGGGAGCCGTACATTGTACGACATTGTAGGTTATCTTCTTTGGCGTATTGCGCGCCACCAGGTAAGTGCTACCGGAGGGTCAGCCGTCTTTAAGCCCCGCGGAGTCCCGAGGAGAAGGAGTCGATGCGGGGCAATCTTGCCGACAGGAGTGCGCTCCTGATAGCATTCCGGGCCTCCAGTGCTCCTTCCTGGCTCTAGGTAATTGCCTGGTATCCCTAGGCAGAAGTTGGCGTATCTCGCGTCTCTGGGAAGGGATCTGCCGAAGGGTCAGCAACCTCCAGATCCCGCGGGGACGCATCTCGACGCGGAGCCTAAGTCACCAACAGGCGCGCGCTCCCAGCAGCGCGCCGGGCCTTCGGAGTTTGCTTCCCAGCATGTAGATTATGCGCAGTGTTGGGTATGTAACATCCCGGGCGGGGTCAGGGGCGTCCTCGAGGCTCTACGCAAGCCGAGTTGGCCCCACAGCACGTGCACCCACTGCGAAGCGACGCGCTGTACTTCTCCCACCCGGGCGGGAGACGACGACCGACGGACGTGACCGCCTGCCAGCGCGGTCCAGACGCGACTCGCTCAACATAGGCCCTTTCCTAGAGTACTCCAGTAGGGAAGCATTACTTGGAAGATGGCCCCTCTGAGATGTGAGGAAGCCTACATAGGCTGTACCACAGATAACCTCCTAGGAGGTAATCTGTGGGCTGTACCTACCTTTCTTTTCCTTTTATCAATATCTTTGTTAAATAAAGACGCAGCTGTATTAATTTATCTAATAGTATTTGCGATTATATGCGTTCATTCATAAAATGAAATGATTACGGACAATAAAATCGTTCATTCATTACGGTCTATCAAAAGTCGACCGTACTGAACATAGGTTTCGCCCATTAATTATCTCATAGGGAGGATATTTGCCATAGTTGCCACGATAGCAAGCATGATGGCAACCTCGTTTCTGAATGATATGATTATTATTATTATTGAGTTGTTTTCAAGATGCTGCAGCCCATCTTCTCGTTCATTTCCTTCTGTCGCCACTTTTTAGACACCCACTAGTGAATTCTCTTACGCCTGCCTACATAGCAAGAATTTTAAAAAGGGAAATAGATTAAGAGTTGTCTAACGATTAGTTATATTTTATAGAATAAATGAGCCAACAGTCCATCTAATGGTAAGGACTTGATGTGACCCATAGACATCTTCATCTATCCTCCAATAAAAACTAAAATACAGAAGCGTTTTCGTATCTGAGGATGAGTATGCTCGTTTCTAGAAAAAGGGTCTCCGAATCTCTGCACTTAACAAACTGCTATTTTACGCTGGTATTCTGTGAAATTGTGGTCCCTTCTGCTGTCAAGCCGATGCATTCGCGCTACAGCCATAATATAGTTGCAGCTTTGCTACACCACGTAGAAATAATAGTTCCAGGACGACACGACACAATTTTGAAGTTGCCATGCGGTCGCATTATCATTGTCACATCGCATCAATTCGTGTGATGAAAAAATTATATATTTTATATGCAGGGGAGTCGATATTTGCTCACCATAACCCAGCGTTTGTTGCTAACTCTCGTACTTACCAATTGAAAGAAACTGATAACTTCGTTTCAAATTAAAAAAAAACAGTGAATAAATTTAAAAGTCAAACAAAATTCTCAATAACCAAAACATGAACTTGAAATACGAGTCATTATGTAGCGCGTAGGAGGTGTCTACATTCGGTTATACAAATTATTATCACTTAAAGTTATGCAAGTTGAGTAACCTATTTCACAAGTTAACGGAACTTGTTCTAACCTTGAAATATGGCCGTATTTACATTTGCATATCAAAGTATAAATAGCGATAATTGTGTCCCAAATATATGGTCAACTTTTGTAAAATAAATTCAAAAAAGTTTATCATATGACTATAATTATTTTCTTTTGTTTTTTTTTACAGAGTATACTTTTATATTGGTCCTATGTAAATTTCAACCAGATCTGATTGAACTTGGATTTGTTAAATAATATTACGATTTTATGTGGTAAAGCCACGTGATAGAGACACGCAGCAACTATATTCAGGTTTCAGAATGAATGGATTGGCTAGACCGAAGTAGGAACACGCTCTCATAGGTTCATCCAACTACAGACAAGCAACAGATTAATGCTCTGCTGTGTTTCGTATGGTGATTGTATAGAACCGGAGACCGCTTTTATTAAAAACGAGATATAGTCATCACTTATCATTACAACACAAGTCCGCTACTGAACACTGTCCTCCCCCAAATAATGCCACAAAGCACGGTCCTAAAACACCTGCATCCACCGACTTCCTGCATGTCTTACCAGGTCGTCACTCCATCTAGTGGGGGGCCGCCCAACACTTCGCCTACCGGTACGAGGCTGCCACTAGAGAACTTTGCTTCCACAACGGTTGTCGTTTCTTAGAGCTATATGGCCGGCCCATTGCCACTTCAGCTCTGTTGGACCGTGTCGGTCACTCTGGTTTTACTGCAGATAGCCTCGTTTTTCAGTTAATCACGCAGAGAAATCCCGAGCATAGCCCTTTCTATAGCTCGCTAAGCGAATTTGAGCTTCCTCATACGTCCAGCATTGAATAACCATGTTTCAGATCTATAATTCATCACTGGCAACACGCACAACCTCGAGGTTAATGCTCCCAACAACTATCGGCATAGGTGTGACATGGACGTTACACATGATCTTTGTTTTGTCCATGTTCATCTTAAGACCGATCAATTGGGAGGCACTATATAAAACATTGAGCATAGTGCTTAGGTCCTCCAGCGCTTCTGCCATAAGGACTATATCGACGCAACGAGACATTCATAGAAAAACCAATTTAATGAGATGTATTGTTAGAAAGAATCACATATGCGGGTATTGCGTTGTGTGCGTGTGCGCACGCGCTTAATTGCGGTCCCCCTCTATGATGTGTCCACTCTAATGGTTGTCGCTTCAGACCACGGCTTCAGACCTTAATATTATATTGTTTATTTTTTCCAATTTGTAATGCTGTTACCTTGTAATATCAATTGTTGAATACATGTAAAATTAAAATCATGAATATAATAGTGTTATCTATTTATTTGTATAATGGGCTAATCGTAAATGTTCGGTAAAGATCTGGGGCGTAAGTAATTGCGTGCTACGGTGCTTATGACGCAATAAGTGAGACGATTCCGCGGTAATGTATTTATCGCACCCCTCCTGTTAGGAACATATGGCGCAATTGTCAATTTACTGCTTCTTGTGCAAATTTAACATTAGTTTAAACAATAGTTAAGCTAACCTATGTAATAATTTGCTCTTCTGTTTAATTTCCCAAGAAACATTCGAACTAAAAACCTGCAAAGCTTTTTCATTTTTCTTTTTAATTTTCCGTTTAAATTATGTAATAAAATAAAAAGTAAACAAAATATATTAAATTTTGTAAGTTCTAGACAGGTAACAAACGTCAGTAATTTGTTCAAGTTGTCTTTGTATTGACTGATATGTCACTCAGTTTCACTCTCAATCGGCAAAGATGAATCAACCAAGTATGAGTTTGTAAACAAGCAAGGTATAGGAGTATAGGATATGTAAGTACTAAGCTTAGCAACCCTAATAGACTTTTGTACTTGTTTATAGACGATGTCATTGGCTTATAACAGGATAAATAATTTAAGACTAACTTTTTTGATTTTCTAATAATCCTTATTTAAAATCTTAACCAGGTACCAGTACTACTTGACAATAGTGAGTTGTGACAGAGTACTTTGAAACTTTTCGGCCAAGTATTGCTGTCACTTTAACACGGCTTATAAACTTATAATCCATTTACAATTCTTATGTTACAGTCATATGAAGATGTCATTATGAAGTGTCCGGCGCGCAGTCCTAATGCGTGTTGGCTGACTTCACATGTCTACCGATTTTTTTTGATTTTTCAGATATGCACACTTTCCTACGATGTTTTGTTCAACGCCAGCAAAAGTCAGGCACGTGGTAAATCTGCGTTATATTTCATCTAACAATTTTCCTGGTGGGCGAACCCGGGGTGTTCGCGTATTGTGAAACTTACAGTGAGCGCTTTGGCTCTGAGCTACCACGGTTTACGAGTTATATATTTTGAGATTTTTTTAATTTTTCCCACAATACACATATATGATGTAATGTTACAGACTATATACGTCCCATTGCTGCGCACAGGCCTCCTCTCATTTCTGAGAGGGTTTTAGGGCAACATAGTGACCGCCGCGATCCCCCAACGCGTGTTGGCGGACTCACATGTATGTCTTCGAAATATCTTTTATTTCTCCGACATGCAGATATCCTCAAGATGTTTTTCTTCACCGCCGAGCACGTGGTTAATCAGCACTTAATATTGAAATCAACAATTTGAGCGAGGATCGAACCCGGGCTGCTCGTGACAATACACCTGCTTAAAAAGAACTAATTTAGGTCTATCATATCCATTGAAGAATTTCAATCAGCATTAAATTAAAACAAAATTTATTTACGAATAAATTTCGACCCTATCGAGTCAAAATTTATCCGCCAGTCCACGTGTACATAAAAAATATGATATCAACAATGGCTAAATCGAATAATTGTTATTTTACTGTTGCAAAACAGATATAATATTTCTAAAGTTCAAAGTTTATTTGATTCAGCGTCTGATTTATTTCAATCAGCACTAAAAATTGACATCAACAATTTGATTGGTGCCGCCGATGATCGAACCTGGGTTGCTCGTGACAATACACCTGCTTAAAAACAACTAATTTAGTGCTATCATATCCGTAGAAGAATTTCAGTCAGCATTAAAGCAAATTTTATTTACGAACAAATTTCAACCCTATAAGATAGATATATCGAGTCAAAATTTATCCGCCAGTCTACGTGTACATAAAATATGATATCGACAAAAATGGCTAGATTGAATTATTGTTATTTTAGTGTTGCAAAATGGATATAATATGTCTAAAGTTCAAAGTTTATTTGATTCAGCGTCTGATTTATTTCACTTTCACAGCAAATTTGTTCGTAACTTTATATTTGATATTTATTTACGAGTATTTTATTTGTTTACCGTCTTTCTTTGCCTTTTTAACATTAAAATTTCGATGGTATATTTGATGTGTAATTTAATTTGAAATTCCAACTTTCAAAGTTATTTAAAGTAATGTAAACGAGTTTTATGCCTTTTCTATAGAAGTAAGCACGACAAACGAGCACACAGTCCACATGGTGGTTTTTGAATGCCAGGCCCATAGTCATCTACATCCATTTTCGATTATGAATCAAACTACAGATAGCTACCCTAGAGGACTAAGGTGGAACATCCCGTAACCATTGAATAAAACTATTATTTACGGATTTTATCGCGTTTAATTACTTTAATTTATTTTTATTATTATCTCGACGTTTCGGGTGCTTTACAGCACCAATGGTCACGGGGGGGGACTGAGATGTTTGACGTCCCAATGTCATAGTTAGTCCGGCTACCTTCAGTTTTTTTTTATATTAATTTTTGGTCCGATTTACGCAAAACGGGTGCTACCATCTGCTTGGGATCCTATAATTAACAAAATTAAACCCAAACCCAAGCATACTACTGCAAGACTTCATGATACTATAAGCTCTTTTTGCGTAAATCGGACCAAAAATTAATATTAAAAATTTAAACGCTTAAACGTTTAATAAATACATTGGGACGTCAAACATCTCAGTCCCCCCTCATTGTGTGTGTACAAAAGTCATTTATAATACTTGCTTAATTAATAATTAAGCAAATAAAATAAAAATCATATATATTATATAGATATGAGCTGATTTGGAATTAAGATATAAAGTGGCAGTAGGAATGTTAAACTAAATTTCTTGTAAGTGGTTAAAATTATCAACGAACTTTTTATCTCTGCTCATACGTTTATCGATATCTATATATCGATGAAACATAAAAAGAGCTCTTACTTTTTCCTTTATGATTATTGATCTTATAACTATTTATTTTATTTTTATTGATTATTGTTCTGAGTATAATCTTTGAGTATTTATAAGCATAGCTTACTTATTTATACTCTAAGAGTCATTTTCTAGCGCTTTTATTTAAATGTTGACAGTTTTTTTAAGGTTCTCATAGTTTTGGATGTGACTAACGACAAGTTAATATTACCCCGAAGCCCCTTAAAACGTGGGGTGACGCGACAGCTGATCGGAAGTGGTGCCCTTTGTTCAACTTCCAACCGCACTTTGTCGTTTGAGGAAGGAAGGAAGGAAGAGGGGAGATTATTCGAATCGAACCGGCTTACTATAAATACATTAAGCAATTGTGTACTTTTCCCTTTTTTTCTTTTAAATTATGTGCATTGTCTATTGCAAAGACTGACACTATGTTACTGAATTGAATACCTTAGCACAAAAATACTTTCGAATGTGAATCAGTAAACCATGAAGGATGGTTATGTCTTTGTGATATATATACGAGATTTATTTTTCTGATTTGGTTACGAAATTTTATTGCGGGCCCCATTGTCCCATATGAAATATTCGTGTTTTTTATTCGTACAAATCCAACAGAGTTCCATTAAGTATTCAGAGCTTTCCGGCACAATGGTGCATGGTGCACGCAGTGGCGCGCGCGCAGCATGTGATTGTTCGAGATACGCGGGTGGTTATTCAGAAATTTCGGCTTTTGTCAGGTACAATAAACGAAGTATATACTCCGTACGGCCTACCTTATCGATTTTCTAAACCATTATTAATTATTTCCTGACACGCCTAGATTGTTTCCGTTCTCTCGTATCTGTCTGTCTCTCGTTATGTATATCCGATGCTAAAAGAACG
Organism: Parnassius apollo; assembly: GCA_907164705.1. NCBI lineage: Eukaryota > Metazoa > Arthropoda > Insecta > Lepidoptera > Papilionidae > Parnassius > Parnassius apollo. The sequence goes on along the minus strand of CAJQZP010000885.1, from coordinate 22,390,908 downwards.
TTGTAAAATTGTCATTCAATAAAGACTCACGCTGCGCGTCGTTGTAATGTTCCGATTCATTAAACAGCATCAAGGAATCGATACATTGTTAAAAACTGGTGAAGTGCTTGATGTTTTTTATAGAATAAGAGTAATAAAGTGAGAAAGCACACTGTCCATCTGACGGTAATTGGATGCTGTGGTCCATAGACAATCTATCTTTAATTAAAAATCAAAATGCATTTGCGTTGTCACACTAACTTGAAGACTAAGATGGAATGTCTCATTTCCAGTAATAATGGTCTCCGGTCTCAACACTCACCATACGAAACCCAGCAGTATTAAGCTGCTATTTTACGCTGGTTGAGCCAATCCACTCATGCTACTCATTAAAGCTGCAGCATGGCTCTACCACTTGTAAATCTATTATTTACAATTATTTCTATACCCAGGTATCACCACCAGGTCACCCCCCCCCCCCCGCCGCTATATAATTTGCTACGTGCTTGGACTCCTGTTCTGTGTGGTAATCCGTCTCGGTAGGTAATTTTAAAGCTATGTTGCCAAATATTTAATTAAAAAAAACCTAACAATTTTATAACTGCCAAATTTAATTTTGTGTTGGCCGTGGTAGCTCCGATGGTTAATGCTCGCTGTAAATATAACAGAACGCGAGTAACCCGGGTTCGATCCCCGCCGGCACCAATGAAATTTTTAATTGCAATTTTAAGTGCTATTTACCACGTGCTCGGCGGTAAAGGAAAACATCGTGAGGAAACCTGCATGTCTGAGGAATAAGAATAAAATATTTCGAAGACATGTAAAGTTCGCCAACACGCATTGGGGCAGCGAGGCGGACACTTCCTTGCCCTAAAACCCTCAGGAATGAGGTAAGGCCTGTGCCCAGCAGTGGGACGTATATAGGCTGTAACTTTACTTACTTTACAAATTTAAATTATCTAGGGGTAAAAAGCACACACCTACATTGATTATAATATGTAAATACACCAAATGTGTCGAATAAGAGAGCACTTTGGCTAAAGACATTTCATTTACATGGTCAAATAAAAACAGTAAAAGACAAACCTGTATGTCGAATTAAAAAAAAATTGGGACTTGAAATCCATCAACACACACTGGAGCAGTGTTCTAGACCCTTCCCGTTCCGTTTCCTTTTTAACAATCAGAGGAGGCCTGTATCAAACAATTAATTGTAATAATATTGTATAATATTTTTAATTAATCGTATCAATCATTGCATTACTAATTAATGTTATGACTATTAAACACAAAAACATGTAGGTATGTCTGTTCCACACCTAATCTTCACTGATAGCTTGATGTTTTCGAAAGCCCTTAACGAGACGCCTGTAAATACTGCACTCGCCACAGCTGAAATTCAGTTTTGTGGCTTCTGCAAATATATTTTATTGCTTCTCACCCACAAACTTACGCGGAAGGCACTTGAAAGTACTTTGAAACCGGTTAAATTACTTTTGGTGAATGATATTACCAATTTCCTTTATAAATATTTTAATATATGTCTATACCCGGATGTTACAACATGACAAACTATTACGAATACGTATAACCTTTTATAAGTAATTACTTACTTGTTCCGTAATACCGCTATCTCGGTATATTTTATGAACCGCCTAATACTGATCATATTATGTCCCTTAAGTATATTACCTCACTTTCGTAGCTATCTTTCAGCGAGAATACTTTATCTAGAAAACGGTTACGACTTTTGATAGCAAATAAGAGACGGTACATTATTTATAGAAAATTTTCCGAAGCTATCGTTTTTAAGCTTCTTAAATCAACCGTTAAAGACAAAGACGAAAAAATATTGATCTAGTTTATTCCTGCTCTACCGTTAAGAATTTCGATCAATGTCAACAAGACAATTTCATTCATTTTGATACCTCCTTTGTGACCAAAATTACTATTTAACCGACATAAAAAAACGAGGTTTTCCGTTTTACCCATATTATGTTTGCTATTTTTTATAAACTACACGATCGATTTTCATAATATTAGTAATCAATCTACGTACTTATGGAATAGTTCCAATATATATAATGTTATGCTGTTTAGTACTTTTTACAGTTAATTTAAAAAAAGTTTAATTTTTCAAAAATTTAAGTTATAAACGAGAGACTTGCTCTTAATTCTTGGCAAATATTTTTATAAAGGCGGATTACACGTAGGTAAAGTCAATAAAATTGTATATTTTTATGCCAATATATTATTTTTATTAGTTAAACAGTTGTCAAAGGCCGTACAGAAGTTTAATTATTCACAGGCATATTTATTTAAATTTCTTTGTCAGTATATCAGAAGCGAAATAAGCACCTTGGTGGTTTTAAGCAATTTGTCTTTGCATCTATAAACAAAATGAATAATAGATATGAATCTAATAAAAAATTAAACATGTGTAACTAAATCAGATGGAAGCAATCTGTCTAATGGACCGCGCCGGATGGGTGACGTAGATGACATGGGAATGCGATTCTATTACGTACGAGTTAAAAGATATCACAGACTTCTTACAGATGTAACGTGCTCTGATGATTTATGCTTACAAATAAAACAACGTTTGTGGTTTCAAATCACGGAGTGCATCGCTTTTATTACTCTTAATGAGTTTTTTAGCTTCAACGAGCTGTAAAAACATCCATTTAAGGAAGTTACTATTTACTTCCGAAATAAGTCAAATAAGTAATTTTAATTGCTTTTATTCAGGTGAAAAAAATAACTTACGCGTGATTACACATTATGCAACTGATAGATTAAAAATATAGCAAAATTTTTCTATATTATTTATGTAATAATGTATTGTTTTTCCAAAATCTTGACACCACACTAGGAGTTTCTCCTGTACCGTAAAGCGGTTTACATACATATATTACACAAGGGCAAATATCGATACTCGGAAAAATTATTTGTCGGCCATTCAAATACTTGTTTTGTGTGTGATTCGACCTTAAGGCCCTATGCGCTAAAACTCATTGCTAAGTTACTGTGCCGCGGAGCTGTCAAAATATTGTCCTCATTTGAGTTCAAAATTTACAAATGGTGGTCATTTTTGATGGGGTCAATGATATGCGTTAAATTCGGACATATTAAAGCGATTTTTGATGATAACACTTCACGGTTATCCCGAAGACTTTCATATTTTCTGCATAGCAATAAAACTCATTAGCAACGCCGCCGGAAAGTAAAGCGAAGCAGCCAAGCGAGTGTCGGTATGAGCAAAACCAGCTTCCTCTCGTCCATATTTGGGCTACTGTCTGGAAATTTGATTCGTTTGCTGGTGTCGTACGGCTTTTTAACCGAATGCTCCAAAACGTACAGTAAACTATTGTTCAAAAGTCAGTCCACACATAGCGAAATTGAACAAAACAACGCTTTGACTGCCAGGTAACAGCTATTATAACTAACTGTAATATCAATTTGAGACATTGTTATGTACGTATTTATTAAGCTATTGCATAGCTTCTATCGCGGGCCTTGGGCCTTGAGCGCGGGGACCGAATCCAGAAATTCCGTAACGAAAAAAACCTCACGCTCCCCACTCCGACGGGCACGGAGGTGTGGCGTTGAAAGCCGTGCATCGTCTAACGTCGTTTCAGTTCGGCAGACTTCGGCACTCGGCAGACTTCGGCACGGTGTTTGTGTGCGTGCGACTAGACGTATGCGTTTACACTAGCTGCTAACTCAATGATAAAATTCCTGAATAACCTACATGTATTGTAAGATATTAAAAATATTTTAAACAATATTAACTTCTCATTATTCAATAAGAGAAAAAAATTGTTTTCTTATCGGTCACCACGCTCAAAAAGTGTAACTTGATTTAATATCAAAGACTTAACTGCATAAATAAAATAAATAAATAATTATAATTGCATAAGTTGATAAAAAATGCTATGCAATAGCTTTACCGCGGCAGTCACCGAGTGCCACACGTATTTTTTATATATTTTATTATGAGACAGTAACCGAATGGCGGATTCGAACCCACAACCTTTAAAGTTCGCGGTCTACATCACAGGTAAGCAGCCTTCACGATACAGGAGAAAATCTTAATGAGGGCGTATCATTTTTATAAAAAAAATGTCAAAGTCAAGGTAACAACTTGAATGTCGTCTAAATAGTTACATTTGAAACCTAAACTTAATACGTGGTAGAGCCATGCTGCAGTTATATTAGTAGTATAGTTGTAGCACGAATAAGTCGGTTCAACCGGGGAAGGACCACGCTCTCACAGAATACCAGCGTAAAATAGCAACTTAATGCTGCTGTGTTTCGTATGGTCAGTGTAGAGACTCTTTTTACTGAAAATGGGGCATTCCATCTTAGTCCATACGGGTGACAACGCGTCTGTATTTTTATTCGTAATCGAAGATCATGTAGGTATAATAACCACTTATCATTATGTGAACTGTGTGCTCATTTGTCACCATAATCTTTAAAAAATATTTACACATTATTGTTTACAAATTAAAAAAGGGTTACAAAAGGCTGACTTTTGCCTCTTCCAGTCAACCCTGGGAGTTACTGAGTGAATTATGTGTAAATAAAGATAGAAAATAACATAACAATATACTTGTAGCACGTCTTCAGAAAACGAAACAATTGAATTGAAAATTTCTATTAACTTCATAATAAAGCGTGACTTGCTGCTTGCTTTTATCACATTTCGTGATCGATAGAGATCATTTCAGTTTGTACAATAGGCGCTTTGTACCTATTCTCAATTATTCCAGTACACATCTACCGTCAGATTTCCATCTTGATTGAAGCTCGTGGAATGTAATTTCGATGTCAGTAAAACAGAAAGCACGCGGCTGATAAAAATTGCATGAGTCGTTGCAAGAAATGACTTTTGCCATTTTTAAATTAAGAAAGCGACAATGAGTTATTTGCTACCACAAAAGCATAGTCCAATTTACGAATTGTAAATTCATAGATTCTATAAAAGCGATTCGTTAATGCACTACAGTCCTTTACAAGTCTACTGCTGAACATAGGTCTTCCCCAAGGAATGCCACATAGCACGGTCCCGAGCCACCTGCATCCATCTAATGAATATTGTTTTGTTAATGACAGCGGGAAATACCAATCCCGTGGTCCATTCAGTGGCATATCATACTCAAGTGGTAACTATTTTATCGTATTTTTATAGGTTCTAACGAACTGTACAGTCACAAAATATTGGTAAATATATTTTTTTAATTACAAACAATAAAATTTATGTTTCATTTTTGTTGAAAGTGATGCATATTGTATATAGCTAGAATTTTGCTAATAATCCCTCATTTTATTTGCCTTCGTTTCTATCGATATTTCTTTCAAATACAATCAATAAATGACACCTGCTGCTGTATCATTGGGTATAGCGACTTATTTCCCTTTTAATGGCTTTAAATTATTGTCAATTTCGATTAAAATTGCTTTTTTTATGTTGCCATAAAAATTCTACTAAAATGAATTGAAATTTCAACTTGCACAAAGGAACACAGATTGTAAAACGGCGCTTTAAGTTTCAATCCATATTTGAGCGATACGATGTCGTTATACATCATGGAGCGGCTTTTTGTAAGCCCTTGGTTTCACTTGCATGCTATAAAAATGTCAAATACAGAATGTAATTTTATAATTAAACTTGGATTAAACAGTAAAAAGAATAATTTTCGCATAATAATATGTTCTGCAGTCGGTGCTAAGCTCTGAGTCTGAGGAGGTAAGACATAGTAGATCGTAGTATTATTTGCTCTGAGGTGCCGAAGCATTAGAGCCATAGAGAATTAGAGATGTCAGTTTTTACGCTTTTGAAAATTTTTATTTTATTTTCTTGCGTCGGCTAAGAATGTCGTCTAATTTAATTAAGTTCATGTTCCATTTTGCCATATTTAGGGACAAATTTGTGTTCAATTTCATAATACGGTAACCACCCATAAACTAAATTCTTAAAAAAGCATACGTATCGAATATAAAAACTGTTTGTTTTTGGAACTCGGTTAAAAACAGATACAGTATGCGTGCTATGCGCGAATACGTTATCTTTCAAACTGACATTTCGCTCTACACTGTGCTCTAACTCAACTTCAAGTGCGTTATCTTACTGAGTTTTAAAAAATAAAAATTTGTTTAATAAATATATGTTTCACTTAATACTTCTATGTTGTGACTGCATTTAATTATGTTGTATTGTTGGGATTAGGGGGTCATGAAAATTGACGTTTTGAAAATGAAATTATCAGTAAACCCATAAGAAGTACACACGTGGTGATATTTATTTAATTTATTATATAATAATTAAATCTAAAATATTTACTATATAAAAATATTCCTAAAGTAACACCATAACCGTAGCGAGTAATTACTAGTAAATCCATAAACTCTATCGCTTCCAAATTCATGGACTGCTGATTTATACGTGGTGGCCTGTCTGGCGCGGTGAACGAACCCTGTCACTGCGCACCTCGCATTCTGGTTTCGGCAGACGATTTTATACCCGACTGCGACTGCATATTGACCGTTTATGGGCGTGAAACTGCGCCCGGTCCATTCACTAAAAATCCGGCGTTTCCTCGTTGGATATTTTTATTCGTTAATTTTTTTTTTGATAACTATAAAAGCGACGGTTGGCCGTTCTTTATGTTCTTATTTACATTTTTCTTCGTAAAAGTCTTAAAAGTCCTCTGGACGTTAGTACATTCGATGTAGGGAGAATTTCCGATAATCAGCACGCTTGGTAGACGGTCTACTCTCTGGCGTTGATCTGGACTTTTTTTATAGAAAAAGGGTAACAAACGAGCACACAGTCCACCTGATGGTAAGTGGATGCTGTAACCCGTAGACATCTACATTTATCCTCGATTAAGAATCAAAACGCAGATGCGTTGTCACCCCTGAGGACTAAGATGGAACGCCTCGTTTCCAGTAAAAAGGGTTCTCTGGATCTCCACACTCACCATACGAAACACGACAGTATTACGCTGCTATTTGATGCTGGTATTCTGTGAGAGCGTGGTGCTTCCTCGGTCGAGCCGACCCATTCGTGCTACAACTATAATATAGCTGCAGCGTGGCTGTACCATGTATAAAATCTGGATATCTTACACCTGGCGTAAACCATAACACTATCTACCAAAAGCCATTTTATTATTACATATTATTGTAGTCGCCGGTAAGGACACTCACGAGACAAAAATGTGATAATGGGTTGATGTAGTAATGAATGGACGCAAAAAACATGGCGGTCCTTTATGTTGTTCGTAAACTAATATTGCTATGTAACATCATTACGACTTCTCTGTATATTACGTTCCTATATAGATAATTACAAATCCGTTGAATAAAACTATTATTTACGGATTTTATCGCGTTTAATTACTTTAATTTATTTTTATTATTATCCCGACGTTCCTATAATTAACAAAATTAAACCCAAACCCAAGCTTAATACCACTGCAAGACTTCATGATACTATAAGCTCGTTTTGCGTAAATCGGACCAAAAATTAATATTAAAAAACTGAAGGTAGCCGGACTAACTATGACATTGGGACGTCAAACATCTCAGTCCCCCCCGTGACCATGGGTGCTGTAAAGCACCCGAAACGTCGGGATAATAATAAAAATAAATTAAAGTAATTAAACGCGATAAAATCCGTAAATAATAGTTTTATTCAATGTGTAGTGTTCGCGTAAATTTAAGAAATCAATTACAAATCCGATTTTAAATTCATTGCTTTCAACATTCACCTCAGTACTACACCTTGAAATTCCCGTGTTAATCCCTGTTACTGCAAGCAGCTGCTATTCTAACAATTACTGCAGCTTACCAAATTATTAAAAGCCGTAAAACGAGTCCCCGTTGAAGGGTGAGCCACCCCATTGTCGACTTACGTGTCTAAAAACTTGCATGATCGTTTTATTATTTGAAGCATGCGATGTAACGGGGTACCACGATCGATTTTAACGTTATCTCCATAGATATTCTAAAAATAATTATACAAATTCAATATAGAACAAAATACGTATATAAAAAGTGCACAAATGCACGTATGGATACGTTAGAACGCTATTTATTTATTACTTACGTGTTAAATTCGCCTTTGATGTAAAATTAATTCCATTTAAATAACAACCACTGAACGGATGACTTAAAAATGGCGCGGGCTAGAATACAAAATTAGGCAAGAAAACATGTATGTCGTAACTTAAAAATATATTATTATAAATAAAATAATATATTTTTAATAAATAAAATCGCGTGATACGAAATTTTGAGAATATATTTGTGCTGATGGTATTGACACATGTATTGGTCTAATAATTTATAATCAATCCACAAGTTGTAAGGTCGGAATATATTAATTTATAGAACCAATAGTTTCTTTATTACTATACTAATTTAGATCACGTTGCAAATACGCGCAGTCAACCTGTGGTCGCGATAATCATTATCCTATCAATGTCCTTTGATCAGTATAAAAGAACCGACAACATCCGGTCAAAGCATTGGCTAATACCAAAGCACAAAATATTTTAGCAAAATATGATAGGAAATGTCTCGTCGATATGCAGAAAAATGGCGGCAAAAACTTAGTACAGCTATAACAAATATTGTAGTCTATTAAAGGGTAGACTTTTCTTAAATATTCTTTTTACAAGTTATTCTTTAAAAAAATTACGCTAAGTTCTTGTCGTGCATGTAGCGCCTAGTGACCGTTAGTCGCCCACCTGCGGTAAAGCGTCGCCCACTGAACCGAGCGCGACGTACGTTCAGCCACGTGCATAGGCTCTTCGTTTTACTTTCTTATTGCTGTGCAAACATTTTTTTGTGTCTGCAACACTTGCCCATACATATATTATAAAAAGATAAAACGCAAAAATAATCTCCGTTTTACTGTGGGAATTGTAATCGGTTCTAAAGTTAAGTACCGTCGCTGACTAAATTTTTCTTTAATCTTGTTGAAAATTATCACTCGTAACTATAATAGATAAGGTGCCTAATATACAGTAATAACACAATAATAATAACAACAATATTCTTAGTTCTTCTTCTTTTAAATTATGGCTTCTCTTGAACAACAATATTGTCACATAAAGTATTGATATTATGTTCCCAAATCGCAACCAGAACGTAACACGAAGAAAAAAAACTTGTTTCTGCTTAACCGTGGATGATTTAAAAGGCGCGTCTTTTAATTTGTACCAATTTTAGACTTAGATGAGGGCAAGATCACATTGTAATATTTTACGTTTGTGGATTTGGGATTTGCAAGAATTTATAAGAGTATGTAGACTAAAACGCAAACATAAAGAAAACGTTTAACGGGATATTATCTAATCATACACTTATCAACACAGGAAGAGATTTATCAACATTATAACTTCACTTGCATAGGTAATGTAGGTAATTTCCACTTTCGACACGAACGTTCAATATGTAAACGTGTAAATCAAACATTTGTAGAACGCGCCAATGCAAGGCAATGCAATGCGTCGATTTTATTTATCATATGTCAAACAGCTTGCGTGATAAACAGGGTTGCCATGTGACCCCATTTCCATGGATTCTAATTTACGAGACGTGAATATTAACACGCTGGATTTTTTATTATCTATAGCCCTTAATATGCTATTCATAATATGACCTTTTCAGATCTTAAAGGAATTAAATAAGTAAAATTAGGCATTCACTTTTTTTATTAGGTCCCTTTAAAATTATACAATTCAAACTATCGGATTTTGATCAATATGTGACTTTTGTCGATTTGTAAAGCATTAAAAACCAAATAGAATAATTGTCTACATTTTTTATTCGTTTCATTGTATTAAACATTTACGAAATATTTCTATTTCCCCAGTCGATTTTTATTAACATCCTGTGCATTCGCGTCGTTTTGGTTTCTATCCACAGAATTATTTCCATGTACAAACATTAGATTTTTATTTTCACTCTAACATATCAATCAACTGAACGACAAATGCATAAATGTAATAAATAAAAATAAAAATTCTTTCATTTGAAATATACCTACCATCATATTTTTCGTAAAGTGCCAGGGATAAATAGTTACGTCCTTGTTTAGACTGCAATTATGGCAGCCCTATACATTGATATAGAATCGTGACGAGCGATCATTTGACTACATAGACACACAGACACTCGACACCCTGACACCAGACCTAGCCACCGACGAAGTCCGTTTGTGTAATTATACCTTATAAACCAAGTCGCTCGCTTACTGCGACTGTGTCACCTTCGACCTAGTTCTCACACGCCAATATTTTCGTCTTTCTAATTACGCTAAGCGAATAGTTGGATAATAAGTAATAATTTGTTTCACAATGAAAACTCACAAACCTAAAGCCACGCTGCAGCTATATTATGATGGCACGACGAGTATGAATATGGCTCGACCGGGGAAGGACCACGCTCACACAGAATACCAACGTAAAATAGCAGTTTAATGCTGCTGTGTTTCGTATGGTGAGTGTAGAGAACCGGAGACCCTTTTTACTGGAAACGAGGTGTTCCATCTTAGTCCTCAGGGGTGACAACGCATCTGTATTTTAATTCTTAATCGAAGATAAGTTTAGATCTCCATGGGCTGCAGCATCTACTTACCATCAGGTGGAATGTAAGCTCGTTTACCGCCCTTATTCTATAAAGAAAAATAACGGGAGACATTTTAATTCCATAGTGAGCAAGCAACTTCAGATCGATTCTTCGTACCGGCATCGCTGAAATCCTTAACTACAATTTCAATTAATATTGCTCTGTTATATTAAATACTAAAATTGTGTTCATAATATATAAATTGTTCATTTTTCACTATAACAGAATTGAAAACATTTGATAATAAATATTATCACTGAAATAATATATTAAATAATGATGCTAAGTTATTTTCTTAAAATATTCGATAAAACATTTATATGGAATTATTTAATGAAACGTTCTCCCGCATCATTATTTCTTATTTCTCTTGCTGATCTGTAAATAAAATTGCCACAATAATGGAAAATAGATGAAAATTTACGTTGTAACAGGATCCTACGTTAAGGAAAAAATATTATTTATTTTCATCATTTTTAGAATAACTATTTACAAACATTTTAATCGACTTCAAAAAGAAGGTACTCATTCAGACTGTACTTTTCAAATATAACGCAGTATCTTTTAACGCAAGTTTTGTTTGAATTATCTAAAGTCAGCTTAAATGTTAAATATTTTTTTATAATTTATTAGTTCAGCTACTTTTATATAATTGTAGTAAGATCAGACGTTGTGTAAAGGTTATAACTTGTTTTGCACACAACAGTGCCGATGTGAGGGCAGCGTGCAAAACAACTTATTTACGCTCCCGCTGCCATCGCCGAGTTAACTAATCGACTTTATCACGGAACTGAGAGCATTAACCGTAATAGATGCACGAAATTTTTCCATCGCTTGACTCGTAGAGATGCGCGAATAACGGACATCGGATATTGCACTGCCATTGTAGTTTTTGGCGTAATAATATACCTATGTTGAAATTCGCCTTAGCTTCTTCAACTTTTCTAAAATAAAAAATAGACTAATCGACTTCAACACGAAACTGAAAGCGACTACCGTAATATTTAGATAATTTATAATAGAATATAAGTGTGACAAACGGGCACATAGTTCACCTAATGGTGAGTGGCTGCTGTGGGCTGTGCCCCTAGAATCTACATCTATCCGATTAAGAATCAAAATACAGATGCGTTGTCACCCCTGAAGACTAAGATGGAATGCCTCCTTTCATATAAAAAGGGGTATTAGGTATGTAAGATCGTGGTCAATCCTCTATAATATAGTATTATTAACCTTCTACAATATAGTTGCGGCGTGGCTATACAATGTATAAATATGTGTGCACGAAATATGTCCGTATATATAACTCTCCGTATATTTTTATGTTTAATAAGAAATATGAATTATATAAAACAAAAATATACGTAAACTAATTGATCACGGAACTAAGATCATAACCGTAACAGACGCACGAAATTGGTCCATCGCTTGATGCGTAGAGATGTGCGAATAACGAACATCATATATCGGACTTATCGTGTTGTTTTAGGTATAACAATAAATGTTTTGACATATTTTGTTACTTGTCTTAGCCTCTCTGACTTAATTAAAACAAAAAACACACAAAAACGAATCGACTTACTTTATTACAAACCGTGATATCATTAACCGTAATGGATGCACGAAATTTGTCCATCGCTTGACGCGTAGAGATGCGCGCATAATAGACATCGGATATCGCATTGTTCGTATAGTTTTAGGTTTAATATACGTTATTATGTGTTTTAATATTCGCCTTCGTAGCTTATTTAAATGTTTAAAGCCAAATAGATCATTAATAATTATAATATCCGGTCATGTGTGTTGGAATGTATGTATGCAAACATGGGCCGTAACTCAAGAGAATGTGCCATCGGGGTGTGCTTCCTCGCAAAACGCAGTACGTGCGGCAATGTGCACTACGGTGGTGTTCTGGGGCCCCCTGACACATCTGTGTGTTGGAATGATATCAAACTTCAATGTCATAGTACCAAACTACCAAACAATAAAACCAAAAGTTTTGACAGTATGTACCATTAGTATTATTTTTAAAAATATCTTGTTTTATGCGATGTGATGAATACTGTAGTCCATAGATCTCCATACATCTATTATACATCCATACATCTATTATAAAAATTGCAATCAAAATGCAGATGATATGGAGTTACAGTTACCTCATATTCAGTAAAAAGGTTATCCGTTTTTCGGCTATTTTACGCTGGAATTCTGTGAGGGTGTGGCTATTCCTTGGCCAAGTTGACCCAATCGTGCTGCAGGCACATAAGTTTTCCTAGATTAAGCAAAATTTTATTTTTATGAAATATATTGCTAACTTAATATTTTTATTTGTTTTGTAAATTAAGCGTTTTTGCGACCGTTCTTTCCCTCAGTAACAATATAATGTATAATGTTTTCGGCACATACGTAGGTAAACTGTTCTAAATCATAAGATTGTCAAGAAGCCATGTTATTAAATATGTATCACACAACATTAAAATTATATTAATATTAGAAGAGACAGGGCGGAAACAGAATCCATTTCCTTATTACGTCCCAGCGGTGTCGTGAAATTCGAATTAACGAAATGACACAAAAATCTCTTAACTGCGTTACCAGTATCCCAAATATAATATGCTAGGTACATTTCTAGGTAAGGTCAATATAATTAAATATGTTCGAAATGAATTTGATAAGATCCGCTTATAATAAAATATTGCGTCCTACCTAGTTTGAAGAGCACTTCCCGCCCTCGCTCGATTGCACTATCGTCGTCACCACTAATCCCATCACCACTACGTTAGCAGGTGAAGTAGTAAGAAAAAAGTGTGGTTTGCAAGATGATGTTGTGACCAGGATTAAGAAAGGAATGCTTCGGTGGTTTGGTCATGTAGAAAGAAGAGATAATAAGAGGAAAGAGTGATAAAGCAAATGTATATTGGAGATGTGAACGGCAGAATTAGGAAGGGACGCCCTAGACGAAGGTTTATGGACCAAGTTGGCGATATATTAAAAACGGGCCAGATTAGGAGTACCCTTAACGACGAACATGTATGTTTTGATATATGGATGTAAAGTAGGCGAGAGAGGTATGTCAGGATCGTGTCAAATTGAAGTCCCTAGTCTCTGCCTACCCCTCTGAGTGATAAACGTAAGTGTTTATGTATATATGTATGTATCATTTATCCTACAACCATAATATAGCTACAGCGTTTACCTCGTCAAACATTGGCTTCGTCTAGAACAGGGATTCCGTAACTATTTTGGGCAAGAGAGCCCTTTTCCAAAATAAACTGATTGATACCTCAGACTCTCATAGGCAAATTACTTTAAAAACTCTATCTCTAGTTTTTTTTTAAATTTATACAAAATACTTACCAATTTAAAAACTTTGCAGTTTGTTAAGTGAGTAAACTTGACATCATTTTTTCATTGAAATTTAACAAAATAAATAGACATAAAGTTCAGTAAATGTCAATTGTAATTAATAATATTTATTGATACAAATTATAGTTACAAATTATCAGTTTTTATTTATGTCGACCCCCCTGGGAAACCGATTTTCACCCTAAGGGGTCTTTTGTAATCCCTGATTTAGAATTCTAACCCAAGACCTTGCCACTCGATGGTCATGTACTCTTACCACTAAGACGTCATGTTCTAACGTAAGTTTAATAATAAATTACCAGCATATATACAGAGCAGTTCACAAATATTATCTGCAATGTTATTCAAATCACGTTTCTATTTTAAGACAGCTTTTGATTGACATCTTAATGTTTAACAGTTTATAGAAGAGGAAAGCTCTTGCTTTCTGATTGACAGTAATAATAAACAGATATCTCATATCCTAATTACATAACATTTAGATGCCCGTTAACTACATTTGAATTTTCTCCTATATCGTAGAGGCGTCTTGCATACATATATTGTACATGGTCAAACATACATACAAACATTTATTCCGCGCGGAATTCGAACCCGCGTCCCAGCAACGCTGCAACCAAACGCTTAACTATTATGCTGCCGTCAATATCGTAATATATTTATCTTTCTTTTTCGCTTCTTAGTGTTAGGGTATAACAATAACATTATAGTGATTGGATCTTCATTTTACATAGAGTTTGATATGTATACGTTGCGCTACAAGTAACAGGTTAACGTGTCGTCACTCGTCAATATAAAGCAGTTCTTTATATACGTCATAAGCATATGTACAAAAAATTATATAATAATTATATTAACAGTAAGTTTGATCGAATATAAGAAAATTCCTTAGGAATTGCAGTTTGTGGTTGTTGTTTGTTGCGATAGTATCGAGCTATCGAAGAAGGGTTGGCGCTAAGCGAAAGCTGACCTATTATAATGTAAATAAGGGAAGATCGTGTACAATAAGAACGTAGGAGTGAGAGTGGGTTTGACGGGCTCCAGTTTGTAAATTAACAACATAGCCGCCCCGCGACTTATGCTGCATCGTTGATTTTCAATGAAACTTTCGAAAACATTTGTTTACGAATTCATAGATGTAATCAAAAATATAGTTTTATTTAATAGCTGTCCTTCACCACAGCAAAAATATAATGACAAAACTAGCTTGATTAAAATTATCATTACAGTAGTAAGTCTCAAATGAATACAAAAATACTGCAATTGTACTGAAATTATGTAAAAACTGGAGTGTCGTATGCCTTTGGTTATTCCTCGAGGTGGGTGTAGAGTTTCCAGCTCACATGGCCAGAGAAAGCAAACATTCAGTCAGCGTTCCACATAATGCTTTGGACCGACACTTGACACCTTGGCCTTCGCCGCCCAACTTGACTCATACTATATTATATATTTGTTTCGTAAGGTTGTGGAATATTATATCAAAATGATTTTTTTTTCTCTAGAAAAGATTAAGAGAATATTTTCATTTTCACATTGTTTATATCAATTTTCAACGTAATCATAAGAAAATGAATTTATTTTTTATTTTTACGCGAACATTGCACATGATTAAAACTACTTTTACGGATTTTATCGCGTTTATTTTTACTTTTTATTTTTAGTTCCCGACGTTTCGGGCGCTTTCCAGCACCCATGGTCACGGTGGACTGAGATGACTGACGTCCCGATGTCATTGTTAAACCCGGAGTACCTTCAGCTTTTTTAATTATACCATAAACAATAATTAAAAAAGCTGAAGGTACTCCGGGTTTAACAATGACATCGGGACGTCAGTCATCTCAGTCCCCCGTGACCATGGGTGCTGGAAAGCGCCCGAAACATCGGGAATTAAAAATAAAAAGTAAAAATAAACGCGATAAAATCCGTAAAAGTAGTTTTAATCAAAATGAATTTATTTTTTATTTTGTTTAAGTGTTATACATATTGTTGCATTATAACGGAGATATTAATAATTTTATTTATATCTCCATTGATGTTTCCTTGGTATTTGAAACATGTAGAAAATCCGTTTAATCAAATAAGTAGGTACAATATATTTAATTAAATACTAACGGCAATTTTAAATAGCGCAGAGGAGCAGCCATTTGTATTGTAATAACACGTTTATTACATGGTTTTGCTAATCTTCAACGTAGAAAATAAAAATGGTGACGAAATCCAATGCAGATATCCAATACTCTTTGTGCACACAAAGCTTGTCCAGCATTACTGTATTTTGATTAGACTTCGTTGGTGTCCTCAGTCGATTTCGCTAAAATACGCAATCTAAATAATTTTTTTTATTTATTTAATTTTCCGGTTTGAAGCCTTATTTACTTAGGGGCCTTTCATTAATTACGTAAGAATGATTTTGACGATTTTAGACCCGCCTTACCCTTACCGTAAGGGTACATAAGATTTCGAACCCCCCCCCCTCTTTTTTACGTCAGATTCAAAAAATGTTGGTACAAAAGGATCAATTACACTAAAACTCACAGTTTGACGTAAATCAAAGAACTTCATTTCATTTCATTATATTGCTATCAGATATACATAGATTACCATTATGTTATTATTAGACAACTAGTTGAGATAGTATCTAGTGTTTGAAATATCATTATTATAATTAAAAGTAAGTTTTTATATAATTTTGAAGTAAGCAAATATAAATCAGTTAAACAATCTACAATCAGTAATACTTTTAAAATAATGATCAACTAGGTTTTTTGTTAATCTTACAATAAATAAATTAGACAGTAAAAGCAAGAAAATTGTAAAATAAGATGTAAATCGAAGTGTACATTATAGAACGAAAAAATTTCTAATTTCTAATATTATTATATTTCGACTTACAAAATATCACGTTAGAATGGGTTTTACCCCCCTCCCCCCTCAAGATAACGGAATGTAGAGATTTTTAATCCCCCTCCCTATCGGGACCCTTACGTAATTAATGAATGGCTCCTTAGAAGTATTTCACATTATAACGGAATGTGATGCATTAGGCCTAAGGTCTTGGAATGAAATAATTAGATCAGCATTGCTCTACAGTCACATATGTATTAAAGTCATAAAACTACTACTATATGTCTGTCCTTTGTTTACAGCTGCAAAAGACGCTGAACTTTGCAGTAGTAATAAATGCACAAAGAAAACAAGTAAATGCAAATATGAGTGTTCGTTTGTATGTTTTAAAAAATTCGAAATGTTACTAGAAGAAAATGCAAGAATAAAACTATTTTAAATACATACAAATGGTTGGTAATACGGTTTTGGTTATTTCAAAGCACACAGGAGTACACTGTGGCGGGTAGCCCACGCAAGAGAATAATTTAAAAGCTGAGTTACACAAGACGCTCCATCATTCTCTCGTCGTATTAACAACCACCTTCATCATTCAATCTGTGAGTGCATTATGCGAGTTATCAATCTATAGGACCGGTCTCAAGTACACGGTCAAGTTCGGTAACCTCGCCTCCTCTTAACCTCCTTTTTGTGTGACAGTCGGTTATTACCAAATATACTTTGTTCCATTTTAATATATAGGTTAGTGAATTTAAACACTATCTTATCAAAGGTACGTACGCTCGTACCAGTCTGATAAGATATTGATAAGGTCATATTAATAACTTGTTTTGTTCACTAAATTTTCTTTGAAATAAGTAGGTATCTTGGAAAATTTCACAGTTTTTGTCTCTTTTTTTTTAATAAAAATGTATTTCTGATTATGAGTGGTCACTGCGGCCCATGGACACCACCTGCATAAAATTTCATTAAGGCCAAATGCATTGAGAAATGAAAATGAAAATGTTTTATTTGTCTCAAAACAGTTACATGTATTATAAATGAGATATCCCCAGTAAGTATTAATAATACTTGTTTGGGGCTATCTCGCTCTTCCCTTAATTGTTAACAATATTGAGAATGATTTACAAAACGTAAGTAAAAATTAATTTAAGAAGAAAAAAATAAAAAATAACTGTAAGTGAAGAATAATATGAAATGTCTCACAATTTGTGTTTACATTTTTTCGAAGCGTAGTAGGCTACGTGCAGTAAATAAATATAATATGTTAGAGTTTAAAGCAATTACATAGTTAAAGATCATATAAATTTAAGTTACTAGCGATCGGCGCCGGCTTCGCACTGGTCATTTCTGGATCTCGACAACAGCGCCACCTACCGGTTCCAATTCAGTTTTTAAACCATCCAGGGACCCACTCAATTACACACAATATAATTCATTGGGTGCGTTTGGCAGAAAAAAGCGCTAGCAAGCGCTTACAAGCGCTGAAATAGTTTTCGGTCAGGACACGATTGCTACTTCAGTAGCGCTGACACAATCCGCCATTTTGCTTATTTAATTTGTTTGTTTTGAAGTAGAGTTTATAAGTTGTTTTGTGCAATATTAGTTTTAAGTAATATATTGACATGAATAAACATGTTATTAAAAATTCATGATCGGTAAGTTTTAATATGAATACTTTACAAACATATATTTAATTAGGTTAGGTTCCCCGGTTAAAACTAACATCGTGTCCTGGAGGAAAATAGCTAATTACGATTTGACAGCGCTTACCGCTTACGATCGCCATTTTGCTTACAAGCGCTTGCTAGCGCTTTTTTCTGCCAAACGCACCCATTGAAATACGTTCCATTTTAGATTTTTAGCGAGACTAACGGACAGCAATTGATTTTTATATGTCCTCCTCCAGACCGAATTCCGGCCACGGCGGCCTGCCTCAACGGAGGCTAGCCATCGGCGCAGGAGAGGATTATAGTGCCCAAGTGTATGCGCAAGCACAGGTGCTTTCTCTTATTCCCTCACTCTCATAATCCGATGGGACGGTAAACCGACACGACCGGAGGGAGATCAGGCGCAGGACCAACGGCTTTACGTGCTTTTCGAGGCATGGGGGTGAGACACCGCCAACTTCCTGACTCCGGGCAACTACTGAGAATTTCTAGATGGACGTAGAAAATTAAAACTCAATAATTAATTTTTTGGCCCGACCCGGGATTGGAACCCAGGACCTCATGATCAGCAGTCGCACTACTACAACCACTAGACCAACATGTATATATAAGATTAACAAAATCGTAATATTGAAAACCCACCCGTGCATGATGCACAAGTTACATTCACATATTCTTAGAAAGCGGTCCATAGAGGTGTGAATCGATTTGCCTATTTAGCCTACAGTAGGCTCAGGCTGGAGTACGCAGCAAGAACAGTAACCCACAGCATCAGCAGCCGTCTTTAAAACTGTAAGTCTTAGTTTAAAAATTTGAGTGATCTCAACAGGTCAAGACATGGTTTTTAGCATTCAAATTATGTCATTCTATGTTATGGTAGATAATATGAAATAAAATTACAACATTCAAAAGAGCAAAGAAGATATTTACAAGATTACAACACAAAGAATTAATAAAAGACTGGTTTTGTGTGTTGTTAAGAAGACTGTATATTGTTATTATCAGATCTTATTTAGACATTGACACAAATCCATGCTAATATTATACTCGAATGGAGCTGATTGAAATTACGCATTAAACGGCCACCACCACCACGCTAGCAGAAGGTAGATAATTTTTTACGTGGTAGAGTCACGCTGTAACTTTGTTATGGTTGTAGCACGAATGGGTCTGTTCGACCAGGGTAGGACCACGCTCTCACAGAATACCGGCTTAAAATAGCAGCTTAATGCTGCTGTGTTTCGTATGGTGAGTATAGAGAACCGGAGACCCTTTTTACTGGAAACGAGGCATTCCATCTCAGTCCTCAAAAGTGACTACGCATCTGCATTTTGATTCTTAATTGAAGATAAATGTAGATGTCTATGGGCCACCTCATTCAGTCACCTTCAGGTGGACTGCTCGACCGTCACTCTTATTCTATAAAAATAAAAATAATTCATAAAGCATTTCTGTGTTTCCAAGCGAGCTAACTTTACTTCAATGACTTTGTAAGTAAAACCACTACTAATAACGCACCCACAAATGTTCTGGCAATAAATTGTTCAAGTCACCTTTTAACTGCTGTCACCTTGCTTGACGTACAAACCTACTTGTTTTAAAATATCGTGTGTTATCTATTATTTCGTTAGTTTACTGGCTCTGTCAGTTATAATACTGCCCTTATCGGGAAAACGTTTCCGTACATGTTCTGAATTAAAAAAAATATAGACCAGCTGCCATTCACATGTTACCATTAAAAAAGTTGCAGCAGCCGTTTTTGGACTTCAATTTCAAGATATAGGCTACCACCGCTTTTAAGAAATAAAATGAAAACTCTTGTTACTTTCGACGTAAGAAATTAAAATAACATTCGTCAAAATCAACAGGTTTTTTAATCTTCTACCGTCTCAAAATGAAGTTCCTCTGTCCGGAAAAGGAATGGCGAAAGAATAATAAATGAAAAAAAAAATAGGTACTTACTACTTCTATATTGCGATAATACGTAACACCAGCTCAATGCTGATGTATTTCGTATGGTAAGTGTATAGAACCGGAGACCACTTTTAATGGAAACGAGGCATTCCATCTTTGTTCTTAGGGGTGACAACTGACAACGCATCTGCATTTTGATTCTTTATGAGGAAAGATGTTGATGTCTATGGGCCACAGAACCCACTTACCGTCAGGCGAAATGTGTGCTCGTTTATCACCCTTACTCTATAAAAAAAAATGTTACGAGTTCATTTGTTAACTAATCTGATAACACCATGCCTCTCGCTCTGGCGTAATTTTGTTCTAGTCCCATCTTTACAATAGAACACATCACAACATCATCCAATTAAAATTTTCAGCGGTGTGGTCGAGAGATTATCAGAATGACGCAACGCGACCAACGCCTCATTCCATATCACGAAATATTTTTCGTGCGTGTAATTTAGTAATCTCACAGATTATAAATGTTGCGGAATTTTCATTTTCATTCTGCCTACGAACAATGATAATAACTGGCAGTGATAAATTTAAAAGATGGTTGCAACTATTAAAACATACAAATTAACCTTTAGTCCTCTGTAAGGCAACCGTAAGTACTTCATGGATGTGCCATCAAGCAGACATTTATAACTTTACTTACACACCTATTAAACATATGTTATATTTTATGTAAAAATATATTTCATAACATCATTATATATAACTAAAGACATCATCATTATAGACGTAGAACAGGGGACT
This sequence comes from Parnassius apollo, assembly GCA_907164705.1. Taxonomy (NCBI): domain Eukaryota; kingdom Metazoa; phylum Arthropoda; class Insecta; order Lepidoptera; family Papilionidae; genus Parnassius; species Parnassius apollo. Next base: position 22,369,690 of record CAJQZP010000885.1, on the reverse strand, counting down.
CTCCCAAAGAATTCCTTAAAGGTTTCTTATATTTACCCTTTCTAATTTAGCAGTTGGTTTCGAAGCATTAAAGACTCCAGTAGGCTCAGGACTTACTTATTAACCTATATACGTGATAATGGGCCAAGAGAGTAAAAAGGAACAACATTTTTTCCATTTGCCAGCTTTAGGTTAGATTTCAGTGGAAAATTATATTGACAAACTACCTTGTTTTGGACTAAGTCATTAATAGGTTATTATTCATAATGTTCAGTTTTGAAAAATGTCCAATATCAGTAGGCAATAAAATAAAAACTATTAAAATAATTAAATTGATCGAACTTTATGAATAAAGTTCGTTACTTTTTTAATAACTTAAATTAAAAACTTTAAAAATCCCTAACAAAGACTGACAAAGCAAATATATGTTGCAGAAGTGAATGGAAGAGTCGGAAAGGGACGTCCTAGGCGGAAGTTTGTCGACCAAATTGGCGATATACTAAAAATGGGCCAAATTAAGGAGTACCCTTAACCGACGAGCATGTATGCGTAGGTATATGGATGTGGAAGAGGCGAGAGAGGTATGTCAGGATCGTGCTAAATGGAAGTCTGTAGTCTCTGCCTACCCCTCTGGGTGACAGGCGTGAGTGTTTATGTATGTTTATGTATATGTAAAAATCCCCTAAACATAAAGATATTTTCTTGAAACGTAGCTAATAACACTGTCGATTTAGACACCTTCCAAATGAAAAAAAACTTAATCAAAATCGGTTCATCCGTTTATATAATGCTCATACAGACACACAGGTACACACTACAAGCATATAACACCCCTCTGTTTTCTTTGGGGGTTAAAAAAGATATGTTAGATTATGTTTTATACGAGGTAGAGCCATGCTGCATCTATATTAGTAATATAGTTGTAGCACGAATGGATCGGCTCGACCGGGGAAGGACCACGCTTTCACAGAATTCCAGCGTGAAATAGTAGCTTAAAGCTACTGTGTTTCGTATGGTGCGTGTTAAAGGACCGGAGACTGTCTTTACTGGAAACAAGGCATTCCATCTTAGTCCTTAGTCATGAACGCATCTGCATTTTGATTCGTAAGCGAGGATAGATGTAGATGTCTATGGGTCACAGCAAGCAATTAAAAGCAGGTGGACTGTGTGCCCGTGTGTCTTAGTTTATGACTAGAAAATGTGATAAATAATGAAGTTTAAATCATTAATTACGTAGCTCGATTTGATTTGTCATTATTTATATGGCCCGGGCATTATGACCTCGTTAATCACGTGGTCTAACATAAACACTAGAAAATTGAAATCGATAAAAATGTTAATTCACTTTGATTTACGACCGTCTGACTGAACCTTTGGCAATAGACGATTTTCTCTTAAACTTTGTGGCGTATAAAATAAAGCACAAGAATATAATATAGGCATCCAATCGTTGTGCTAAGCCGTGTAGAGGTGTGTTATATGGAGTAAGGATAGTCATTACGCTGTGCATATGTGCTAGCGCCATGGATGAAAAATAATCGCAATAATTAACTGTCAATATTTTTTGCGTTCGTTATATTGCATTTTGATTGAGCGTTGGCATTAAATGAGCGCTCATTTGTCTTGATCATTACACGTTCGAATTGAAATCTATCGCTCTTTGAATTCTCGGCGTATTATCGATATCTTTTGTTGTGATTAACTACACCTACGTGTGTCGGTATATTTGACTTAATCATTAAAATTAACAATAAATATGAGAGTAAATAAACCTGTGCCCTTAAAAAAGAACAGACAAACCGAATACTTTATGTTTAGATTACAAATTCTGAGTATAAAAAAATCAAACTTCGTAATAATTTTACCATCAACAGTCATTCACTAGTTTGTTGCTGAACATGGGTGTTCAAGTATGGAAGAATTTACCGTTATCACCTCGTTTGTCATGCGTTAGCATTAAGTCGTTTTGCACCTTTCGCGCTGATCTCATTCATCAGTCTAGGTATTTAATGTATAATAAGTAAGCGGGATGGTTAATCCATCATATGACGGCAGCCACATAACTTTCCCTTAGTTGTTTTTGCTCACGGGACTAAAGCAGGTATGGTACCTCTACCGATTATAATTAAAAAGGTAATTTTCATGAAACTCGAACTAAACTTTACTGCAATATACTGACAAAAATTAGTGAATGTAGTAAATTATTGTAAGATTTATTTAAATACATACAAATACATCATCATGAACGTTACAGTCTATCAAAAGTCGCAAATATAAGATAGGCTTCTCCCATAGATTGCCTCATGGAATTAATGATTGCCAAACTTGATTTGGCAAAGTGGGTTGGCAAACAGAGTTTTAAATTATTTTGTGTTATTATAAAAAAGATGCTGCTGCCCATATTCTGGTTGGTTTCTCTTTGTCCCCTCTTACGACGGCCACTCGCTCTATCACGGGTAGTAAATAATCTTACGCCACTACACATCTAGTATTTAAGGGGAAATATAATCTCAAATGGCTTAGCAAGATCCTTCGTTATGCCGAAAATATTGCAGCATTAATTTTGAAATAAATATATGGTAAAGTTGAGGATTAATGTTAAGGATTATGTTAGACGAAAACACGATTTCGTAAAATTTTCTCGATGGAAAAAAAATCCAAAGTTACCTCCAAAATAAACAATAAACCGCTGTTATTCATAAAATACTTTAAATAAGATCCTGAAACTTTGGATACTAACTGAACTAACTATAAAGCAGTGCTTATGTTATTTACTTTTTTTAAATACTATTATTTTCACTGTAAAAAGAAATTACTTAAACTATCGGCCTCTTGAAGCGTGATTCCTGCCGCCCGGTCACTTAGCTTCGGCCTTTGAAGGGGGAGGTTGTTTTGCTTACGATCATAATATACATTACGCAACAGGACGACGTAAAATTAAAATGGGAAATAACCGTAATAAAAATAAGAAGCGACTGGGTTGGCGTTAAGAAACAGGCATAAATATGATAAACCTAATGAAATAAGTGTCTAACGACCTATCTACTTACAGTATTAGTGATTACAAACATGTCGGTACATAGCATACGACGCGCGGGCAAGTGGGGACGAAATTAGAATTTGAGCTGACTTACTATATCCCCTTAACACGCTTAATCCAAATCATACAAATTATACCTATTGCATATATTTGAAATAGATGGTGTGACCACCTGATAAGACATGCAGGCAGTCGATGGATGCAGGTGGCTCAAGACCGTGCTTTGTGGCATTACTTGGGGGAGGCCTATGTTCAGCAGTGGACTTTCTTTTATAGAATGAGGGTTACAAACGAGAACACAGTCCACCTGATGGTAAGTGGATGCTGTGCCGCATAGAAACATTTATCAAAACGCAGATGCGTTGTCACCCCTGAAAACTAAGATGGAATGCCTCGTTTCCAGTAAAAAAGGGTCGCCGGATCTATACACTCTCCATACAACAAGCACTACGATACAGAATCACAGCAGTATTATATATATCATATCATAATCATCATCATAAACACTCACGCCTGTCACCCATAGGGGTAGGCAGAGACTACGGACTTCCATTTGACACGATCCTGACATACCTCTTTCGCCTCCTTTACATCCATATATCTACGCATACATGCTCGTCGGTTAAGGGTACTTTTAACGTGGCCCATTTTCAAAATATCGCCAATTTGGTCGATAAACTTTTTTCTAGGGCGTCCCTTCCCGACTCTGCCGTTCACATCTGCCATATAAATTTGCTTTGTTACTCTTTCCTCATTCATTCTTTCTACGTGACCAAACCACCGAAGCATTCCTTTCTTAATCCTGGTCACAACATCATCCTGCATACCACATTTATCTCTTATCACGCAATTTCTCACCCTGTCATTCAGATTCAACCCTAACATACTCCTTAAAGACCGCATTTCTACAGCATTTATTCTACTTTCGTGCTTCTTCTGCCACACCCAGCTTTCACTACCATACATTAAAGTAGGGACTAACACAGCGTTATGAATTACCATACGTGTCTTTTTTGATACATTCTGGTTCTTCACAATAAAGTGTAGTGCCCCATTCACTCTATTCCCTGCATTTACTCGTCGTTCTATATCCTTATCATATCTACCATCCCTGCTAAATACATATCCCAAATACACAAACTCATCCACTTGCTCAATTAACTCTCCTTCTATTCTTATTTCACATACCGTTTTGCTTTCCTCTCTTTCAAAAACCATCACTTTCGTCTTACTTGCGTTCACTTTCATTCCCCTTTCTTTTAATGGCCAGTTCATTAATGTAACCATCATTAGCAACTCAGCCGCCGACGACGCAAATATGACTTGATCATCGGCATATAAAAGGCATTTGACGGTTAACTCGCCCATTCTTAACCCACATTCTTCATGTTTCAAAGTTTGTTTGCAAACACCTGTCCATAAATAGGTTGAACAGCCAAGGGGAAGCCACACAGCCCTGTCTGACACCTTTTCGGATGCCAAACCAGTCCGAGTAGACCCCATTGATCCTGACACAAGCACTAGAATCCCTATAAAGAGACCTCAATGCCTGTATCAAACCAGCGCTCAACCCATATGAGTTCAGTGTTTGCCATAACACATTCCTGTCCACTCTGTCATAAGCCTTTTCCAAGTCCATGAACGCACAAAAGACTTTCTGGCTTTTAGTCAAAAACTTCTCCGCACTCATGCGCATGGAAAAGACTTGATCTGTACACCCCATACCCTTTCGAAAACCCGCTTGCACATCCCAAATTTTTCCATCAGTTTCTTTCATAACTCTTTCAATTAACACCTTAGCATACAGTTTACCCACAATAATAAGCAAGCTGATACCGCGGTAGTTTTTGCAGTCCTGCTGTGACCCTTTTCCTTTATATATTGGTACTATAACTGCTTTTCACCAGTCGTCCGGTACCCGTTTTAATTCCCAACATAAATTAAACAAGGTGTACAGCAGGCCTGCCACCACTCCCTCTATATCATATCCAGCTGCCATACCTGCTTTCATGCTTTTCATTGCTTTCATTATTTCATCTACACTTATCTCCATACCCCTTTCCACTTCTTTCGGAATTTCTTGTTCATTTAATTTAGACGACTCTTCACTCATAAACACGTTTTCAAAGTATTCCTTCCATCTGTTTAAATTCGAAACTTCATCATTCAGAATACATCCATTCTCGTCTCTTATAGCATAAATTATAGGCTGTTTTATATTTCCCCTGGCAGTTCTTACGAGTTTCCAGAACATTTTTATATTAGCCTGGAAATTATCAGATATCCTTCTATCATTCTTATCCGTTCTTTCTTTCTTTTTCGTTTCAACTGCTTCTTTTACTCTCTTATTTAGACGTCTAAATTCTGCCTTTTTTCTTTCAATCTCATCATTCATACCACCAGAATTACCAGCTTTGGTTGCTAGTAAATCTAACCATGCTTTCTTCTTTGATTCAACTTCCACCCGTACCTCATCATCCCACCACAACGTATTCCTTTTCCTTTCTGTTTTTTGTTCTCTTACTTACACCACGTACTTCGGTGGCTGCATCCACCAAACCTTCTAACTCACTTTTGAAGAGAATTTCAACTGGTAATATAGTGATGAAATGGTAAACAAGGTTAAACTATGCTATATGTGAGACATAATATAAAATTTAACAATGCCCTCATTATCCCTTTGATGAAGCACTTATTGAAATATAAGATTATTCTTTACTACGATGCTACGAGGAAACAAAACTTTTTCTGCCATACAAAATAAAATAACACAGACATCTTACCCTTATTTTCGCCAAGTTTGTACGTTTATTTTGGGGGAAGACACTTGCTCCTAAGATACAGGTTCACCTACATTAAGAGTCAGGGACTTCACATATATTTATAAAAATTTATTGGTGAAATAAAGCATTTATTAAGCATTGATTCTACATAGATGCGATGGACATGTAATTGCTAAGAACTGGTTGGATGCAATTACCCCACTTACATTTTTTCAGTTTAGTTGCACATATGTTAGAAAACTTTGGGTGTTTTTTTTTTTAACATCTTTGATATATGAAATTCCGAGTACGCCTAATTTTGATGTTTCTTAACATATTGAAGTTGTTTTCATAATAGATAGACGATACTGAAAAAACTCTTTGACATAAATACTTAAACGTTTTCACGTATTGTTACATTCTTCTTCTTAATAGAATTATATATATATATATATATATATATATATATATATATATATATATATATATATATATCATCATTCATCATTACAGCCCTTTACAAGTCCACTGCAGAACATAGGCCTCCCCCAAGGTATGCCACAAAGCACGGTCCTAAGCCACCTGCATCCATCGACTTCCTGCATGTCTTACCAGGACGTCACTCCATCTAGTGGGGGGTTGCCCTACACTTCGCTTACCGGTACGAGGCTGCCAATCGAGAACCTTTTTTCCCCAACGGTTGTCGGTCCTACGAGCTATATGGCCGGCCCATTGCCACTTCAGCTTACTAATCCGTTGGGCTATGTCGGTAGCCCTCTCCATAGCTCGCTGAGCGACTTTGAGCGTCCTCATACGGCCAGCAGTGAAGGACCACGTCTCAGTTCCATATGACATCACTGGCAACACGCACTGGTAATACAACTTAGTTTTCAGGTTTTGAGGTATACCTGACGAGAAGATGTGTAGTAATTTCCCGAACGCTGCCCAGCCGAGTTGAATCCGTCGCTTGACCTCTCGGTCGAAGTTAGACTTAACTAGCCGGACTATTTGTCCCAGGTAAACGTACTCGTCAACAACTTCGAGCTTAGTGCTCCCAACAACCAACGGCATAGATGTGACATGGACATTAAACTTGATCTTTGTTTTGTCCATGTTCATCTTAAGATTTATCCGTTGGGAGGCACTATTGAGGTCATTGAGCATAGTGCTTAAGTCCTCCAGCGATTCTGCCATTAGGACTATATCGTAATATATAATAATCAATTATATATATATATATATATATATATATATATATATATATATATATACTCCAATTTTAAAAACTGAAAAAATACTAAGACTTGACAAAAAGAAACTACGGCACTGAACAGGATATTCAGATTTCAAAAAAGTTTTAGTTAACAAATTTAAAGTGTATCCTAGGGCTATTAAATTTTACTTAATAATAAAACTGTTGATAACTGATCATTAAATGTTTATCTTGTTTAAGGGTAAGCAATTTGTCCGCAGCGTGCTCCCTAACATTACTAAAATAGACTGCTTACTCACTGTTCGTGTTCTTTAAGGTAATCACGCAGCATGACGTTACACGTGCAAGGTGTGAAGTAAAGAAGTGTAGGCTTACACGCCCTTTGTTATTTTTAAAAAGTACTGTTTTTTTACGTATAAAAAAGTTCTTACTTAGGCTATTTAGGAAATAATGAATGTTAGGCCTCGGGGTCCAGAAATACTAATGTAAACGGTTGTTATTATAAGCTTTATAAAATTTTGGTAATTTTAAAGTAAAAAAAAAATATCCTCATTTCGGAGTCTATCTCTGTGTGATAGACTCAGAAATGAGGATATCCGCAGTAAAACCAGAGTGACCGACATAACCCAACGGATTAGTAAGCTTAAGTGGCAATGGGCCGGCCATATAGCTCGAAGAACCGATAACCGATGGGGAAGAAAGGTTCTCGAGTGGCAGCCTTGTACCGGTAGGCGTAGTGTAGGGCGAACCCCCACTAGATGGAGTGACGACCTGGTAAGACATGCAGGAAGTCGATGGATGCAGGTGGCTCAGGACCGTGCTTTGTGGCATTACTTGGGGGAGGCCTATGTTCAGCTGTGGACTTGTGAAGGGCTGTAATGATGATGATGATGATGATGAAAGTTAAAAATGTTGGAGTTGCAGTTTCTTTCTTTTTTTCGTGAATATTATTTAATAGTTTAATGTCTGTAGTCGGATTACCTTGAAAATAAACGCTATGTGGAGTTACGTTACAGCTTTACAGCGTAAGCTGAGCTCTTTCCATATATTATATTCTTTGTTTTTTTTTTGTTTACCTTTTTTCATAGATTGATGTGAATTATTACTTCAAAGGAAAAGGTAATTGTAATTTAATTATATATACCAACATCCTCGTCTATATTGTATGAGGATCATCAACATTCAACATCATATTGTCATCATCATCGTAGTCATCATAACGGCACTTTACAAATTTAAATATTGTATAATGATTGCCCAGGATAGAAATTGTAGATTATATAGCGTGTCGAAGATTTAAAACTACGATTTCAGAAGCATTTCATATGGATTTTTTTAAAGTTTTTAAGTCAGTTCGTACTTCTTATTTAAAGCTTATTATTTCACTATTAAGGGGATACAGTAAGTCAGCTCAAATTCTAATTTCGCCCCCACTTGCCCGCGCGTCGTATGCTATGTACCGACATGTTTGTAATCACTAATACCACAGTATAATAAAAACACTAATACTGTAGGTAGAAAGGTCGTTAGACACTTATTTCATTAGGTTTACCATATTTATGCCTGTTTCTTAACGCCGAGCCAGTCCCTTCTTATTTTTATTACGGTTATTTCCCATTTTAATTTTACGTCGTCCTGTTGCGTAGTGTATATTCTGATCGTAAGCGACACAAACTCCGCGTTCAAAGGCCGAAGCGAAGTGACCGGGCGGCAGGAATCACGCTTCAAGAGGCCGATAGTTTAGGTAATTTCTTTTTACAGTGAAAATAATGGTATTTTAAAAAAGTAACTATAACTAACTATAAAGCAGTGCATAACATAAGCACTGCTTTATAGTTAGTTCAGTTAGTATGCAAAGTTTCATGATCTTATTTAAAGTATTTTATGAATAACAGCGGTTTATTGTTTATTTTGGAGGTAACTGAATTTTTTTTTCTATCGAGAAAATTTTACTAAATCGTGTTTTCGTCTAACATAATAATATTAATCCTCAACTTTACCATATATTTATTTCAAAATTAATGCTGCAATATTTTCGGCATAACGAAGGATCTTGCTAAGCCATTTGAGATTATATTTACCCTTAAGAGGTGAGAGTAAGTCAGCTCAAATTCTAATTTCGCCCCCACTTCCCCGCGCGTCGTATGCTATGTACCGACATGTTTGTAATCACTAATACTCTAAGTAGATAGGTCGTTAGATACTTATTTCATTATGTTTATCATATATATGCCTGTTTCTTAACGCCAACCCAGTCGCTTCTTATTTTTATAACGGTTATTTCCCATTTTAATTTTACGTCTTCCTGTTGCGTAATGTGTTTTCTGATCGTAAGCGACACAACTTCTCCCTTTAAAAGCCGGAGCGATACTAACGGTGCGACAGGAATAGGGTTGCCGTTCTACAAATTTTAAAGTCCCTAGACTAATAGAAAAAATCCGCCAGAAACAGGATTTTTCTTTTTCTTAAAATCCGCTAGAAGTCCCTAGGTACATTTTCGTGGTACCGTAGGTCTAACTGAAAAATGTTGCCAAATGATATACAAAGAATATCGAAAATCTAAATCTATAAATTCAGAAAACCTTAAAAAGAGCGGACTCTATTTCATATAAATTAATTATACAGAATGGGTCCCACATATATGCAACAAATGAAACCACAAGTAATACTAGTCCGTAAAAGTGTAGAAAAATTAAATATTAAATTAAAACCTGTAAAATAAAAAAGTGAAATTTTCAAACAAAATAAATATTAAAATAAAATCAGTAAAAGTGAACACTCTGTTTAGACAACGTACCTTGACCCCTTGGAAGAGTGACCACGTTGCACGCGGGTGGCACGCCGACAAAAGACACCGCTGTCGATATGTCGCAATACCAATAGTTTGCACTGCGTGGCAACGTCGCTTTTTAATGTTCAAGGATTCAAGTTCATTGAATCATTGACTTAGTGAACCAATTCTATAGAGTGTTCAAATTTGCCTAAAATTAAAACTCTACTTTTTGACCTAATTACTGGACCGATTACGTTCATTTTTTGTATATCGTCAGCAAAGGCGATAACAAGTATATGGTTTCATTTATTGCATATATGTGGGGACCCATTCTGTATATAGTGTAGGTTAATGACATGACAACCAAAACAAAAATTATTCATGTACAAAATAAAAAATATTGTAAAAAAACAAATCTCTTTAAACCACGTTTAAACATTAGTCATCTTATTAAAAATAAAACAATTAGCTCAGTACGTTCTTGTACCTAAATTTCAAAATTAATAGCGAAGTATGGATCCAGATCTTCAAAAAGAACTTCAGCGGAAGTGGAAGCTTCGCCAATGTCTCCAGTTCCCATCTTTGGTTTACCTTTACCGACTTGGTTGACAAGATCTTCGGGAATATCATACGTTGCGCAATTCTTTTTTAATCCTTAACTGATTTCTAATTAGACGGATGGAATTTAAACGTTTTTCTGATTGCTTGTTTCACAGTTTGCTTTTAACTACATTCGTAGCACCAAATACGCGTCAAATTCTGCATTTGAGTGCGGTAGTGATAATATTACTATTGCAAAATTACATAAACTGCTGCATTTTTGTATGTCGAAACCTTAGAACATGGTCTCAGGTCGAAACAGAGAAAGTGAATTAACGACATTGCATTGTTTATGTTCGGGAATTCCCGTGAAATTATATTATATATAGAGTGCTTCCAACGGTAGATTACAAAATTGGACATATGATAAATTACTTATTTGAAATGATTACTTCATAAAAAAGTCGCCATCTCAAAAGTCCAAATGTCGCTAGAAGTCGCTAAATAATTATTTCTCGCTAAAACGATTTTTTTATCCGCTAAACATTATTAAAATCCGCTAGATCTAGCGAGAAAGTCGCTAAAACGGCAACACTGGACAGGAATCAAGCTTACGCGCCGATAGTTTAGGTAATTTCTTTTTACAGTGAAAATAATGATATTTTAAAAAAAGTAAATAACATAAGCACTGCTTTATGGTTAGTTCAGTTAGTATGCAAAGTTTCATGATCTTATTTAAAGTATTTTATGAATAACAGCAGTTTATTGTTCAGTTTGGAGGTAACTTTGGATTTTTTTTCTATCGAGAAAATTTTACGGAATCGTGTTTTCGTCTAACATAAACCTTAACATTAATCCTCAACTTTACCATATATTTATTTCAAAATTAATGCTGCAATACTTTCGGCATAACGGAGGATCTTGCTAAGCCATTTGAGGTTATATTTCCCCTTAAGAGTGGTTTAAGGAATATGACAAAACTCGAATGTCGTCTTAAATTTAGCCAGCCTGTGAATTGCAGCTTATAATTTATACGAGACCACGCCTCAAGTATAGCATATTTAATATTAAAAGAATAATTTTAATCTGTTCGGCCGTTTTCGAGGAATCGGTGAACAATGAACATACATAAAAAACACGTGTCGTATATAAAACCTTCTTGATTTTGAACTGAGTTTAAATATTACATCAATACCAGACATGTTTCTGAGAGGTTAAAAGACTAATTTTTATTCCAGAACCTCTTGAATGTTTCGGATTTAGATAGCAGATAACGAACTACGGTACTGAGTTGGGTACTTTGAATCTTTAGTATTAGTTACGTTCTAGATAAGCCTCTGTTACACTCAAGTGTTAGTCGAAATTCAAAATGTGCATTGAGTTAACATGTTATGTAGTTAATTTTTTATAATATTTTAGTAACGTTAAAAGAACATTTATACTGGTAGAGCCACGTTGCAGCTATATTATGGTTTTAGAACGAATTAGTCGGTTCGACCGGGTAAGGACAACGCTCTCACAGAACACCAGCGTAAAATAGCAGCTTAATGCCGCTGTATTTCGTATAGTGAGTGTAGAGAACACGAGACCCGTTTTACTAGAAACGAGTCATTCCATCTTAGACCTCAGGGGTGACAACGCATCTGCATTTTGATTCTTAATCGAGGTTATATGTTGATGTCTATGGGCCACAGCATCAACTAACCATCATGTGGACTGTGTTCATTTGTTCCCCTAATCTATAAAAAAAAGAAGAAACATAATATACAATGTTAGTTTTGGACAGGCCCCACAGCGGATACAAAATAGGCTGATGGTGATGATGTTGATGATTGACATTATTCGTACATATATAATTGTGATAATTTTCACAAAGAGCGACACTACTTTTACACCATATATACATCTATACAAGACAACACAAGACAACCATATACATCTATAGAATTTAGCCTGCGAGAGAATGAAATAGAGTATTAAATTAGTCGTGTTTAGTACACCTAGCGTTTATTTTATGTTATACAATGTATATTATATAGTTTTACCTATAAAATGAAATAGATGGCGCTATTACAAAGGCGCTATTACAATTTTACTCGAAAGAAAATATTATTTTGATTTACTAAACAAAATTTAAGCTTATAAGTACTTATCTAAAAATAAGGATTGTAACATTTATTTGCTATGAAATTAAACTTTTAAGTTATATTTTATGCAGCACCTCTGGTTGAAAATGATCATTTTAAATAAATCATTTGCCATGAAATATTTTTATTTTATACTTTATTTCAATTGAAGTTTTCACTTCTATCGCATATGAACTGCATAGGCACATTTTTTTAAAATTTTACAATATACATATTATAAAATTTTACAAGTTATAATAAGCGGATTCTGCAGCGCATGGAAACCCACAACCAGTTTTAAACAGAGAAGACCACCGATGCTTTATCAGCCTCGAGGACTAATATGAAATGCGTCACCGCCTGTAATTACACCGACTCTATTTAACTTGAGCACAGCAATTTGAGGCACTGCTTTGCGGCAAAATAGGTAAATGGGTCGCCAGTGTGACCAGATTTAGAAAGATACTGTGATTCTACCAGAAGGACTCTCATTTTAGTATCATAGCATGAAATTTAGCATTTGTTTAATTCTGTCAACATTACCTGCTTTCCTTACTTGGCAGCCCGAAATCAAGAATGTTCCTTTTTGTACACCAGCAACATTTTATTTTTCTAGTAGGGAATTACTCAGGAAATGCATATAATTATGCATTTGATCTCCTTCTACGACAACTTTGTATATTAATTCTTTTTTTTTTGTTTCTTTTCTTTTATTGAAAAAATATTTCTACATTCGAATTTTCTCCTGCATCGACTAGGCAGTTTACATATACAGAGACAAATATCCAGATCCGGAATATTTATTTGTAGGCCATACAAATACTTGTTCCGTACGGGATTTGAACCCGCGGCCTTCAGCGCTGAAACTCATTGCTAAACCACTGAGCCACGGAGCCGTCAAAGCCGTTCTCGTCGTGTATTCAGTGCTATAAATTACGTAAGTGCGTAAATTGTGTCGTCGTGCTGGTGTGTTTCGTAAATACAAGTAGAAATGAAGCGATAATATGATCATTATTACCGCTAGGAGTGGGAAGAAGGTACCATGGTTTGTGCCTAGTTGTCGAGGGCCATGAACGATTCACATACTTGATGTCACTGTCAAATCTGTCAAACAAATTCAAGTCCAATGGTGTAGCACGGGTGCTGCCACCCAAAACCGGTGAGACAAAAAGTCCTAAAAACCAATCGAACCTCTATCTTTTTTTATGGAATAAGGGTGACAAAGGAGTACATAGTCCACCTGATGGTAACTGGTACTGGGGCCCATAGACATCTACATTTATCCTCAATTAAGATTCAAAACGCAGGTGCGTTGTAACCCTGTGCGTTGTAAACCAACCCCTAAAATGGGGCTGAGACGAAATGCCTCGTAACCAGTAAAAAAGGATCTCCGGATCTCTACACACACCATACGAATCACAGCAGTATTAAGTTGCTCCTTTACGCTGGTATTCTGTGAGAGCGTGGTCCTTCCCCGGTCGAGCCGATCCATTCGTGCTACAACTATAATATAGCTGCAGCGTGACTACTACGTATAATCCCATCCTATCTTATCTTAAAAATATAAAATGTTTAAATAGAAGACTTACAGATTTTATATTTTTGATAGTAGTAGTGTCACAGTTTAATATTTGAAAATAAATAAAACAATGTACATAGTGTGTATTTTTATACTTACTTCCCCCTTTTATACGTATTAGTATGCGCAGATTATCTCCATTTTCAACGCTATAATGTTTGTTGTTTTTTTGTGCACTGATAAACTCATACATTTACCTGATGGTAAATGTATGCAGTGCCCATAGACATTTACATCTATCCTCGATTACGAATCAAATGCACTTGCATTGTCACCCCTGAGGACTAAGATAGAATGCTTCTTTTCCAGTAAAAAGGGTCTCCGGTTCTCTACACTCACCATACAAAAGACTGCAGCGTTAAGTTACTATTTTACGCTGGTGTTCTGTTAGAGCGTGGTCCTTCCTCGGGCGAGCTGACCCGTACGTGCTACAACTATACTTCTAATATAACTGCAGCATGGCTCTACCGCGTGTAGTCGTTATGTTTAATCTCACGTAAGGGATATTTTCTTTAGTTTTATGATTTTTTTGGCATCATTTAAGAAGTTAGGTAAACCAACTGTGTTTCAAAAAGAATCAACCGCCCAGGGCTTATGATTTTTCTACCGGAATATTTTAAAGCACTTCAAATATGATATATTTAAAATACCTATTTATTTTACTTAGTTAATTACAATATTTTCGAACCAGAGGTAAATAAAGAAAATGTGAACATATGAAAAAATTAACAAGAACTGTTATGTAATAAACTATATTGAAAACCATTATATTCTACACAGTATTCTAAGAGCGAACAATCTTCTCGGAGGCGAATTTTAACAAATTGTATGTCTTCTTTAAGTTATCTTAAATTTATGTGTATTGAAACAAATGACATTTCTCCAGCGACGCTTTTCTTATCAATGTAATGAAAATTTTCATTGAAATTGCGATTTTTATTTGGCACTTAATGACATTTTTCCATCTTTTATGGAAAATTACAAAACGCCATTGCTACAAACGTTGAAAGTCGAAGGCTAAACTATTCACTATTGCACAACGTAACGCACATTTAGCTATATGAATGTCGCTTTAACGCAAAATCGTAATGTCCGAGCTGGATATCTAAAGGAAATTGCGACGTCTATTTTAGTAATCTATTTCTGCGTGTCGCAGCAAAGCATGAGCCGGCGCCCGCGGCACTGCGCAACCAAACGCCGCCTGAGACATTACAGTTAAACGAACTTGAACCCAACGATCGTCAATCCATATTAGGCAAGTCGTAACACTGTCTATTGCCTTACGTATTGAACCGAATATAGCAAACTCTCATTTTCTACCAGAGGATGAATTACTCTCGCTTTCAATTGGCTTTTATAACGCTTCCTTGATACGCGATACGGCTTCAAACGTCTTAAGTCTCCTCATTCGGATGTTATTTTACAATCAAAGAGAATGAGGTCTGGCCGTTTTGAATTTTACGATAGCTGCCGGCTACCGGTGTAACCGTTAAATTTCTATTGTATATTGTTGTATAACACAATGACTTTATTCATAAATACCCGACGGAAGCCAATACATATTTTAAAACACCTTTTCTCGGTTTAGTAAGCAACTTTAGCCCTTAAGACTCTCAAGTAAAGATTATTGCGGTTCATAGGGCGATAACCTCGCTTACCAATTAGGCCAATGTAATACAGACAATATCTGTCAGTTTTGTTTTATTTTGATTCTGTTATTTCAAAATCGTAAATAAATAATGAGTAAATTTTCAGAAAATGTAATAAAAAAATACCTGTACTATATGCTTTATATCCCAAATTGAAAAAAAAACCTAATATTATTTGTTTCGATCTCTAAGCGTTACACACAAGCTTAACGTTACACGTGACGTACCCCTCCCCCTCCCCCCTGTGAGAAAATCTATGAAGGAGGCCTATGTTCAGCAGTGAAATTTTGATCCGACAGATGTCGGAATAACCATCTCAGTTCCTATGTCAAGCCAAAAATATCCAGATTTGTGATGGTCTGCAACGTCACAGACGCGACGTGTCTGACACTGCGGTCGCCAACCTTCTTGCCCAGCGTGGCGATTAAGGACATAGCCTCCCAATGGTAAGCACCGAAAAAACAACAAACACAAATACAACTTATTAATTATCTTCGGTATTCGAACCCGTGTTCCCAATCCATACGCTGCTCTATTTCATATAGTCCATTACATTGCTTTATACTATGTTGCATAAAGTTTTTTTTTTTTTTGGAAATTTCCAAAATAAACTTACCTTTTTTAATAAAACTGTTAGCAACCAGTCACAAACGCTTCTATGTCGATGTAACTTAAGATAGTAAAAACAAAATGACAGAAAAATATCATGATACAAACTACAAACATACAACTAGCTTTTGTTTCTGCAGTGAAAAGTATGACACAGAAAAGGTGGTAAAGTACCGGTCCAAAGTGAAATGTAAAGGTGAAAGCTATGCAGGTCCTAAGTCACGCTCTAAGGATTCTTTTAAAAGGTGCTGCAACCTGAAACAAGGTAAGACCACTTAACACTGCACAACACTAGTAGTCGATCGTTTTACTGTTTATAAAAAGAAAACTATGGTAAATAATTAAAATATAGCCATCATTAACATTAATTAAAACGTAAATTAAGATAGCTACTTATGTCACCTACTCACCTATAAAAATACAGAATAAATATATTGTACATTATAAAAACACTACACACAATATAAATTAGTGCAAGGTGCTCTCGGCCAAATTGACCGTGTAGTGACGGCGAATATCTCATACCCCAAATCATCCCGTGGGCGTCGTAAGAGATCATTTTGTTAATTAATTATATAAAATAATAATTGTAGGTTTGAATATCTTTATATTCATCATCAAGTCCACTGCTGAACATAGGCCTCCGCCATAGATTGCTTCATAGGGGGGATTTTGTCATTGTTGACACGCTTGGCAAGCGAATTGTCAACCGCAGTTTTCTATTATTTTGAGTTATATCAGGAAGATACTGCCGCTGTTTCAATTTCCCTCTGTCGCTTATTATAAAAAAGAAAAATGTTTTGTACAGTAGGCAGAAACCCTATTTAGCTTACGAATATACTCGCCTTTTTAAACTTTGCGACAAATCAAATTCCGACACCCTCGGCTCAGGCCGCAATACAAATAATACATTGTGCCTTTTTACTGTAGATATCTTTCAACTACTAAATCCATTTGCTTACGTAAGGAAAGTGTAAATAACTTTAGTGTGTAGTACTTACTTACAACTATTAAGCAATCATAGCTTTATTTATTTTAAACATCATAAAGTTAAAATTAAAGTAACTTCCCATTCTGAGAAGATTATAGAGCAATTAGTTCGCCGCTCTTATTCAGTGCGTCACACGTCTTCATAACATTTTTATTCCTCAGATTTGGCATTTACTCACGGTTTGTTCTTTGTAGAGCTCGTGGTATATCAGGACGGATATCAAACCCGACTTGTTCGCGTACTGTGAAATGTACGACGTGCCTGTATTGCTAAGCTATAAGGCTCAAATTTCTACATCAAAGTAAAATAAACCAACAAATAACAATTTAAGTTTGTAGCACGACTGTCCCAATATGAATAAAACGTGATGGTAGTACCATGCCAACTTTACAACTTGGCGTCCCTCGCGATTGCCGACTGCTCGTTATAATGAATTGGTAGAGCCGAGTGTCTGACATAAATGAATCGTTCTGATGAGGCCATTGTAGTTAATCTATTTGTTTTTCTTCAAGAAAATGATTCGTTTCATGTGCCTTTTAATGGTTTAGTGAGCTCTGGATTGACGCAACACCGAGGGCATTATTACATTGGTCTTTATTACATTACACCACACTATGTCGCGTTTTATTTTATTAATCAGATTGATACTATTTTATTTATTTCAAACAGTTATTTATAGATAACTAAACATACCCACAAATGTTCTTTTAAAAAATATCTAAATGCAGTGTCAATGAATAGTATAAATATTGACATAGTAATTATAAAAAATGATTCATATAGTAATAACTAATAATATATGACAGCAAAAAAATATAATAATATAAAATACAGAACATCTGTATATATAGTTCTAGTTTGTTAATATGTTGTGATGATATGAGGCCTATGTTGGGCAGTGAGCTTGTGAAGGGTTGTAATGAATTATTTTAATTACATTATTAATTTCTAAGTCGTGTGGTTTACCAACACGCATTAGGGTAGTGCGGTGGACATTTCCTTGCCTTAAAACCCTCTCAGAAATGACAGGAAATCTGTGAACAGCCGTGGGACGTATATAGACTGTAACTTTAACTTTTAACCTGTATAATATAATTTTAATTCATTAAGAAAAATTTGAAACGCATTTTTAAATGTTATTCGTTCGTCACCAAACTATAAATATATTTTTCTACGTTACGTTAGTAAAGGCATATAAAACAAATTAAATTGCGTTTACTAAGGTTTACTACGTCTTAGATAGTGTATGGTACTACTTCAATTATTAAGATATTTAGTATAAAAATGATTTTCTATTCTTCTTTAACCTATAGTAGTCCAATACGCAAAACAAAACGGTAGTCTAATACAGGTGTGAAAGTATTACTTCTATCGTATTCTAAAAATTCTCTAACCCTAGATGCTGTAGAAGGTGATTGCGGGAAAGGCTAAAAAGACAGATGTAAGTTATTCAGCAGCGTCAAAGGTGTGAAACATCTGGTACTACGATCCTCAATCAGCCAAGACTAGTACTTCGCCAATGGAAAAAAAAACACTGAAGAAAGAAAGAATGAGAAAAATTGTCAAAGTGTCATCTGCTCTTCATACAACCCAAATAATTTTTTTTGTTCAGATTGGTTTACAAAGTTTTAAAGACAATGTAATATTTAGGTATATATTTTCATTTTAGGTCTATCAAACTTGTGAAGTATTTCATATTCACTATTTCATGTTTTTTAATCCAACTGACGCAACCAACTAGAAAATAAACATGTCGCCCTCTGAAATGGCTTTAACCATTTTATCTAAAATGGATGATTCGCAGCCACGGGCTACGAAACGTTCCAAATTTCTTATATTAAATTCAACAGTTAAGATTAAGGAACAGGAATATTTTTCTCTATAAATAAGCCGTCCCTGTCGGGTCCTTCGGGTATATCTTTCTTTCTTTTCTCTTTTTTATAAAAAAACGTTACACCCCCTACACTAGGATTTTCTCCTGTATCGTGGGGTTGTTTTAGCTTACAAACATAAATTGCACAAGGACAAACATCCCGGAACAATTACTTGTAGGCCATACAAAATACTTGTTCCGTGCGGGATTCGAACCCGTGACCGCCCCACGAAGTCGTCAAACACACACACACACACACACACACACACACACACACACACACACACACACACACACACACACACACATATATATATATATATATATATATATATATATATATATATATACTTGTCAATTCTATAGTAATAAAAATATTGTTAAAGTAACGACAGATGGACGTGCATGTATTTTTTGTAACATCAAAAAGTACCCTCTACCGCATGTCAGTTTCATTCGCGTAATATGGACAGCTTGTTTATTGATTCCAGGGCAGATGTTCCGAACCTTGCCTGCCCCTTGAAAATTAGCATTGTGCATTGATCTTTACGTTTGAACTTATAATATTGACAACCGAGGGCTATCCGAATATCTAGTTCTATTGGGAGATATAACAGAGAATATTATATAATAAAATAAGTTAATATCAGACAGTTGTTTGTTATTAGTTTAAGGTATAAATCATAATGAAAATTATTTCCAAATAATTTTTCGATATTGCACATTTCTGGATTATAATGGTTTTTGATATTAATGATAACAAATAACAATACAATATATTATAAATAATACGAGCTTGCCAGGTAGACGTTTTTTTTTCGGCCTTTTCCGACGAGCTCTTATCCTTTAAAAAATCTTTTAATTCGTTATAAAACATATTTAGGGTCACTTATCGTGATATCACTGTCCTATTTCTCAAGTTGGAGCAAGCAATACACTTTAACAAATATTTCCTAAAATCGGTGATGAGTGGTTTCGGAATTCATCGCGAAGAAACAATATGACACGAATTTTTTTAAATAAAAATGTATAAAACAATAAACAAATCTTAAATTGATCTAAATACAGTAAACTTCGTTCAGTAATAATCTCGTATAAATCCGTTTGATTTATACTAGTACTCTTTGAACGTTCAAAAGAATTGTTTCTCAAAGATATGAGTGGATTTACAATTCATGTGGAAATAATAAAATCTCCAATGCTTTCGTTGCTTCAGTACTTTTATTTTATTTTAAGAAGGAATTGCAGAGTTTACATAATATTATCATTTGAAAGTCGTCACGTAACCTCGTTTTGATATGATCAATTAAATTGTACAAGACGTTTAGTGTTGCATAATTTATTAAACTATTATCTTGGTCTAATATTCTTAAACTAAGTGACTTTTCAATGATCCATACAATACAATTACAATTATTAAAAGATTACCAAATACATAGTTATATGACCACTACAAATTTAGTGTAATTTAAAGAAATAACGACTCTACAAATATTGTAGAGTTTTTATTTCTCTTTGTAAAAAGCTTTCTATATATAAACCTACGAACTTCTACAGTAATTTGACACAACAAGAAACGTTCTATTTAATATGGAATCGATTATAGCTCATTAATTTCTCACATAACTTATTGCTTGTTTCAATAATTATTAGGTGATAAATAGAGTGATTGTAATAGAAGACAATTAATCTAGCAATGCTGCCGATTGTATAATCTTTACGCAATAGTATAATTATGTTTACAAATTCATACAATAGCATTGTTCTCAGATCAGATGAGAGATGATCAAATACTATTGTGAAATGAATAATGTATAATAAACGAGTCACCAAAATGCTATTCATTTGTTCTTTGACCAACAGTTGGATGACAGGTTTTGTTGGACACGACGATTGCTGGAATTAAAGAACGGAATTATTTTAGATGGTATCCGTAATTAATTACGTCAAAACATTTGAGCAGCTCGTTCCGAAACGTTTGAAGCTAATTAAGAGATCGCTTAATTGCTCAACACGACCCCACTAATGTAATTAGCGGGCAACAGATTTAGGGACGTTATCGAAACTGTTTTTAACAATGATGCATTTATAACACACGCGTCGTTTACTTGTGCTAGCTTGCATAAAATTGAGAGCTTGCATAGAATTTTTAAATAAAAAAGTAAAGCTACAGTTTACTAAGTCCCACTGCTGGACACGAGTTTGCTGCCTTATTGATAGGGATTACGTGTTCTTCCTTGATCCAAAACATTGTCACATTTTAAATATTAATGGGGAACCTATTATATATACATGGTGTTTCTACTATTGACTAGATCTATACAAATAAATAAAATGCAAGTGACTGTTTATAATGTCAAAATAACATCTTTTTATTATTTGTAACAAAAAAACATTAAAAATGGTTTGTTTGTCCGTCTGTCTGATCCGGGTAATCTCCGAAGTAGCTTGACCGATTTTGACGGGACTCACTAGCAGATAGCTGATGTTATAAGGAGTAACTTCGGTTTTTATTTTAGGAAAATAATTGGTGTTGTTAGCAAAAAAATTAACTAACCCTTAAAATCCAATCGTAATAAGTTCAACAAGTCGCGGGGTAGCGCAAGGATTAAATATAAAATTAATAATTTTCTTAAAAATAAGCTTCAATTTTAAGTCATTGAAAGGTTTTTACTCGACTTTACGTTTTTAGGATTTATATATGTATATATACATACATATTGAAGTTTATAGGCCTTCCGCATATTTTCCTCATAGGGGGAGGGGGGGATTTTGCCATTGTTGCCACGCTTGGTAGGCGGATTGACAACCGCAGTTTCTTTCTTATTTTGAGTGGTTTTTAGAAAGGTACTGCTATAAGATGGGTATCTTCCGTTGCATTTTCCCTCTGTCTTACGACACCTGCGACGCGATATGAGGTACTGGATATTCCTAACCACTGAAACAGAAAAAGAACCATTTTTATTCAATATAGTTTATCAATAACACTTAATTAAAATCTTTTTTTTTATTTTTTCACTGGTACGGAAAAAAGCCTCTGTCCTGGGAAGAACGAGCAAGAAACCCAGCTGGACAATTTTTTTTAAATAACAGCTTATAATCATGTATGTTACAATTAACAACACAAATTATAAATAGCTTGGTAGCGATCACCCATCTCAGGGGTTATTTTCATCCATTAACTTACACGGTTTGGTAGTATTACATATATTAATATAAACAAAACAGGAGGCGGATTAGGAGGCTATATATGAGATACGAAGATTATCATATATTATTATCAATTTCGAAACAAAAAGTTGTGTAAATGTTCATTCCGGCTGAGATTCCAACCCAGATCCCTATATAATATGACAAATGTGAGTACAGTCGTAATGGAATTTCCATACAACTCGAAGGAGGCCTCATACTGGCAAGTGTTGTAATAGGCTATAATTATGATACTCGTAACGATGGGAGTAAAGACAAATATATGGCGCTGCTTAAACTATTAATGCACTAAATCTAACTCTCATGCTTAAATTATATTATACTCGTGTTATCTTGAAGCTTCGAGCAAACTTTATATTTTTCAATTTGATAAAAGACTTTGTAGTCTTTTAAGTAGTATAGTTGTAACACGAATGATCGGCTTGACCGGGAAGAACCACGCTCTCACAGAATGCCAACGTAAAATAGCATAATGATTTCTTATATTTACGCGAACACTACACATTGAAATAATACTAGTTTTTACGGAATTTATCGCGTGTATTTAACTTTTTAATTACCCGACGTTTCGAACGCTTTACAGCACTCATGGTCACGGGCAGGACTGAGATGTTCAACGTTCATATGTCATAGTTAACCGCGGTTACCATAGATTAAAATTTAACTTCTGTTCCGATCTATGCAGTATAAACTTATGGTATCTTGAAGTCTTGCAGTTGTATGCTTGGGTTGGGATTTAATTTTATTTATTATAGGATCCCAAGCAGATGGTAGCACCCAGCCATCTTCTCTATTGAAATTAGGATGTTTTTTGATTTCAATAGCCTCGCGAATCATCCTTGGAAGGAATCGGTGTTCTTTAGCGAGGATCTGCGGTCTATCAAATCTGATGTAGTGACGGGGGCGATCCTGTACGTGTTCACAGACTGCAGACTTCCCGGAGCGTCGATTCTTCACATCAGCTATATGTTCACAATTCTACCTTTAGATAAAGTAACTGCATTTTTAGACCATCTTAACTCTATAAATTCTAAAATTCAGGTCACAATGGAGTTAGAGACAAACAATTCCTTAGCTTTTCCATGAGTGCTGTAAAGCGTTCGAAACGTCGGGTAATTAAAAAGTTAAATACACGCGATAAATTCCGTAAAAACTAGTATTATTTCAACGTAAAATAGCAGCTTATTGCTAATGTGTTTCGTATAGTGAGTGTGGAGAACCGAAGACCCCTTTTACTGGAAATAGGCATTCCATCTTAGTCCTCACAGGTGACAACGCATCTGCATTTTGACTCTTAATTGAAGATAAATGTGGATTTCTATAAGCCACAGCATCCGCTAACCATCAGGTGAACTATGTATTCGTTTGTCACCTTTATCCTATAAAATAAAGTTACTAAAGGTCGAATTGACTTGTTTGTCTCATAGTATGCCAATAACTTAAGCTGATTTTCGGTGTTGTTAATCGATAGTGTAATTATACACAACCATAAGCGTTAATATCATAGTATTAAGGGGAAATATAACCTCAAATGGCTTAGCAAGATCCTCCGTTATGCCGAAATTATTGCAAAGTAAAGTTGATAATTAAGGGGAAATATAATGTCAAATGGCTTAACAAGATCCTTCGTTATGCCGAAAATATTGCAGCATTAATTTTGAAGTAAATATATAGTAAAGTTGAGGATTAATGCTAAGGATTATGTTAGACGAAAACACGATTTCGTAAAATTTTCTCGATAGAAAAAAAATCCAAAGTTACCTCCAAAATAAACAATAAACCGCTGTTATTCATAAAATACTTTAAATAAGATCATGAAACTTTGCATAGGTACTAACTGAACTAACTATAAAGCAGTGCTTATGTTATTTACTTTTTTAAAATACCATTACTTTCACTGTAAAAAGAAATTACCTAAACTATCGGCTTCTTGAAGCTTGATTCCTGATCTTGCCGCCCGGTCAGTTTCGCTTCGGCTTTTGAAGGGAGAAGTTGTGTCGCTTACCATCAGAATACACATTACGCAACAGGACGACGTAAAATTAAAATGAGAAATAACCGTTATAAAAATAAGAAGCGACTGGGTTGGCGTTAAGAAACAGGCATAAATATGATAAACCTAATGAAATAAGTATCTAACGACCTATCTACTTACAGTATTAGTGATTACAAACATGTCGGTACATAGCATACGACGCGTGGGGAAGTGGAGGCGAAATTAGAATTTGAGCTGACTTACTATATCCTCTTAAGA
The DNA here is from genome assembly GCA_907164705.1 of Parnassius apollo. NCBI lineage: Eukaryota > Metazoa > Arthropoda > Insecta > Lepidoptera > Papilionidae > Parnassius > Parnassius apollo. The sequence goes on along the minus strand of CAJQZP010000885.1, from coordinate 22,345,092 downwards.
ATAAAAAAACAAAAACTTTATAAAATAACAAAAAATTTATTTACACATTCCGACAATTCAACGAATTACACAAAATTATCGTCGCCAATGGCAGGTGTATTCTAAAGACTAGATCGAAAGCCTCTTTAACATGCTTATGTCGCGATTTCCCTTATTAACTACGAAGATTATGTAGCTCGTTACGAAGCCATGCGAGAATAAATTTTGTTTTTACGTGGTAGATGCAGCTGCATTAATGGCCGGCGAAAGACCACACACAATACCAACTTAAAATAGCAGTATATTGCTACTGTCTTAAGTTTGGTGAGAGACGAGAATCGGAAACATTTTGCTTTTCAATCGATGATAGACGTTGGTGTCTATCCATCCATCCATGTAATAAATACAGCCTATAAAAGCCCACTGTTGAACATATGCCTCCCTATATATGAACATAGGACGAGGCCATAGTCGCCACGCTTGGCAAGCGGGTTGACAATCGAAGCTTATTATTATGATGTGATTTTTTAGGCCAGCCAAGTTGAATCCGTCGATTGACCTCTCGGTCGAAGTTGGACTTACCTAGTCGGACTATTTGTCCCAGGTAAACGTACTCCTCAACAACTTCGAGCATAGTGCTCCCAACAACTACCGGCATAGATGTGACGTGGACATTAAACATTTGTTTCTTTTTTTCATTGAACAGGATTCAGATCCTCCGGATGATGCCGGAAAATCTCTTCACCCGACTTTTTTCTTAATTCTAATTCTACTAATACATTTTATCAGACCGATACTGTTAATCCGATGAAACGCAAATCTTATAATATATCGTCCTTAAATTTAGAACCCAAGGAAAAACTGTCTTCTCTTCCCACAGCAGCCATACAGAATATTTGTTCATTCTTTATCTGAAGAAAAGAAACGCTACAATAGTAATGATAGCGCAACTTTTATTTACATATTATATTTAAATTATAATGATTAGTATGATATATAATATTTTCAGTTTTTTATTATTCTAATTTTTGTAATAAGACGGCCAAAGTTTAATAATAAGACAGTTTGAATCTAAATACATCAAGGCTTGAAAGCAACTTTCTTTAGTATAGTTAATACTCGAGCAAACTTGATTTATTTGAAATGTAAAATATTTCTGTAAATGTACCTCTAATGACAGTTGCGTTTATATGTCCATACCTGGAACACAGTCATGAGTTAATTTCGCAACCGCCTTTGAAGTCGACCGACTCGTGGTGTGATTCCGGCATTTTCTTACCGTTTCCGTTTTGGACCACGCAATCATGATGTCAGTTTAACGACTATATTTTTGCCTCACTTGTTATAGCCTATAAAAGCCGACTACTCTCTAAAGTAATTTTTCTTTGGTAATAGACTCGTACTGTTGTACCTACTTGTAGTTTTGCCAGTTTCAAGAATATTTAATAAGTTATCCTTTATAATTGTTTCAAAACTTGACTTCGTCACATTGTGAAGTTTTTGGGAGATTTTAACGGCACCGTAAACCAGCACAGTTGATGACGATAGTATCTCAAGGCGCCTTAGCAGACACATTACCTCGAGGTTCACATCAAGATAATTTGTCTGCTTAGACGCCACCACCATCGGGGCCCTTGTATTATTGCTTCCATGCGCTAATAGTTCACATGTAATACACAACATCGCACGCCTTTTACATATCAAAATCTACTTAAAAGCATATTTTGATACGTAAAATATATAAATAATAACACAAAAGCAAAAATCTGGCGCCGTTTACGTTCCCGCCAAAACTCTTCTTTCTAAAGCTATCACGTTAATTTGCGTCCGTCGACAATTAATTTTCTTTTTTATGGCTTCACAATGCGCAAACACGTGCCAGTTTTTATATAGTAAACAACAAAGGGGAAAAATAATGAACTAAAAAATGCAAGTGGAGTATGTATGTTTTGTCTTTATTTTTGAAATGTGCGCAACGACACCGACTGACACAAGACAAGTGACAGGAAACCTGAGCAAGAAACTGTGGAATAATTTATTTATGAGTGGTCCGAAATATTTATGTAGTGCTAAAGATGGGGTGGGTGCAATTCGGTCTGTTCTCCATTTGATGACAAATTGTAACTGTGTTTTAAACTACGTAATTGATTTTATTAAAACCTTGAGAGTAATTATAATAAAGCAAACTATGCTTATAAATACTCTCTATAAATAGGCTCTTACGCGTCAAATAAAAATTGGTTTGTAGTTGATGTCGTTTTTGTGATACGCGTGACGAATAATTTACTGATGCACTAACACACCACCAATACCAGATCCAAAAATTAGTTACTCATCTGGTAGGCTTTTATGAATTGATCCTTTTATTTTCTCCTAGTTACAAAAATATACGGTAATTTTATACTATCGCGATCACTTTGTTTTTTGGCTCTAGAAAATCCAAAAGTCATACGATATCGACGAATTTTTTTTTAAAACCTTTCTCTTTATTAAATAACTTTTAATTGTTTGTTATTTCATATATAAATACTCACGTTCGTCACCCAGAGATTTAGGCAGAGACTACAGAGTTCCTTTTAGTACTATCCTGATACAACTCTCTCGCCTCCTTTATATCCATATACTTATGCATACATGCTCGTCAGTTATGAGTACTCTTAATTTGGCCCGTCGTCAATATATCGCCAATTTGGTCGATAAACTTCCGTCTAGGGCGTCCCTTGCCGACTCGGCAACGGAACTTCTGCAATATAAATATTTTGTCACTCATTCTTCATTCATTCTTCCTACGTCACCAAACCATAGAAGCATTCATTAAGCATCATCTTACAAATTATGTAAAAAATATTTTCTCCCTTTCAAAAAGTCCTGAAAAATTAGTTTCACAGGATCACACAGGATTTTTTCAAAGAATAAAATTTAAAAGAAGGTTCATAAAACGTGTAGATAATAATAAAATTTGTACTCCCGAAAATCGGGGCCCATTACACCAACTTATAAATGTGAAATTAATAATAAAATGCATTTATAAAATCCGTAAACTGAGAGATTTAAGTGTAAAAGTAAATTAACTTAATCTTCATGTCAATTAATTGTTATTTTAAAACGATGCGCACGTGGGTGAAGCCGTCAGTAAGCGCAGCTTATTTTTAAATGATGCCCCTCTGATACAAATTATAATATATATAATAGCTATTGTGATCTCGGTGCAATGAGTTTAATTGTAATTTAATGCAAGGGGCGGTGCATTAATGGCTCCGCATTATCACGTTTATCAGTTTCAAATAACTTTTTCATATATGCCAGATGTCCTTTTTTTAATATCATTTATATTATGGCCACCGCACACACGTACCCGTATATAAAATCATATTTTTAAAAAGTTTGTACCTATGGACAAGCTCATTAATAAATAAAAGTAAACCTTATTATTTTTAATTAGGTGGCAAACAAACTTACAGTCCACTGATTGTTAAGTGGCTACTGGAGTCCCTGGACACCTGAAGCCAACTTCAACCAAAGAAGGCTTTCATCTGTTTTAACCTTTAAGGACAAAGATGGAATGCTTCACAACCTATTATACTGACTCCCTATACCAGGAACACAGAAATAATAGAGTGGTACCTACCAAACGAAATCCAATTCAGAAAAGGAGCGTGGTGCACCCGGTGTACTAATATGTTTTTACCTTAAATAAGTGATGATGGTAGACTTCATCATTACACGATACTTTTTGAATTTATCATATACATATGTCACCGTGGTAGCTCAGATGGTTAGCTCTCGCTGTAAATTTCACAGTACGCGAGCAAACCGGATTCGACCCCCGCCGGTATCAATGAAATTGTTAATTGCAATTTTAAATGCCGATTTACCACTCGGTGGCGTAGGAAAACATCGTGTGGAAACCTGGATGTCTGAGAAATAAGACAAAAAAATATATCGAAGACATGTGAAGTTCACCAACACGCATTGGGGCAGCGCGGCGGACACTTCCTTCCCCTAAAACCCTCTCAGGAATAATGAGGGAAGGCCTGTGCCCAGCTGTGGGACGTATATAGGCTGTAACTTTTATATGTCACCGGTCAGGGTCACATCAAGCACATCGTAAAAGAAATGATAATTAGGCCATCTACTTAAAGTTTGGAAGCCATAACTTATGTCCGGCATTTCCCATAGCCACCTCATGAAATGAGGGTGATGAATTGTCATAAATAAATTTAAAATTAAAATAAATCCATAAGATTATGTTATGCTATACGTTCGTGATAACAATATCGTAACTTTTTTTTACCAGCCACCCGCAACGGCTCCGCCTGCGTAGAATCTAATAATGTGGCATTATTTACATTTAAAATAATCAAAGACCATTTAATTTATACAATTTACGTTTTTGAAAAAAAATCTCCAAGTTTTTCGGATAAAATGTAACTAAAGTATAGAAAACTTATATAAGATTTTGCAATAGATTATTACATATTTATACTGTTGAAAAATAGTCAGTATGCGATTGGCTTGTCCTTTGATTTACGTAAAGCTTCTTGTTTGTGATATAACGCTTAAATGCTCTTCGTTTGTTGCATTTTTTTCTTATTAAAATAATTATTATTTATAAATTATTTACAATTCTTTATTGCAAAAAAAGTAAAGTAAAGTAATGACACAAAAAAGTATAGTAATGACACTACCACATAGAGATACGTCTTACTAATTATGACAGATATAGAACTATGAAAATAAAATACGACTTCTAACTGAGCGAAACTCACTATATAACATTGATTCATCATTGATCGTCTGGAACTGCTCTCTGTCGTGAAGTTCGTGAAGTTTTATAACAAACAGTTAAGCCATTACGAAGATAAACCCGGGCGGACAGATATATAGACAAACAGATTTTTTAAATGGTTATTCATATCTTAATGGCATGCAAAAATATGAGTCAGTTTTTCGATATTACCGACAGACCCTTCAATTTTATTTCTGTGGAGTATTATAGGTCATGATAACACAGTAGAAGCAAATGCAGCAACATCTATAAAAATGTGAAAATGCTAATGTTCTTGGTGAATTGAATGCAAAATTAGCACTCGTCGAAATCAGTGTTGCGGTATCGGCTTACACTTTCGCCTGCATCTGTCCCCAATATGCGCGAACATCTGTGCTGCAGGCCCTTAGATGCGTGACCGATATCGTTACTCGGTCCGGTATAATTAGCCTTCTATTCTGTTATCTTTACATTCTCAATTCGATCGCTATTTCGTGCTCGAGGCTGAGTTGCTCGATTGATCAATGATTAGAATTAATTTAGTTTTACTTTACGGTGTAGCTGACCGTTATTAAAGCTAGGTTTGGTGGGAAAAGCGTCGTGCTTTTAATTTTGTAAATATTTTTAACCTATTAAAGTAACAAAAGATTTAACAGTCGCTCATAGACACCTGCCTAGGAGTCCGTCTGTGTATGTTGGTACCACCGTCTTACTTCTGAGTTTGCTTGCTGTGTTTCGGTCTAAAGGGCGTAAGCGCCAGCATAATTACAGGCTGGGAGTCATTTCAACTCAGTCCTCAGTGGTGACAACGCATACGTAGCAGTGTCTTCTTTGTTTAAAATTAGTTGTAAGATGTCTATGGGCTAATGTTGGCTTTTTAAGTGTGTACTGTTTGTCTTGCTAAGGCACGGAAGACGCTATTGCCCATCTCCTGATTTCTTTCCTCTGACGCCTCTTACGACACCTACGGGATCATATGGGGTCGTGGATATTCTTACACCGCCACTACACGGGATGGGATACATTACACTACGCTAGTACACCAGTTAGCTCGCCTGTCACTTAATTTCCATATTTACAAAATAACTGATTTATTTCGTTATTCGATTTATTTGATTTCTAATGTGTGCAGGTTTTTTTAACATTTAGGGTGTAAATTAAAGGTAAAATAATATTATCGAGCTTTTTCAATCAGATGATAACTGAAGTTTATTACTTTAAGAGAATTTAGGTGAATTTGGAAGTTCTTTAGCTTCTACCTACCGAGATTTGTTCAACGATCATTCGAGGAAATTGTTCAAAGTTTCAGATGCAAAACTTGCTTTATTGGAAAAGTTAGAATACGTCCAAACCCGAAAACAAATATGTAACTTGTCTTCAATGTTACGTTGCATATTTAAATGCTTCGACTGCTTCGTACTGGCTCTTAGCATAAATAGTATAAAATCCGTTTAGTTTTTTTTTTCACATTATCAGTGGCCTCTAACCACAATCACAAGGTAGTGTGATGGATTCACTTACGCAGCCACCTAATTACTATATACAGAAATAAATAAGTGGAATATATTAGGAGTAGTAGTATTTACTCTCTGCCTCGACTGCCTCGTTGGTCTAGTGGTTGTAGCAGTGCGACTGCCGAACATGAGGTTTTGGGTTCGAATCCCGGGTCGGGCCAAAAAATCAATTATTGAGTTTTTCTGTGAAGAAATTCTCAGTAGCTGCCCGGAGTCAGGAAGTTGGCGGTGTCTCACCCCCGTGCCTCGGAAAGCACGTAAAGCCGTTGGTCCTGCGCCTGATCTCTCTCCCGGTCGTGTCGGTTTATCGTCCCATCGGATTACGAGAGTGAGGGAATAGACGCGCATACACTTGGGCACTATAATCCTGTCGTGCACCGATAGCTAGCCTCCGTTGAGGTAGGCCGCCGTGGCCGAAATTCGGTCTGGAGGACATAGTAGTATTTAGAGCAAATAAAATTATTTTAATTTACCGTGTAGTGACAGTGTGAGAATATCCACTACGACATCGTTCCGTGGGTGTCGTAAGAGGCGACAGAGGGAAACTAACGAGATGAGGCAGTAGCGACTTTCTAATAACAACAAAAAAGTACTACAGTTGCTAACCCGCCTGCCAAGCGTGGCTGCATGGCAAGAATCCTTCCTATGATGCCATCTGTCAAAAAAAAAAACTGGGTGAGGCCTATGTTTAGCAGTGAACAATTTGATAGGCTGTAACGGTAATAGAGCAATTAAATCGCATGATTCTATTTCATTCGCAAAAGGTCCTAATTAAGTAATTAAAAACAGCCTAGGTTCTGAGACGAGAATGTCTAGTGGTACTTGCGCTATCTGCTTAGATTTTTAACGGCGCCACTGAAAGTAATACATAAGCTTACGTTTATAATCCACGCTGAACTCCACGTTACGCTTGCCGCTCCTGTCAGTACTAAAGCAAGTTTTGGATTGTCAGAAAAAATATTTTGTAAATATTTTTCTAAAACTGTCAACCTCATCTGCAAGTACGCTATGCTAAACGAGGCTTCAACGACCGAGTAATGGCGAAAGTATACAAAAAGTACTCTGTGGCGAAAGCCTTGTAAAAATGCCGTATCGGAATCCCATAGACTGTATCACATCGACATTGTGCCCAACAGCACACTTATTAATGTATTAATAGATTAGAACAAGTTTATTTTAGGCGATTTGGATTCCATTTCAATAATTTAATTCTACTCGATCCCATTATTAATATTTTTTTAGATATGTTGATTTTTAAACAAATAAGTACCTAATCCCGCTAAAATAAATGTATCTGCCTAAACGAATCCCAGTGTATTATACGGAATGGGTATGTTTTATAGCACTTAGAAATTGTTGTTTTTCTTGGGGCGAGTTTCGCAGAAATATATCACAATATCGTCAAACGAATCGTTTATTTGTTAAGGTCCAGTTTGCCACGTCTCGTAAAATCCAAATTTGCACTCTCGCTTCGTTGACTACCATGAAAATAAACGGAAAAAGTCATAATTTACATTGCAGAGGGCCTACATACCATGGCATTTTAACATCGCCCGATCGTAAATCACGACAAATGTTCACTCAACCTTCACAATCGAATGGAATATTTTTCAATTATCCGTTATTGACCACAATGTTTCGATCTTGATGCTCTTTTGGCTCTCGTAAATATTTGTATCGGCATGTAACTAAAACGTTTTCCCTGAAAGTAATACTTATTATTAACGGAGTAAGTCACATTATGAATAGTTGAAAATAACATAATTGAACCCGCAGCCCTTTTCATATAGTTGAGTTGAACTCGAAAACTTTATTGTTGCCAAAGTTGGTCCAACCCACAAAATAAAAATCACATTTCATTTTGACTCCAATTTGTTAGTGCTATTGTCAATTGTTAATCTATTGTTAATACATTGTTATAAAGTACATACTAACAATTATCTTCTTTTGTTACAGGTAAGTACTACAACCGGGCTTAGATTCAACAGCAGTTATTATATTTCAACATTAGCAGGATACCGATATGTATAAAGCCTTAATGCGCAAATTTAACGGTCTTTATGTACACGCATATTGCTCTCTTTTCATCTGACTGCCCCAGAAGAAAGGTAATATTTTCGAGTCTGAACGTCTTGACAGGTTTTAATATATGGGGCGTCGTTAGATTCATCTTGTAGTGTAGCAAAGTGACATAGGGTATAATTTTTGTCTTTTTCAGCAAACTTTTTGTGCAATTTTATTTTCTTAATAACTGTTATACCAATTTACCTTAGTGGTAAGTCGTCTCTATGGACAAAAGACTATGATGAAACAAGATATTGTCGCCTTGAGGATAAAGGCTTCTAGTCGGTTTGCCAGTTTTCAAAACGTTTTTCTTTATTGGCACATAGTAGTCAACTTTTGTTCAAAGACCCCTCCCGTTGTCAAGAGATTTGATGAATTACCCCACTTGACAGGTGGATTTTTATTGCAGCACTATATGTCACGCTTCTTTGACGCTGTTTCCCGGACTGTCGCGATACCTATCGCGGTGGTACCACCATCTATTGGGAGTCATGAAATTTTTCTATCTCCTGCCTAAGGCGCTTTATCTTACACCGTCATCACACTTTTCATATCTTGTACTATCCGCAACAACTTTTTTTCTACATAGCATTGAGTGACAAACGAGCACACAGTCCACCTGATGGCAAGTGGATGTTGTGGCCTATAGATATCTACATTTATCCTCAATTAAGAATCAAAATGCAGATGCCTGATGAGTAAGATGGAATGCCTCGATTCCAGTTAAAAGGGTTTCCAGTACTCTACACTCACCAAACGAAACAGAGCAGCGCTACACTGGTATTTTACGCTGGTATTCTGTAAGAGCGTGGTGCTGCCCCGGTCGAGCCGACCCATTCGTGCTATAACTATAATATAGCTGCAGCGTAGGTCTACCACGTTAAAAATATATAATAATTAACTTTTCGCTACTATTTACAGTTTACTAGCTGGTCAGGCAGACGTTGTTCTGCTCTTTGCGGCAACCCTCTGTCCTATAAAAATCCTTAAATTCGCAATAAGAAATATTGAGATTCACTTATCGGAATAAGAAATATCCTATCTCTCAAGCTGGACCAAACTGCTCACACAGTGTACAAAATTTTATTAAAATCAGTTCAGTAGTTCATCGCAGATAAATTTGACACGTAATTTTTTATTATAAAAACGTAAAGGTTTAATTAACTTCGTAATTCCTTAACTCTATTGTATAGTTTTTTAAAAGCTGGTGTGGTGAAGGTATTAGAGAATATTCCAGCGCATTTCGCCCCGAGGGTGTCGTAAGAGGCGGCTATGGGAAATGAAAGAAAATCTTATGGCTTCCGATAAACGGCGATATACGCCATCTTATTTACGCCAGGCGTAAAATATACAGACCGACGCGACGATGGGCAACAGTGACTGCGGAGCGTGAACTCTGTGACTGCGATCAGTAATCTGCCTACCAAGCGTGACGATAAATTTTTATTTTATAGCATAAAGGTGACAAACGAGCACACAGTCCACCTGATGATAAGTGGTTGCTGTGGCCCACAAACACTACATTTATCCTCGATTAAGAATCAAAATGCAGATGCGTTGTCACTCGTGAGGACTAAGATGGAATGCCTCGTTTCCAGTAAGAAGGGTCTCCGGTTTTCTACACTCACCATACGAAACGCAGCAGCATTAAGCTACTATTTTACGCTGGTATTCTGTGAAAGTGTGGTCCTTCCCTGGTCGAGCCGACCCATTCGTGTTACATCCATAATATAGCTGCAGCGTGCTTCTACCACGTTATAAAGTCAACTCTTTCATTACAACGAGAGGGGCTACGGAAGTTACATATTGTGTTTAACACAATATGTAAGTTTAAACTTAACGCGTCACATCTGCTATAAAAACATAAACAAAAAAAAATCCTTATTTTATGTTTAACCTAAACTTATACGACTAGGAATCTTAAGGATTTTTGACGCTTCAGCCTAGTGGCAGCGCTGCGAGAACCGCGGGTTCGATTCCCGCACGGAGTAAGTGCTTGTATGGTCTACAAACATTTGTTCCTGGTCTGGATGTTTATCCATGTGCAATTTATATAGTATGTTAAATATCTCCACGGTATAGAAAAAAATCCTATTGTAAAAAAAAATTGAATTCATTTCTCTTTGATAACTTAAAACATAACGTTATTTCATTTAAAAAATTGTTTTTGTTTATGTTCACATTTGTTAATATGTGGATAATGTATTGACTACGTATTTATTTTTATTGTTACATTAAGCTAACATTATTTTGTGAAACATTATAACAACTAATCAACTATGTAGCTGTGTGCTAATCCTAATAAAGAGAGAAAAAAAGAACGGGATCCGTAATGAAGATAAGTTCGTAGCTTCTCTGACTTATACGGTAATTTTATAAAATTCCCAATGTATTTTCTCTGTAGTGTAAGTTCGACAAGATTACGAATTTGCCAAGTTTAATTAAGGACTCATCCACGACCCGTCATTGGTGACGATGGCCTTAGGATACTTATTGCGCAGCAAATTGCTCCTTCCTCTTTCACTCCGAAGTAAAATGCTTCCGAAATGATTATTTATCCTTGACACGCTTTTAGTTTACTGATCGCTGAGGGAACTGGGAAAGATGAATCCATTTGTTTCCCGGTTATTTTCAGTTGCAACGGCTCAATTCCATTATTTTTATTAAAAGGAAATATTTTAAGAAAAACGAAAATTATGTTACAGGTATTACAATTTAGTTCACATTGACTGCCTCGTTGGTTTAGTGGTTGTAGTAGTGGGACTGTTGATCATAGGGTCACGGGTTCGAGTCCCGGTTCGGGCCAAAAATAACAGTTATTGAGTTTTTCTATTAAGAAATTCTCAGTACCTCAGGACGTTGGTGGTGTGCCACCCCCGTTGCCTCGGAAAGTACGTAAAACCGTTAGTCCTGCGCCTGATCTCTCTCCGGTTGTGTCGGTTTACCGTCTCATTGGACCATGAGAGTGAGAGAATAGAGAGTGCACCTGTGCTGGCGCATATAGTTGGGCACTATAATCCTGTCCTGCACCGATGGCTAGTCTCCGTTGAGGCAGGCCGTCGTAACCGTAATTCTGTCTGGAGGACATTATTATTGTTATTATTATGCGTATAATATACATAGATGTAATGGGTTTCTCTGTACCCATTTCAGTGAAAGTTTGTACCTATTTAAATACTCTTCTACCCTTCAAGTGTATCTAAATAGCTATATCATCCCTAAAATCCCATTTTTCTAACGCTTGGCACACGCTCTCGGCCAAGCATTTACTTTTTTACTAGCGACGCCACACGGCTTTGCCTGGATTCGATCCATTAATGTGTGTATAATGCGTCGTTTATATTAAGATGATCATCAAGTACCATTTATTATATATTTTTTTATTTTACGAAATAAAAAACAAGGTTTTTGGATTTAATATAACCTAGATCCCTTCTGGTGGTTTGGTTCCCATTTCTAAGACTGGCCCAGACAGATAAAGAGAAATCAAAAAAATGGGATTTTATGCAGTAGTAGAATGCACATCACCCCCTGAATATAAGCCAGACACTATATTACTACATTACTATATATCACTATATTATATTTAATTGTAATAGATATATTAACAACTTATTACTTAAACTAGCCGTGGTAGCTTAGGAGATACCTCGCCTTAAATTTCATAATACGCGAACAACTCGAGCTCGATACTCACCAACGCCAATGAAATATGCATTACAATTTTTAGTGCTTACTTGCCATGTGTTCGTAGGTGAAGGGAAAACATTGTTAAAAAACCAGTATGTCTAAGAAACTAAAAAAAAAACATTTTCAGTACATCTGAAGTCCGCCCATTAGAGCCTATAATAGAACCGATTAAAGCAACGTATTGGATCTTTTGCTCCAAACTTTTTGAGAGTAAATGGGAAATGATCTTTGGTCAAGCACTCTTTTACTAAGCTAAATGACTCAATAGCATTGCCTATTGTCCGTTTATTGCATTTTACAAGGTTCTATTCTCGACCAAAGCCAGAATTATTTAAAGATAATTCTTTTTAATACCGTGTCGAATACAAAGGTTATCTAGATATAAGAGGTACTAATAACAAATTCATGCTATGATGAACATAATATAATATAAAAGTTCTGCCTCGCAACTTAGGAACGGTCAAAAGATGGATCACCCGCTGCACTATTGTGGTAACACTATAAAGCAGTTTTATCTCCGAGGGAGTCCGACAAGTAGAACGTTTGTCTTTTTATTGTATTCTAGACCGGTCAAGGAATAGCTATTCGTGTAAATAAAATCATAGGCTTATCTCGGCTCTACATCGACTGCAGTCACGAACGGCGGCACGGCTGAAAGGGGACCAAGGAAGCGACTGTTTGTCTGTTTGTATGCATAAAAATCTCTAATACACAAGCATTCACTTTCCATCGGCTGAGCGATCGCGATGTGAGTGGAATAATAAATAGGCTAGGTAGTCTATGATTTTAATATTAAATCGATAATGATTCGTAATTGTATCATATTTTTGACCTGATTTGGTTGATTGAAGACAGTCGTTATTAAAATGACAGTAAATGATATTTAAGGGACTCTTGTGATAATAAAACAATTCAGTTTATTTAATTTTTTTATTGTATATATAATACAGTAAAATAATCCAACAGCCTTATTTTTCGCGATGCCAAGAACGCTGGCTGCTTTTACTTTCCTTTCATTTTTTCATTACTTGAATCCTGTCATAAATAACTTAAAAATCTTGGGATACGATTTTAAAAATGTACCAAACCGTAAATTGAAGAGTAATAAGATTCCCCCTTCAATTCCAGAGATAAAATTTTCTTCTTTGCTTAAATGAGAAGAAAAATCAAAGTGTCTTTACTCTTTACTTAATATACTCGTAAGTTTTTAGTTTATTGATTAAGCTCTTTAAAGAAGGTCGTTCGCAGAAGCACAAACTCGCTCAGTGACTTATAGAAAGAGTTATTTAAGGAGTTTCATACATGGAATTCGTAACCAAGATAAGCTAAAGTATTAATGGACAGATATATAATATATATATAATATATAACAGACAGTCGATCTGGAAGAAAAGTTCTCGTAGTGGCCTTGTATCGAATCAAGGTCTCTCGAGATATGCAATAACTTAGAACGTGTTTTCTTGTTCGTTTTTAAAGGCTGATGTTTAGGAGAAGCCTATTCACAGATTGTAAGGATGGTGGTGGTGATGACGAATACTAAAAACGGCATAAATTAAATATAATAATTTTATATATAAATACCTATGTCTAAAGTTCGAAGCCTTTATTAATTTTGGTAGTTATCTTATTTACAGAGATGAAAATCTCCCTGACTTAGAAGAGAGCCGTTGTCCACGTTAGGACTTTTGGACAATAATAACAGCCATCCACTTACGTTAACGTTGGCTGTATGTGTTTATATTACTAAATTGTATAAAACTACGGCTTCGTGGCGCAGTGTCTTACCAATGAGTTGCAGCGCTAAGGGCCGCGGGTTGGAATCCCGCACGGAACAAGTATTTGTATAGCCTACAAATAGTTCTTTCGGGTCTGGATGTTTATCCTTGTGAAATTTATGTATAAATTTATGTAAACTGCCCCCGCTATGTGGGAGAAAATCATAGCGTGGAGGTAACGTTTTTAAAAATATATAGGTACTTACGAGTACATGCATACATTTTTATATACCTATTTACACGTATACATGTATAGAAAATAATTGTTAATGAAGGTTTTGTGGCCGATTAACTCGGCGGAACTATACTTCCCTGGGAGGAGGTTTTGCGAACCGAGCGCTATGTGAACCGCACATCTGGCATGGAGCATTCACACAGTGGTATGGTCGGCGGTAAGAAGGAGCCTAGCAGATCGGTTTTCTCCTATGTGGCATAGGCTAGTGAGTCGTCCTTCCTGTGCAGAAATGGAAGGGATGGCTGACAAAAATTCCCTTGGACAGCCTTGACCAGAGACCAGAAAGAATGCACGGGTTCCAGAAGGAAGGCGAACTAGTTTCTCGCCAATTCTACTTATGTGCTCTAACTTTGCCTTGGCAATGACTCTTTTGAAGGACCTGGAGGCGCAATTATACTTCTTTTTAAGGTCGCTGGTGTTTACATCCCGGGACGATGATGCGTCAGCCCAGGCCCGGTAGCACTCTTTCTTATAGCATACCTCTTCAAATACAAATAATGAGAATAAATTAAGTAATAATCGATACTAGTAAGCTGAGGGCCTATGCGTTCGTCGCAAATTCACACAGTACGCGAGCAACGCGTGTTTTATCCCCGCCGGTACCAATGAAATTTGTTAATAGTAATTATATTTGATGATTTATCAGGTGCTCATCGGTGAGGAAAACATTGTAAAGAAACCTAAATATCTGAATATACATCTATTCTCAATTAAGAATCAAAATTCAGATGTGTTATCGTCCCGCCTCGCTACCGATAAAAAAGGGCCTGCGATTCCCCTCATACACCGTACGAAATACCAGCAGTATTATTCTGCTATTTCATGCTGGTATTTTGTGCGAGCGTAGTTTTTTCGCGGTCGAGCCGACTCATTCATTCTGCAGCCACAATACGAGCGAGGACTTGTGAGAGTGTACAAAATAATACACTATTTTAAAGTCTTTCTCAATACAGAGCCTGCATTGCAGTGACACTGGGCGCGGTCTATTAAATTACACCCAGTTCGTTGTTCAAAACTTGTTCGCAGCCATCGAATTTTCAGCGTAACAAAACTATATTCACCTTTTTATATCTATTGTAGCATAACGTGTTACATCTCTTTCATTACAGCATTGCATTCATATGAACAGTGCTTGTGTAAACCATGTAACAGCTAGACTTGTAGAAAAAGTATTTTTTTATATAACTGCAGTGAGAAAATAGTGTAGTGGCGGTATAAGAATATCCGCTACCTCATATCGTCCCTAGGGTGTCGTATGAGGCGTCAGAGAGTAAATTAAATGAAACGTGAGTAAGTTAATGAATAGGCCTGTAATTACTTAATTTGGACTCGATCCCCGTCTTGTTCTTTATTATAGAAACAACTACCGTTATCATCGTAACTTCAGGCAGGTAATAATGGTTCATTCAGAAAGTAAACAACATGACGAGCATCCTCGACATATGGACATCTGCATTCTGCAAGTGTTCTATGCTGAGTGAATCATGGCCAGGGGATTTTCCTCACTTCATGTCCCTCACTACCTGAGCAACCTGTTTAGCAGTGATTCCAACGACCGGTTTCGCCAAACAAGTATCTCCTACGTCTATCGCGGTCTTCATAGGTCTCAATGTAGAATGCACCCTGAAATGCTCCCTGAATAAATTGGCTGCTGAACACTCTGCTTCGGATTCAATTTATTGGTCTCATTCCAAAATTTACTAAAGCTCTTTGTGGCGTGCAATTTTAGCTGGATTTTTATATTCTTACACCACTAGAGCCGTCTTTTAAACAAACTTCATTCGTTCATAGACATAATGAAAGTGACAAAAGAACTACAGTCCACGCTGCTCCAACCCGTTAACAGTTGTTCATGCAAACAACTTTAAACCATGAAGGCTGCAGATACGTTGTCACCTTTGAAGACTAAGATGGAATGCTTCACAGGCCACAGCCTATAATTATATTGTACGGAATACAGCATTGCAATCACGGCCTACGTAATCACCGTTTTAGTTTGGTTCTGTTTACTTATTACCTTCAAGAAATTGGCTGCCATGCATGCTATTAATGACGCAAAGCAACCTACCACCCCTATTTTTCCTATGCGTATCGTAAGAGGCTACTGTGAAAAAGATCAGAAAGACTCCAAATTTTTCGGTTAATGCTTGTATACCAATTCGTACATACCAGATGTAAAATACTAACAACGGTGATGGTGTTCGGCGTCAAGAGGTAATTACATCTAGTGTTCCTGCCGCTAATCCGCCTGACAAGTGTGGTGATACAAATCCGTTGTTCTTCAAAACCTATCGGGCTGTTAATAAAGCGTAAGGAAAGAAGATTAAATATTACTGACCGACACTCTCAAATAACCTGCCTTATTATTAATTTGGTAAGCTTATAGTAGAGAACCGGAGACCCTTTTTAAAGGAAACGGGGCATACAACTAAATACTCAGCGATGACAGTGCATCTGCATTTTGATTCCAAATTGAATATAGATGTAGAATTCTATGGGCGACAGCATCCACTTACCATCTGGTGGACTATGTGTTCGTTTGTCAACCATATTTTATAAAAAATATTTATTAGAAACTCCGTAGATCAGTAGATGAACATTTCGACATATACGACCAAGTCATTGTTTATTTAATATTAATAATTATATTTTAATTTTATCGTTAATTAAAACATTATTTTACCGTGCAAAATAAAAATGTACCTCATTATCGCATATGTTACGAAATGATGGAGTGCTTTGCTGATGGAAAGATATAATTAATCCACGTCGAACTTAGATTTTAGACAGTTGCCAAGTTAATTGACTTCGTAATTATTTGCGCTGACTTTCGAGAAATTCGTAGGACTTTATTATCGTGTTTGATGGCTGAAAATTTTGACGTCGGTCGCACGGATTTAATTAATGGCGTCTAACGGTAACACGCTTGACCAGTCATCGCGCTGTAATTAAGAAAACGTTTAAATACGTAACATTTTAATATTGGTTGTCAACCAATTTTTCAAAATTTGCATGGTTTGCCTTTCTGCCTACGACTCCGATTGGATCCTCGCGCGCATTAGTATTTTTTACTCTACTCTTCTAGCGAAAACACATCACACGTTTCAGTTCAAAGTTCAGGATAGCATTATAATCAATGCTTGGAGGCATCACATCTTAAGGGGAAATATAATCTCAAATGGCTTAGCAAGATCCTTCGTTATGCCGAAAATATTGCAGCATTAATTTTGAAATAAATATATGGTAAAGTTGAGGATTAATGTTAAGGATTATGTTAGACGAAAACACGATTTCGTAAAATTTTCTCGATAGAAAAAAAAATCCAAAGTTACCTCCAAAATAAACAATAAACCGCTGTTATTCATAAAATACTTTAAATAAGATCATGAAACTTTGCATACTAACTGAACTAACTATAAAGCATTGCTTATGTTATTTACTTTTTTTAAAATACCATTATTTTCACTGTAAAAAGAAATTACCTAAACTATCGGCCTTTTGAAGCGTGATTCCTGCCGCACGGTCACTTCGCTTCGGCCTTTGAACGGGGGTTTTTGTGTCGCTTACGATCAGAATATACATTACGCAACAGGACGACGTAAAATTAAAATGGGAAATAACCGTAATAAAAATAAGAAGCGACTGGCTTGGCGTTAAGAAACAGGCATAAATATGATAAACCTAATGAAATAAGTGTCTAACGACCTATCTACTTACAGTATTAGTGATTACAAACATGTCGGTACATAGCATACGACGCGCGGGCAAGTGGGGACGAAATTAGAATTTGAGCTGACTTACTCTATCCCCTTAATACTAGGGGTAACAACGTATCTGTAGCATTATTTATTTGTAGTTGGTCGCCATATATCATATATCATATTTATAACATGTCGCCTTCCGTGTTTTGCCGTATACATGTTTAAAGAAAATCTACGTCACTGTCCTTCTGTTTGATTGGCGAATAATGGCTAAGGAAAATATCCTGTCAATGTATAACTCTTAAACAATTGCCGAAGTTCTTACAAGTACGCTAAAATTAAACTTTTCAATCTGATAGTTGCCCATTAGGCGTGGCAATTAAGACTTAAATCTCTTACGTATAATATTAAATTAAAATAATTCACGTTTCCTGACTGTCGTAAAAAGTTAAATAGGTTCAGATTAAATGAAACTATATCATTAGGGCTTACGACGCAATCATATGTACTTATCAAATTCATTGTCCGTCGTCACGGTTTTGTTCTAAATCGACATCCGGGTTATAAGATCTCCAAGCCGGATAGCGTGAACAACAGCTTCCACTTACTGCTTCCCTCTTATTATATTGTGGATTTTTGGCTACAATAAAGTTACTTAATACTCTAAATCTAATGTACTTAAAACTCTTTCAATTTGTAAAATAGAATTTGCAATGGTGAAAATTGTCTATAAACTGTTATTTAAATTAACTTTTAGGGGACTTATTTATACTCTAGAAATATTAATTTATAAACTGAAAATCTTCGTCGTGTCGTGAGTAAATAACGCACACTTTTATTGTGTTAATTTTTAATAAATAAATTGTAAATATATAATCAATCAATCAATCAAATCAATATATAATAAATAGATAATCAGTTCACTTTGTTGTAAAAATGTAAAAATTTGACTCAAATTTTTAAGCATGTTTCCGGAAACATTTATTTCTAAGCGACAAAGAATTGTTGCTCGACTTTAAACTGACGACTACAAATGGCCTCGTTTAGTTTTCAATTGCCCCTTCGAGGGTTTGATTATACTCATTATTCTCCAAAGAGTCGTGGAAAGGGATACTTAAATAGTTAGCTTATCAACAATCTCCTGTCATTAGAAAAAGTTATCGAAAATAATATGCAAATTACGTTATTTTGCAATATTTATGGTATATTAAGTATAACATACTTTTATATAAATACATATTTTTACATAAGAGCTATCACACTATCACTACAGCCCTTCATAATGGCTATCCACCGCAGAACATAGGTCCTTCCCCGGTCGGCAGCATGGCTTTACCACGTAAGTATAAAATTACATAAAATTAAACAAAGTTGATGATAAAATTAAATTCTTAACCTTTTCAGCTTCAGTATGCAGAGAGATTGCTTAAAAAACAACTTTTATATAATTGTGGAGATTCTATCAATTTATTTTGCAGTTTCTATTTCTATACTAAGAAAAGTATTAATCTGGACTTTAAAATCTTGGTTTTTTTTATAGTTACGTACTTAGCTTTCGCTATTTTGTGAGATACCGACCAATCCTATTTCTGGTGAATGAAACTGCACGATTTGACTGAACGTGAATAAAGGCGTTGTAGGTGTTGTTGAGACTCAATAGTAGTCAGTACGTATGAATGTATACTCCGTATCCCAGCAGCTGTCCGAGAAACTGACAGGACATAGGGTTTCGCATTCCAAGGAGTTCTATTTGCGGAATCTGCATGTAATTTAATACAATATTTCATCGTTTCATAAATATTTAATTTATATTATTTAGTTATTTATTAAAACAATAGTCTAGAACAGGTAAATGAAATTGTATACTTGGGGAGTGCTTTCAGCCGGGATGGAAGATGTGATTTAGATGTGGATAGGCGCGTCGCTGCCGGAAACAAAGTCAATGGTGCCCTGAATGCATTAGTCAAAAGGCAAGGCGTGGTGAAGAGTGCACGCCTTGCAATACATAATGCAGTGTTGGTACCGACTTTGTTATATGGCAGCGAAACCTGGGTATGCCAGAAGAAGCATAAAAGCAAGTTGAATGCAGTGGAGATGCGATCTCTTCGTAAAATGTGTGGCGTAACCATTGCCGATCGAAAGCGAAACGAAGAGATTCGCAATACGGCAGGATTGAAAGATGACCTTATCACAAAAATTGATAGGGGCGTACTCCAATGGTTTGGGCACGTTGAGCGAATGAGTGAAGACCGAATGGTGAAGAAAATATATAGAGCGAAAGTAAATATTAAAAGGTGTCGAGGTAGACCGAGACTAACTTTCGAAGACCATGTGAGCAAATTGCTCGAAGAGGGGAAGGTCAAGAGTACTTGGATACCTAGACGTGCATGTATGAAGAAGTTAATGAACCTGAAAGAAGCGAAAGAGGTATGATCGTGACACTTGGCGATCTGTTCTCTCTGGCTACCCCGTTAGGGATTGTGCGTGAAGATAACAACATAACATTAAAACAATAAATAATAATTTTAAAATTACATAATAGCATATAAATTTTCTTTCACTGTTTGTAATCTATATGTCAAGATCGACGTAATCTAATAATGACCAGACCTCGAGACATAAAAGCAACGGAATTATTGTAATTTCTTTAAAGTAGGCTGTTTATTTATTTGTTTATTATGTTGGCACTATTGCAAAAAAATATAAGGCTGTTAAAAGCCAACCTAGCCTAGCCTAGTCTTTAATAGCTCTTATCAATATCTGCTGCTTTTTCGAGACTGCGCTAACTGGACTGGCACGCATAGCTCAAAAGATTTGCTTGTCCTCACCGATCTGGTTAGGTGAGTTGGTGACCGTCGAGCCGATACTTTCTTTTGTCTATGCTTCTCCCTATCACCAGTCTTTGGAGTTTCAGTTTAGTAGTTTGAATGGACATAATCGTCGCCAGAACCGCGTCAGTTTTATTAGCAGCGTGCAACACGTGCAGGTGAGTTTGTCACTTGGAGAACTTCTAATGGGTCTTTAAATGATTTGTAAATTATATATTGATAGAAATCTTTCGATATTTAAAATATATAAACCGTTCGGATATCATTGGATCTGGTTGAAATTTTAATGAAACTACTGTAGAAGTAGATATAGTTTATAGAGAAAAATGTCAGCTAAATCAATTAACTAACTTGGCATATATATCTTGTTACGTACGTTATAAAACATTCTATCGAAAAATACCCGTTTAAAAGTTGTTCAAAATTAAGTCGGATAAATGTTACCATACACTGCAATGGGAGAAAAAAACTTGCATTAAAAATGGACTACTGTTAGCAATGTATTAAAAAATAATTATAAGAAATTTCCATCACTATAGCTGTAAATAAAGTAACACATCATAATAACGTGTGTTTAGTATTTTGGAGTAGAAACAGAAATGCAATATAAATGTAAACCAAACACTTGAGTGCTACAGATTAGTAAACATTTTGCTAAGTTTGCGTGCACAGTCATGGCGAACGTGACTACCGTTTGTGTAACTTCAGCAGGTGGACGCCTTGGCCACGCTTCTGAACTATCTTGATTAATTAAAAACGAAACAATTTAAAAGGCCGGCTCCTCGTCGAATGGTTTAATCTTTTTATGCCCGCTTGAGGAAAATAAAGCTCTAATAGGGACGACTTTCCTAGGTTCAATTTTTCATTAAGGACGCGTTTGCAAATCAACCAAAATTAGGGTTTTTTTTTCGGTAGATTTTGTGACAAAACTAAACCAAATCAAATATAAGTAAAAACTACCATGTATAGATTGGTTCTTCATCTGCAAAAGTCTGTAACTCTTTTGTTGAAAATAGTAGTTTTTTTATATTGTAAAAACGAACTTTCGTTGCCATTTTCTACAAAATTAACGATACCGGCTTGTGTTTCGGTACATGTTTTGGTCTATTATCAACATATTTAAAAAAATTAAAAAATACTGTAAGATGACAGACATATTCAATTAAAAAACACTGTATTTATTTTTTATCAAAATGTCACAAATAGTCGTAGAAAAAATAAAAACTGACGCACATTTTTTCACATATTTATATAGATAAATCATAATGTATTGCAATAAGGGCTATTTTATTTTTGGTGCCTGCTTTGATTTATTGTACAAAGATTTCGATGAAACCACAGTCCGCGCTCGGCCGCCGTCGTGAGTGGATACTGTATCGCCTGTTTGCAGCGGCTCATTCTGAAAAGATCGCTGTACATACACAAAATATTAGAAAAAAACAAATTGGAAACATAAGTACTTGACAAGTGATAAAATTATTATTTTTATACTCACAGTTTTTATTTAGCTAAAAATAAGTAGGATATATAAACTTACCTACTACTGCAACTCCTGGACGAGCGGAACTAGGTGTGCCGAGTTTGGGCTCGTTTTGTTGGTTATGATGAGACCTTACCTCCGGACTTGATGGCGTGACCTGAAGGTGTACTTTCGTGACCGCTATTTGAACTTCTTGCAGAGTAAAACTAGGGGTGGCGAATTTGGGCTCCGTTTTGTTAGTTATGACGAGTCCATACCTCCGGACTTGATGGAGTGACCTGAAGGTGTAAATCGGTGATTGCAACTGGAACTCCTAGACTGGTAGAACTAGGTGTGCCGAGTTTGGGTTCGTTTTGTTGGTTATGATGAGACCTTACCACCGGACTTGATGGAGTGACCTGAAGGTGTAGTTCGGTGATTACAAGTGGAACTCCTAGACTTGTAGGACTAGGTGTGCCGAGTTTGGGTTCGTTTTGTTAGTTATGATGAGACCTTACCACCAGACTTGATGGAGTTACCTGAAGGGGTAATTCTGTAACTACTTCTGGAACTGCTTTACTTGTAGAACTAGGTGTGCCGAATTTGGGCTTCGTTTTGTTAGTTATGACGAGTTCATACCTCCGGACTTGATGTAGTGACCTGAAGGTGTAAATCGGTGATTGCAACTGGAACTCCTAGACTGGTAGAACTAGGTGTGCCGAGTTTGGGTTCGTTTTGTAGGTTATGATGAGACCTTACCACCGGACTTGATGAAGTGACCTGAAGGTATAGTTCAGTGATTACAATTGGAACTCCTAGACTTGTAGAACTAGGTGTGCCGAGTTTGGGTTCGTTTTGTTAGTTACGATGAGACCTTACCACCGGACTTGATTGAGTGAAATTCTGCACACCTAGTTCTACCGGTTCAGAAATTCCAGCAGTAGTTACTGAATTACCCCTTCAGGTCACTCCATCAAGTCTGGTGGTAAGGTCTCATCATAACTAACAAAACGAACCCAAACTCGGCACACCTAGTCCTACAAGTCTAGGAGTTCCACTTGTAATCACCGAACTACACCTTCAGGTCACTCCATCAAGTCCGGTGGTAAGGTCTCATCATAACCAACAAAACGAACCCAAACTCGGCACACCTAGTTCTACCAGTCTAGGAGTTCCAGTTGCAATCACCGATTTACACCTTCAGGTCACTCCATCAAGTCCGGAGGTATGGACTCGTCATAATTAACAAAACGAAGCCCAAATTCGGCGCACCTAGTTCTACTCGTTCAGAAATTCCAGCAGTAGTTACTGATTTACCCCGTCAGGTCACTCCATCAAGTCTGGTGGTAAGGTCTCATCATAACTAACAAAACGAACCCAAACTCGGCACACCTAGTCCTACAAGTCTAGGAGTTCCACTTGTAATCACCGAACTACACCTTCAGGTCACTCCATCAAGTCCGGTGGTAAGGTCTCATCATAACCTACAAAACGAACCCAAACTCGGCACACCTAGTTCTACCAGTCTAAGAGTTCCAGTTGCAATCACCGATTTACACCTTCAGGTCACTCCATCAAGTCCGGAGGTATGGACTCGTCATAACTAACAAAACGAAGTTCAAATTCGGCACACCTAGTTCTACTCGTTCAGAAATTCCAGCAGTAGTTACTGAATTACCCCTTCAGGTCACTCCATCAAGTCTGGTGGTAAGGTCTCATCATAACTAACAAAACGAACCCATACTCGGCACACCTAGTTCTACTAGTCTAGGAGTTCCACTTGTAATCACCGAATTACACCTTCAGGTCACTCCATCAAGTCCGGTGGTAAGGTCTCATCATAACCAACAAAACGAACCCAAACTCGGCACACCTAGTTCCAATAGTCTAGGAGTTCCTGTTGTAATCACCAAATTACACCTTCAGGTCACTCCATCAAGTCCGCAGGTAGGTAAGGTCTTATTATAACTGACAAAACCAGTTCAAAGTCCAGAGCTAACATCTCACTACCAGTAGAGGGCTTCCAGTGCCAAGCAGTCTCTGGAGCAGGTATTCGTATTTCGTATCGAAGTATATTTCTGAGGTAGGTATAAGAAATGAAAAACAAATTCAATCTTTCAAATTATCAAAATAATTTCATTTGACTACGATTCCCACAGCCAACCGTGCGTACACTAGTGTGTGTGTGACTTTTGTCAATGTAGTAGTGCGATTCTATACCTATCAATTTTGTAAACGCGTCCTTAAATTACATCTAAAGCTAAATTACAATGAAGATTAAGCGGAGATTAAACTTCAGTCTGAAGTTGTAATGGGTAATTATCAATCAAAATTTTGATGTGTTTTCACCCCTAAAGACTAAGTTATAATGTCCCATTACCAATATCAGGGGGCTCCGATTCTCAACACTCATCGAATCATCATACGAAACACAACAGCATTAAGCAGCTATTTTACGCTGGTGCTCTGTGAAATTTGGTCCTACCCCAGTCGAACTGACCCATTCGTGCTATCTGCATAATATAGCTGTAGCGTGTCTCAATGGCATGACCATAGAATACTATAATATACAATAGAATGGCTGTCAACCTTATTTTGTACCGAGGTTCGGCGTCGCCGGTAAACACACATACGAGTACAAGCAATTACGTCGTAGGTATTATCAGTTAATCACTACTACAAACCCGATTCGCTGTGTTGACAGGCGGATTTTAATACATATTTATTTGTAAATAGCGTGCAATTTGGCATTTTCTAAATAATTTGCATGCGAAATTTGGAAACGATTGTAACGTCAAGACAAATCTCGTGTTGACATTTATACGTTTGATTTGACGTCTTGTGGCATTTTAGTGGCTACACAGGCTCCGCCCACACCCCCGTTCTATTATGTATGTATTATAGTATTCTATGGGCATAACATTTTATGTTTTATTAAAAGTTTGTTATAACTTTTGATTGAAAATGATATTAAACTGTAATGAGGGCATCCACGACTTTTTCTGCCACCAGGTCGGCACATCATGAAGTGTAATATTTGACAGATTACATGGCGGGAAGTTAATTTCTTTGAAAAATGTAAAGGTTAATGATTTTTTTCTGAACTATTAGTGATGTTTTATATTAATTGGATTAAAAATAAATAAACAAAACCACAAATATTCATAAACGTAGAAAAAATTAAAAAAGATTTAAAAACATGCAAAAATTAAAGAGCAAATCACTGAGGCGTTGTTTTGTGTATAAATATAATATTCTAGTAACTGATTAACTTTTAATTAAAACTAACTTTTCAATTAAATGAAATTGTGTGACAAAAAACTTCACCTCAGTGTTAACTAGCGACATCTGGTGAGCGTAAGATTATTAGTATTGAAAGTTCATAACCAATGAAAAGCATAAAAACCAAAAATATAATTATTTTATAAACAGTTGGCTTATGTGTTAGAGCCCTAAAATATACAATAATAATTTATAGAAGCAAAATTACCGGAACCTACATAATTTATTATGATAAAAGATATTACAGGTGGCAGTTTGACCCTCTATCAATGTATTTTTATTATGATCGTTAAATCTTAATATATATAAATCACGTGTCACGTTGTTTGTCCGCGGTGGACTCCTAAACTAGTTAATCGATTTTAATCAAATTTATACACCGTGTGCTGTTTGGTCCAAGTTGAGAGATAGGGTAGTTTTTTGCCCATGGGTGACCAACAATTTTTTTTTGCGAATTTAAGGATTTTTAATAGGACATGACAAAGTGTCGTCGAAAAGGGCAGAACAACGTCTGCCTGGCAAGCTAGTGTATTATATATTTTAGTACTTTATTAAGTAGCAATATTATGATGTTTGATATTGGGTTAATTGTTGGAATATAAATTCTTTTACAATAAAATTGTATGAATGTTTTGTAATCGGGTAGTATTGGGGAAATATAATGTCAAGTGGCTTAGCAAGATCCTTCGTTATGCCGAAAATATTGCAGCATTAATTTTGAAATAAATATATGGTAAAGTTGAGGATTAATGTTAAGGATTATGTTAGACGAAAACACGATTTCGTAAAATTTTCTCGATAGAAAAAAAAATCCAAAGTTACCTCCAAAATAAACAATAAACCGCTGTTATTCGTAAAATACTTTAAATAAGATCATGAAACTTTGCATACTAACTGAACTAACTATAAAGCAGTGCTTATGTTATTTACTTTTTTAAAATACCATTATTTTCACTGTAAAAAGAAATTACCTAAACTATCGGCGTCTTGAGCTTGATTCCTGTCGCACCGTTAGTATCGCTTAGGCTTTTTGAAGGGATAGGTTGCGTCGCTTACGATCAGAATATACATTACGCAACAGTACGACGTAAAATTAAAATGGGAAATAACCGTGATAAAAATAAGAAGCGGCTGGCTTGGCGTTAAGAAACAGGCATAAATATGATAAACCTAATGAAATAAGTATCTAACGACATTTCTACTTACAGTATTAGTGATTACAAACATATCGGTACATAGCATACGACGCGCGGGGAAGTGGGGGGCGAAATTAGAATTTGAGCTGACTTACTCTATCCTCTTAATACTTGATACAAAATAAAGTTGTTCTTTATATTTATAGAAATAAGAGTAAACAAACACATAGTACATGTAATAGGTAAAGTGAATGCTATTGCCCACATACATCTAAATCTATCCTAAATACAAAACCGCTGTCACCTCCTGTGGATTTAAATGGAATGCCTCTTTATCAGTAAAATATGTATCTGGTTGTCGTCTCTCCCCATTAGAAACACAACAGCACCATGAAGTTCGAGCCGCGGTCGACTTGACCCATACTTTTCACTTACTTCCTAAGTAACACTTACTTATAAAATTTCTAGTTTAACCGGCATCCATAATCATTATTCTCGTTATACATATTTACAATGAAGTACCTAACAATATATGAGTAAAATTTCACTGGACCTTTATAAAGGATAACAAACAAAAGACGATATTTTAAATCCAACGATAAATAATGGCGTATGACAAGGCAGTTTCATTGAAATCCTGATAAAAGCTTAGCGCAAATAAACGTTCGACGTAACCCACGTCAACGCTAGCTTTTCTCTCGGCTAACTTATAGTTCCATTGTTTCTGTTACAAGTCGCACAAGTACTGCAGAGCGTCTGTCTTAAAACTCTAAGTACGTTTTAAATCACTGTCGCTATTGAGTACCTACTGATCCATAACATGCCTAATTAATTTCATCATCATAATTCATACTCGAAAAAGCGGCAGACATTAATGGGAGCTATTGAAGACTAGGTTTTCAATTTTTACTGGGGCTTTGTAGGGTAATCTTCCCAATTCGCACCCATTTAATTTTTTATACATCGTCGCAAATATTTTTTCGGAAAAATTGCTGTGAACAATCTAATCACAATTTAATCATGATTTAAGTGAGAAGGGGAGAATGAGGGAGAGCTTGCGGCACGAAATTATTGTGTAAAGTACGCGCATAATGGGTTTTTGATTTATAATTAATGCCATATTAAATTTTAGCGCCTCATCATACCTTTATGCAAATTTCAAAGGGTATAGTATAATTCATTTATCTTATGCCACGTTAGTAATTTTGGCCACCGTTAGTAAAATCCGTTTCCATTTGTCATAGGTGTACAAAACAATGGTAAGATTTATGGATTCGTGGTTCACCAACTAGTAACTGCTAGATTCACAACTTGCTCTTATAAACGAGTACGTGTGAACAGTTTGTTGCGTAAAGCGACTCGTATTGTGAAACTGCGGTATCAAGTAATGCAATGCAAAGATTTCAAGATATCTTATAGATAGTAGCTATCAGTAAAGCATCGTGGTGTACAGTGGTATTATTTTGTATTTTATATATTGTTTTATAATAATTATAAATTATATATACTCTATATAATTTTAAAAAGAAATATCAAATAAATATTGTGCGATTAAATAGCGCGCGCGCCGACCAAACAGTCCATATAAAGCTTCCTGCTTTTGGCGCCTACTTCACCTTAAGGACGCGTTTGCAAATCAACCAAAATTAGGGTGTTTTTCGGTAGATTTTGTGACAAAACTAAACCAAATCAAATATAAGTAAAAACTACCATGTATAGATTGGTTCTTCATCTGCAAATGTCTGTAACTCTTTTGTTGAAAATAGTAGTTTTTTATATTGTAAAAACGAACTTTCGTTGCCATTTTCTACAAAATTAACGATACCGGCTTGTGTTTCGGTAGATGTTTTGGTCTATTATCAACATATTTATAAATTTAAAAAATACTATAAGATGACAGACATATTCAATTAAAAAACCCTGGGTTTATTTTTTAACAAAATGTCACAAATAGTCGTAAAAAAAATAAAAACTGATGCACATTTTTTCACATATTTTGGTAATATGGATGAATCATAATGTATTGCAATAAGGGCTATTTTATTGTTGGTGCCTGCTTTGATTTATTGTACAAAGATTTCGATGAAACCACAGTCCGCGCTCGGCCGCCGTCGTGAGTGGACACTGTATCGCCTGTTTGCAGCGGCTCATTCTGAAAAGATCGCTGTACATACACAAAATATTAGAAAAAAACAAATTGGAAACATAAGTACTTGACAAGTGATAAAATTATTATTTTTATACTCACAGTTTTTATTTAGCTAAAAATAAGTAGGATATATAAACTTACCTACTACTGCAACTCGTGGACGAGCGGAACTAGGTGTGCCGAGTTTGGGCTCGTTTTGTTGGTTATGATGAGACCTTACCTCTGGACTTGATGGCATGACCTGAAGGTGTACTTTCGTGACCGCTATTTGAACTTCTTGCAGAGTAAAACTAGGGGTGACGAATTTGGGCTCCGTTTTGTTAGTTATGACGAGTCTATACCTCTGGACTTGATGGAGTGACCTGAAGGTCTAAATCGGTGATTGCAACTGGAACTCCTAGACTGGTAGAACTAGGTGTGCCGAGTTTGGGTTCGTTTTGTTAGTTACGATGAGACCTTACCACCGGACTTGATAGAGTGACCTGAAGGGGTAATTCAGTAACTACTGCTGGAATTTCTGAACGAGTAGAACTAGGTGTGCCGAATTTGGGCTTCGTTTTGTTAGTTATGACGAGTCCATACCTCCGGACTTGATGGAGTGACCTGAAGGTGTAGTTCAGTGATTACAAGTGGAACTCCTAGACTTGTAGAACTAGGTGTGCCGAGTTTGGGTTCGTTTTGTTAGTTACGATGAGACCTTACCACCGGACTTGATTGAGTGACCTGAAGGTGTAATCAGGTGGTTACAAATGGAATTCCTAGACTAGTAGAACTAGGTGTGACGAGTTTGGGTTCGTTTTGTTAGTTACGATGAGACCTTACCACCGGACTTGATAGAGTGACCTGAAGGGGTAATTCAGTAACTACTGCTGGAATTTCTGAACGAGTAGAACTAGGTGTGCCGAATTTGGGCTTCGTTTTGTTAGTTATGACGAGTCCATACCTCCGGACTTGATGGAGTGACCTGAAGGTGTAGTTGAGTGATTACAAGTGGAACTCCTAGACTTGTAGAACTAGGTATGCCGAGTTTGGGTTCGTTTTGTTAGTTACGATGAGACCTTACCACCGGACTTGATTGAGTGACCTGAAGGTGTAATCAGGTGGTTACAAATGGAATTCCTAGACTAGTAGAACTAGGTGTGACGAGTTTGGTTTCGTTTTGTTAGTTACGATAAGACCTTACCACCGGACTTGATGGAGTGAAATTCGGCACACCTAGTTCTACTGGTTCAGAAATTCCAGCAGTAGTTACTGAATTACCCCTTCAGGTCACTCCATCAAGTCTGGTGGTAAGGTCTCATCATAACTAACAAAACGAACCCAAACTCGGCACACCTAGTCCTACAAGTCTAGAAGTTCCACTTGTAATCACCGAACTATACCTTCAGGTCACTCCATCATGTCCGGTGGTAAGGTCTCATCATAACCTACAAAACGAACCCAAACTCGGCACACCTAGTTCCACCAGTCTAGGAGTTCCAGTTGCAATCACCGATTTACACCTTCAGGTCACTCCATCAAGTCCGGAGGTATGGACTCGTCATAACTAACAAAACGGAGCCCAAATTCGGCACATCTAGTTCTACTCGTTCAGAAATTCCAGCAGTAGTTACTGAATTACCCCTTCAGGTCACTCCATCAAGTCTGGTGGTAAGGTCTCATCATAACTAACAAAACGAACCCAAACTCGGCACACCTAGTTCTACTAGTCTAGGAGTTCCACTTGTAATCACCGAATTACACCTTCAGGTCACTCCATCAAGTCCGGTGGTAAGGTCTCATCATAACCAACAAAACGAACCCAAACTCGGCACACCTAGTTCCACTAGTCTAGGAGTTCCTATTGTTGTAATCACCAAATTACACCTTCAGGTCACTCCATCAAGTCCGCAGGTAGGTAAGGTCTTATTATAACTGACAAAACCAGTTCAAAGTCCAGAGCTAACATCTCACTACCAGTAGAGGGCTTCCAGTGCCAAGCAGTCTTTGGAGCAGGTATTCATATTTCGTATCGAAGTATATTTCTGAGGTAGGTATAAGAAATGAAAAACAAATTCAATCTTTCAAATTATCAAAATAATTTCATTTGACTACGATTCCCACAGCCAACCGTGCGTACACTAGTGTGTGTGTGACTTTTGTCAATGTAGTAGTGCGATTCTATACCTATCCATTTTGTAAACGCGTCCTTAACGAGAGTATTACAAAGTGGGGACTTAATGCCTTTAGTCATTCTCTCCCAGTCAACCAACATTATAAAGTATGGTATGGCTTTTTTTTATTATTTACTTACTTAATAATGGTCACACCATTATAAAGTAAGTAAATAATAAAAAAAAAGATTTATATTTCTTACATTATATCAACGCTTAAATCGAAAAAAATCGCTGAGGAGGTTAAAAGGACCCCAATCATCGTAAACTTTAATGGTCTAACTTCCTTTATCGGGTTAATTACGAGTTTCTTAGTTCCATTTTTATCATAAACGCGCATTCCAGTTGGTCGACCTTGGCATCGCCTCGCCAAATGTTGGCCAAACGGCCTTGGATCTAGCGATGGTTTTAGTCACGTCACTTGCTTCAAACCGTCGCGTCGGCCGATATTAGGTAACGCACGAATGAGATAACATCCTGTTGATTCAACCGGTTTTATGTCATTATATATTCTGATTCAGTTTATTTAATAGTGATGACATTTTAGTTTCCATTCTAATGATTTACCTCCGAGTGTATATTATGATGTGTAGACAGCATCCTTTGATGCCATGAACTACTCATTGGATATTCTTCTTAGGAAACTTATATAAGAATTACAATACAAATATAGAAAAATATCTTTAGTAGTACTTAAACGTATACGGTGCAACCTAAAAACTTATTTTATATTGTGTATCTTAATCAAATTGATTGAAAGTGAATTTTATTTTTAGAATGTAACGAATACGTAATATTTAACGTGGTAGAGAGACGCTGCAGCGATTATTATGATTGAAGCATGCAGCAAGTGGTCGGCTCGACCAGGGTAGGACCATGTTCTCACAGACTTTCAAATGTGGTAGAGCCATGCTGCAGTTATATTAGATGTATAGTTGTAGCACAAATGGGTCGGCTCGACCGGGGAAGGACCACGCTCTCATAGAATACCAGCGTGAAATAGTAGCTTAATGCTGCTGTGTTTCGTATGGTGAGTGTAGAGAACCGGAGACCCTTTTTACTGGAAACGAGGCATTCCATCTTAGTCCTCACGGGTGACAACGCATCTGCATTTTGATTCGTAATTGAGGATAGATGTAGATGTCTATGGGCCACAGCAACCACTTACCATCAGGTGGACTGTGTGCTCGTTTGTCACCCTATCCTATAAAAAAAAAAAAAAAAGATTACCAGCGTAAAATAGCAGCTTGATGTTGCTGTGTTTCGTATGGTGTGACGCATTTCCTAAGGATTGACAACGCATCTACATTTTGATTATTAATCAAGGATAGATGTAGATGTCGTCTATAGACCACATCAACCACTTAATATCAGGTATCACTGTTTGACCGTGTGTCACACTCATTGTATAAAAAAAATAATTTCTGCCCTTTTTAGTAGTTCCATTTAAAGTATTTTCGTTAATTTTTATCAACAGGTTTATATCATCATCGTCATCATCATCATCATCAGCAACTTGTCCACTAATGGTCATAGGACCTAATATATTCTTAGATTACATAACATAGCACAAAATATCACTGACAGCAATATTATGTGAATTTCTGCAACAAATAATAAATCATTAAGAGATGAGAGTAAGTCAGCTCAAATTCTAATTTCGCCCCCACTTCCCCGCGCGTCGTATGCTATGTACCGACATGTTTGTAATCACAAATACTCTAAGTAGATAGGTCGTTAGATACTTATTTCATTATGTTTATCATATATATGCCTGTTTCTTAACGCCAAACCGGTCGCTTCTTATTTTTATAACGGTTATTTCCCATTTTAATTTTACGTCTTCCTGTTGCGTAATGTGTTTTCTGGTCGTAAGCGACACAACTTCTCCCTTCAAAAGCCGGAGCAATACTAACGGAGCGACAGGAACCAAGCTTACGCGCCGATAGTTTAGGTAATTTCTTTTTTACAGTGAAAATAATGGTATTTTAAAAAAAGTAAATAACATAAGCACTGCTTTATGGTTAGTTCAGTTAGTATGCAAAGTTTCATGATCTTATTTAAAGTATTTTATGAATAACAGCGGTTTATTGTTCAGTTTGGAGGTAACTTTGGATTTTTTTTTCTATCGAGAAAATTTCACGGAATCGTGTTTTCGTCTAACATAAACCCTAACATTAATCCTCAACTTTACCATATATTTATTTCAAAATTAATGCTGCAATATCTTTATATAAATATATGGTAAAGTTGAGGATTAATGTTAAGGACTATGTTAGACGAAAACACGATTCCGTAAAATTTTCTCGGTAGAAAAAAAAATACAAAGTTACCTCCAAAATATAAACCGTCCAATAAACCGCTGTTATTCATAAAATACTTTAAATAAGATCATGAAACTTTGCATACTAACTGAACTAACTATGAAGCAGTGCTTATGTTATTTACTTTTTTTAAAATACCATTATTTTCACTGTAAAAAGAAATTACCTAAACTATCGGCTTCTTGAAGCTTGATTCCTGTTTCCTGCCGCCCGGCCCCGGTCAGTTTCGCTTCGGCCTTTGAAGGGGGAGGTTGTGTCGCTTACGATCAGAATACACATTACGCAACAGGACGACGTAAAATTAAAATGGGAAATAACCGTAATAAAAATAAGAAGCGACTAGATTGGCGTTAAGAAACAGGCATAAATATGATAAACCTAATGAAATAAGTATCTAACGACCTATCTACTTACAGTATTAATGATTACAAACATGTCGGTACATAGCATACGACGCGTGAGGAAGTGGGAGCGAAATTAGAATTAGAGCTGACTTACTATATCCTCTTAATATGACACACAATATACCGTACTATAATATTACGTTCCAATAACTAAAACTGCAATAAATAAACTGTTGTATTGACCAACCTACGTACTTCGAATTCGAACTAGGACTAAATGGAATTGATTAATGATGCTTGTTTTGCTTTCATATACTTACTAGAAACATTTTTATTACTATCTAATTTGTTAATATTATTATAAATGTGGTCGTGAGCCGTGGTAGCTCAGGGGCTAAGCGCTCGCTGTAAATTTCACAGTACGGGGGTAACCCGGGTTTCGATCCCCGCCGGCACCAAAGAAATTTTAAGTGCAATTTTAAGTGCTGATTTACTACGTGCCCGGCGGTGAAGGATAACATCGTGAGGAAACCGGCATATCTAAGAAATAAAACAATAATATTTCGAAGACATATGAAGTTCGCCAACCCGCATTGGGGCAGCGTGGCGGACATTTCCTTGCCCTGAAACCGTCTCAGAAATGAGAGGAGACCTGTCCAGACGTGGGGTGTATATAGACTGTAACTTATAACTTTTATTATAAATGTAACAAAAATAATTAGAAATATCTAACGTAATTGTAAAAGTAAAATTACAGCCTATTATTTCGATCGTCAAATTGCTTTTAATTTAAAAGTAATAATGTACCGTATTATGGTTTTATAATTAGGTAAGTATACATTTTCATCGATGATTTATTATAACGAAGGATTTCATAACTATTCCTATTTAAATCCTCGTTGTTTCAAAGTTTGGGTTCTGAAATAATCCGCAAAATTAATTTTGTCACCATTAACCCCATTACAGCCCTTTACAAGTCTGCTGCTAAACAATTCTTCTCCAAGAAATGCCACAAAGCACGACCCTGAGCCACCTGCATTTTTTATATGACTTCCTGCATGTCTTGCCAGGTCGTCACTCCCATGTCGTTGGAGAAGGTTCAGAATAAGTCATATAGGCAAATGGTGAAAAAAAAAATAACTAAAAAAAATCTGAAACGTTCTGTACTTATTATTTTTTTAATTCAAAATGCGTGGTAAAAATACCTATATAGATCAATTTCATAATATGTTAATGTAAAATAAAAGTCTAAAATATCAGTGCCATACGCTCATAGGCAGTGTTGCCGTTTTAGCGCATTTGGCGCTAGATCTGGTGCGCTTCTAGGATCTGTAGCGCTTTTTTTAAATGTCTAAGCACTAAAAAATATCTAGTGGAATCTGGCGGGAAGTTTCATATTAGTTGGCAGCACAGTGTGATAAAAAACACAAGCGAATCTATCATTCGAGTACTCTCCGAACAAAATGTTGCTGATGCGTTAATTGTTTTATCTCCCTTTTGCATTATGGTATTACGTAGTTGTTTTGCTTTTTATTATATGATTCCTCTAAGCTTTAATACCTGAGAAGAACTGGTTTTTACCACTTCGAGTTTCGTGTTAGTCTTTTACCTCAGTTTTGTTAGTTTCGTGAAAATTTTAAATGGATGTGCCACCGAGGAAGAAGGCTTTTAGCCAGACATATAGATCTAAGGGGAAGAAAATGGCATGGAATTCAATTCAATTCAAACGTCCCAAAGTGTATAATATACGTTCCAAAGCTGGGTACAAGTCTTCTCACATTTCTGAAGGGTTATAGAGTAATTAGTCCACCGTGCTTTTCCAATGCGTGTGCGAGCTTTAAATGTCCTTGAAATACTTTATCCCTCAGACGTGCAGGTTTTCTCATAATGTTTTTCTCCGACGCCATGCTCGTTACTACGTGAATTACTTAAGTGACACTTAAATTGGAATTAACAATTTCATTGGAACCGGTGGTGATTGAACCTAGGTTGCTGCGTACGGTGAAATTTACACGTAAAGTGAGTTGCACAATATACATAATATTTAAACACCATTTTAGTTACTAAAACAAAGTGTTGAAATATCATAATCATTGACTATCTAACAATGGTTAATTTAACAAACGTTAGGAGACCAAGTGTCCCTTGTATGGTAACACAAGTAACTATGGTAACACAGGTAACATCATAGATCTATGTTTTCATTCCCCGCTTAAAGGCTAAGCGCTAAACGTATCCAATTTCTCAACATGCTATCTTCTCTCTGCTCATAAAAGTGAATTATTCAATACTTACCGGCTGAAAAGTACGAGTCAAAAGCGTCGACGACGGCGCGATGGCGTAAATTAAATTATGGGGCAGGAATTATGTTATTAAATAAGATTACGTAATTTCGATTAACACTAAGTCATTTAATTAATTTTTACCTCTTTATAGCTTATAATTTTCTCTTCCACCACGTCCATCTTATAATGGATATAAATCTTCGAGGCATACTAATAAGTTAATTATAACATTTTCTATATTATATTATTTAGGCTTATTCCAAATTATTTTCGACGACAACTCAGCTAAACTCAACTACAATTTTCTTTTTTTTTCTAACATATGTGTATTCCTAAAAATATTAGTTGATACACGATATTTACTAAGTCGCTTTTTAGCGAGATTATCATTGTTTTTCTACCATACTCGTAAGTTTACTTTAAGGTACAGTATTTTAAGTTCAGTCATTTGTTACGATTTCCACAACTTCGGGAGAAAGCTATCACGCGCCGCTTCTGAAAGCCCTTCAATCCTTCTGTATCTCTTTATTTTAAGTTTAGTCCGTTTTCTAATGCTTTCTTTTACCTATAATAAAATACATTTTTATGTTTCTTGAACAAAAGTTACCATATTCCTATTTCTCCCCGTGGAACTTGTAAGAGGCGAGTATTTTAAAGAGCAACAAGTTCGTTGCTCGGCGTTAGAAAAAGACTGACTTTTCAGGGATGATAGTTATCTAGACAAACTTGAGATAAATTTCATCGAAATCGTTAGAGTTGTTTTCGAGAAACCAATTACATGTATAAATATATACCAGAAATGCTCACTTAAAATTTAAAGTATAGGATAACAAAGTGCAACTCCGTAGCAGCTACTATTCACATCCCACGCGAGTGAGTCACTTTCCCAGACACTTCACAGTGACATAGATTATGCACTTACACTCTGCGTGGAGCTTGATCCGTGTATTAATATTATTTGCATACAATAGCAATATAAATGAACTTCCTTGAGAATTTCGTACTCATTACTCGAAAATGTATGTCATAATTCTATATTAGAACAATATAAAAAGAAAAACAAGTACAATGAAAAAACGGCAGAGTTTTTAGAGGAATTGCATAATACTTACACACAGATATAAATATGTGTGTAAGCAGTGTAGAACACGTAATAAAAGCTTATAACGCTCGTAAAGGAAAAAGCCCGAGAAAAATATTTCCATAGTGAAAAATCTTATATTTGAACAAAAGTAGGGATAATTTTTTTTATCTCTTTTATAGTTGAAAAGAAGGAAGCCAAGCCAATCCTATAAACCTAAAAATATGTAGTTTTTGGTGCACTCGTAGAAGTGTCCTATGCTTGGCATATACGAATTGTAGGCATTTTCTAGTGTAGTATTTCATTAAAGGTGAATTTGATTACATTTGAGTTCTTGAGTCGACATCGTAGCTCACTGTATCTTTATTTTATATAATTGTATTGTTCTTTAT
The DNA here is from genome assembly GCA_907164705.1 of Parnassius apollo. NCBI lineage: Eukaryota > Metazoa > Arthropoda > Insecta > Lepidoptera > Papilionidae > Parnassius > Parnassius apollo. The sequence goes on along the minus strand of CAJQZP010000885.1, from coordinate 22,307,933 downwards.
CAAGAATTAAAACTCGTAGGAGTTATGTTGCTGTGACGTATTTGGACGGACGGACATAACGTAATTTTAAGTGTTACTTGTTTAAAAACGGAACCTTACAATTAGTTTTTAGTAAACTTCTATACCATTAAAGTTTAGTATTCATAATACCTACTATATCCGTTTATTTGTCTATATATTATAAGGCATTAAACCGAGCCCGCTGAGGATTGACCGACTTACGAAACATCTTTAATTTCCTGCACAAACAATTATCTCCTTGACATTTGACCGCTTTCTTCATAAACGCCGTATCACTTAAGTAACTTCCCGCTTTGTGTAATGACGTCCATTAAGAGGTAGGCAAGGTTTGACAACAGTTCCTGTATTTAACATTTAAATTAATATGCATCATACTCATACCTCGTGTTTCAGTCTCTCAGTCGCCTCTTACGACACCCACGAGACGAGATGGCGTAGTGGATATTCTTACACCGCCATTACACAATAGCATCCATCTTCCTCATAATAACTCAAAGTTATAAAAAACTACGCTGCGCCGTGGTAGCTCAGATGGTTAGCGCTCGCTGTAAATATAACAGAACGCGAGTAACCCGGGTTCGATCCCCGCCGGCAGCAATGAAATTGTTAATTGCAATTTTAAGTACTGATTGACCACGTGCTCGGTGGTGAAGGAAAACATCGTGAGATGACCTGCATGTCTAAGGAATAAAAAAAATATTTCGAAGACATGTGAGGTTCGCCAACACGCATTGGGGCAGCGCGGTGGACACTTGCTTGCCCTAAAACCCTCTCTTATAAATGAGGGAGGCCTGTGCCCAGCAGTGGGACGTATATAGGTTGTAACTTTACTTTTTTTTAACAACCAAATATATTTTGTTACATATTTATTCACTTCGCTCAAAGAACACAATGTATAAACATTTCCTGGATGCATCAGTAAGACGCCATATCTGACAGCCAGTGTTGTAGAGCTGTCACTTCGTTTTTAGACAATTGTTCATTCGAGGAGATACGAACAACAATATTAAAACTGCGTGTTCTCAAACTTAGTACGATCCTTGTTTGTAAAGATTTAAGCTTCATTTTTTCATTTTGTAAAACCTCTTATCATATGTACACGTTTTAACCGGACATACGTAATGTTCTCAAATAGACGAACACAGCTCGCTACAACTGATGAACGCCAGTCCGCAGGAATCCTGCTGCGATATAAATTAAATCGCCACTCAGCCATCCACTGGATGATGATTCGAAATAATCTTTGTACATAAAGTCATTACTCCTGAGTAAACCGGCTTTAAATCTACATTTCATATCTATCAAGTTCTCGACTGTTGGAGATTAATAATAATTCGGAGGACACTTTCTGTTTTCTTTTCATTTACAACGTCCTCGATCCGCTATGAATTTCTATGAGAAAATTTATTAGTATTTACTTATTTTTATATAAGAAGTCTTTTTTATATTTTTATGCTACCTGAAATTGAAAACGATATGATATAGTTCGTAACGTATGTATTGCAATTATGTTCAAATATACACTAAATTCCTTTTGTACATATTCCTTACTACACCTACTTAAAAATCTTTAATTATTATGTATGTATATTTCTATATATAGTAAACTTTGTAAGCGGCAGACTTATGTGAAGTACCTACTGTTAGATTATTAAGTATTGTTAGGATTACTAAGTATAAATATTTCTTTGTATGACAAGTTTCTAAACGATTACTGCTCATTTTTGGGATATTCTTTTATCATATACATTATGCTATTTCCTGTATAAAAATAGTTGAGAGTCAATTTTAATTCCTTACATTTAAGAATTATATAAATAACTTCTTTACTAATAATAAATATTTTACAAGTAATTATATTCACGTAATTGGTCACTCAAATAAAAAAAAGTATTTATATTTTAAATGTTATTTATTGTACTAGGGAATTAGCGAGCCAATATGGCGGCATTAGACTGAATAAGTGACGAAGTCTGCTTTGTTAAAATTGATTAAATAATTAAAAAGACATCCAGATCTATTCATTTTTATACTACCATATATAGGGGCACATATATTCCAACTTTTACTTACTATTATCTCCTTTTCTTTTAACCATATTTTAGTACCATTTTTTAATAACGGAGTCAAACGAGCTCACAGCCCACCTGATGGTAAGTGGATACTGTGGCCCATAGACTAGTATTTAAATTTCTCAATAAATCATTGTCAAACTTGAGTTTCATGTACTTTGGCTATGCAGTACTTTCGTATATCTTTCTTATTTACCACTTAAAGAATACAATTCTTTTTTTAAATTTGTAATAAAGCAAAATCAATCCCAACATTTAGAAAGCACTTAAAATATTATTTAACTTCTAACCTGAGCGTACATTGATTTCACTATTTTACGCGTCGCTTCTAGCTACACTCGGTCTGTGTAAGGTGCGCGTCCAAGCATTGTTTGCGCCTTTGGCTATGTAAGACTTTAAAAGTACCCTATTTTTTTTTTAGTATTTTGTTGCTCTAGGAATAAAAATTGCTAAAACATGTATAATTACAACTGAATGTGCTTGAGTGAAATTGATTCGATATATTAGTGTACGCCTAGGATAAGACTATTATTTTTGTTTGTATTTGTTTTAAAACTTTCTCATATAAGTGAATTATTATTATAAATTCTTATGAGAAATAAAGATATCTCAAACCTTTATAACGGTAACACATGAGCACACATTCCACCTAATGTTAAGTGGATATGTGGCCGGTAGACATTTACATTAATCCTCCATTAAAGATCAAAATGCAGATCGGTTGTCACCCCTGAGGACTCAGATGGAATGCCTCGAACCCGGTAAAGAGGGTCCCAGGGTCTCTACACCCATCACATGAAATATAGCAGCATAGAGCTGATATTACGCTGGTATTCTTATAGAGAGCGTGGGCATTCCCCGGTCGAGCCGACCCATTTGTGCTACAACCATAATATAGCTGCAACATGGCTCTACCGTTACTCTATTGATTTTTCTGGTTAAAATTGCTATAGAAATGAAATACATCCTTTTTATACATCTTTAAAGCAGTGAAGTTTAAGCAGCAAATATATTTTTCAAATAAATAATATATTTTGACGTTCTCTGTTGAAACGAACTACTCGTAGTGCTTTTTTTATAGGATAGGCTGACAAAAGAGCACATGTCCACGTGATGGTAAGTGCTTGCTGTGACCCATAGACATCTACATCGATCCTCGATTACGAATCAAAATGCAGATGCGTTGTCATCCGTGAGGACTTAGGTGGAATGCCTCGTTTCCAGTAAAAAGGGTCTCCGGTTCTCTACACTCACCGTACGAAACAAGGCAGCATTAAGCTACTTTTTATGCTGGTATTCTGTGAGAGCGTGGTCCTTCCCCGGTCGAGCCGACCCATTCGTGCTACAATTATACTACTAATATTACTGCAGCATGGCTCTACCACGTAGTGCTACGAAATAGTTATATTGTTTACTATTCAGACTTCCAATTGCGCCAATACCAATATAAATATTCACAAGATTGCCTTTAACAGCTTTCAAAATGAAGCGTTCACCTTCATTAATTCAATCACGACTATAAATTAATTGCAACCCCAATTAACCTGTCTCCTTCGTCGATATATTGTACCTATATAGAAAAACGTTCATACAACAACACACAAATTCCTTAAAATATTAACACAGATTCGTAAATATCTTAACATTTTGTGGCTGGAAAGTAATGCCAATTTACCCAACAAGTAGTACGTATCTATCTACCCTGCGTGTAGTATGTATTAATATAAATATATAAATCAATTGCTGTCTGATAGTATCGCTAATACTCAACCCAACATGGGTCCGTAGATGGTTTAGATTTGCACTCGGTAGGTGGCGCTGATATCGAGATCCAGAAATCATCCTCTTAGTGAGTACTGCCACAGTACTGATTAATATAAGAAGAGATTTATTGTAATTCAATCATTATTATTAGTCATCCATCGACTTCTTGCATGTGTGTAACTAATTCGTCGCACGATCTTGTGGGGGCTGCCCAACATTTTGCTTACCGGTACGAGATCTTTAAAATAAAATATCTTTAACACACAATAATAAAATTATAAAAAATAGTTGCTTATATTACTATATGCACGCTATATATGATTATCATTATTACCACCATCGCAAAAAAAAACACAAATTTAAAATGAGATTTTTACAGAGAATTTACAATAACCAAATATAATCGCCTCAATCGCATCGTCCCTTTGTTGTTTTAGTTCGATATTGTTTAGACTTATGCAAGGTGATCAAAATATCTTTAATTCTTTTCTAATATTTTCGATAATCAATGCACAATTGTTTTGCAAATAGTCCAAATGATCGATGTCCTTGCAAAACGCTCTCCCGAGCTCTATGTAAAAGCCTGTTCCCATGACTGCGCCTTTGTATGAGCGTACAACCAGGAACAAAGGGGAGCGTTCGTATCGACAGCTCTTGACATGGAAAAGCTTTTTTACTATTTGTGATAAGAAACAGTGAGAATGTCGATTCTCTTTGCCCACGTCGTTATTTATGCTTGCTTTGCTTCTAATAGCGTCGTATTTGCTAATTGCTATCATAGGAAATTATTAGGCAGTTCCTCTTGACTAGTAAATATGACGAAGAAGTTTTAGAAAAACGCCCCAAACATAGTATAAACAGTAAAAAAAAAGTCGATACTCTTTGCCAACACCATTCTTTACAGTTCTTTTGCTTATAAAATCGTGTGACAGTGAATGCGAGCATTATTATTAGGCAATTACCTAATCTTGACGTTAAAAATTACCTCGACTACCCGCCGCGTCTTACCGCGACTTACCTCAAACAAAAATCTCAAAATTCCCTAACAGAACTATTATATCATATTACTTTTATTTGTAGGATAGGATAAGTAATGCTCAACGTAAATTCCATTTCCTTGGAAATCGCGACCTTGAAAACTCGATCTCGCAACGCAACTCATTTTATGTTAAAATATTGTAATTTATTTTAAATATAAAAAATACTACTTCTAAATATAAGAGAATATATACAACTATTATAAAATTTATTATAGATGCAGTAGCTCGAGACCGACCTCACTTGAGAAACGCCTATATTCAGTTGACTTGTGACGGGCTGTAATGATAATGATGATAAAATCATTATCAGATTCTATATTTGAAACGATGACCAAGATGATAAGAACCAATAAAGAAAATCACTAAATCTGAATCTGATACTTTTGTTAATTTTATATTCATATTAAAAAAATCCGGAATGAATTCGAAGTGAACTTGGATTTTATTTCAATCCGAATTGTCTCGATTACCACATCTACCGGAAAGTTCAGAAAAACGTCTGCCGAACCAGCTCGTATGTAATATAATAATAACAACTTATTCATCGAATTTGTAGCATATATTGGTTGTGTAAAATCTATTACAAACAGTTTTTTATTTACATTTTGTTTATTAGCATTTATATATAATATAAGGTACGTGCGGGTAATACGGTCACTCGGCCTATAAAACCAAAACTAGATGGAGGACAAAGACAAAAACACAAAGTCGTATACTATAACTAACATAATAAGAAAAATTAACAACCAACCTTTGGAAATAATTGGGAAAACTTCGAAAAATTAGTTAAAAAAAACTAATTACACCATACTAAAATCGACATAAATATTTTCTAATAATGTTAACTGTAAAAATGACGTCGATAAAGCAGCGCCCTTTTGACCCTTTATTATTTAATTGACCGATGAAGAGCTATCGTATCACAGAGTCATCTATGCAAATAAGGCTGTAGTTTTCGCGTATTATGAAAGTGAGCATATTAACCGGATGACCATATTACCACCCTCACGTACTATATACATACTTTTATTTACGTAGTAACATTATTTAATCTGTGTTTGCTTTCATTTAATTTTCTAGTTTTAATGAAATATGTTTGTGCTAGGTTTGTAAGTTTTATTATCATTTAACTTTATTTCTTAAACATAAATACCAAAATTAACAAATTTAAGTATATTTTATAATAAATCTTATATATTATAAAATATACTTAAATTTTAAAATAAATCTTAAGAGCGATTCACGACCAAGCATGTCACTTTTTGTCTATACACAAAACCTTGAGAGTGACATAAACATGTTTTTAAAAATAGAATTACTGACAGTAATGGTTTCCAGGTACGTTGATTGACATCGAAAACATTGTTTAGGCTTTACGATGGTTACAATGTAAAGCTAAATAGACCGCGTCAAAGCTTAGCTTTTTCAGAGAGTCCGTTGCAAACACACAAATATTTGTGTTGACACATCACACTGTTCCCACGAGGGCTGAGAATTTATACAAACCTTTCTTTGCGCTTTCTTTTCTAAAAAACTTACAGTGATATAACAGCGCGTTTTATTTCTATAATATTAATAGTAGTAATAAGTAATATATTAATATCTTATATCGAATTTTATTCTTTATTAAAAATAAACTTTGTTTAAAAAAGAATAAAACGTAGTGTATAAAATAGTTAAAACCCCAACTTCGAGAATATTATGTGGAAATTATTTTAATAATTTTAGGTTTTTGAAATCGGCTATAACTTATTTACAAAAAGTTTGATTTTTTTACGCTTTTCAGTGGACCATGGAATATCACAAACTCGAGCCTCCGTGGCGCAGTGACTTAGCAATGAGTTGCATTGCTGGGGGACACTGGATTGAATCCCGCAGTATTTGCTGTATTTGTATTCCATACAAATAATTGTTCTGGTTCTAGATGTTTGTATTATTTTTATATAGAATAAGGGTGACAAATGAACATACTTCACCATCGCACATCGCGACAAAATTCGCAATACCATCCATACCATCTGGATGACTCGCGGTCCACCACTGTCCGATTTAAAAGAAGTTTTCTTCCTCGCACAACTTCCTTGTGAAATCAACTACCACCAGAGATTTTTCCGGACCGATACGATTTAGGGACCTTCAAGAAGAGAGCCTTAGACACGAGGAGAATATTTTACCACCGGCTACTTTTCCGGACCGATAGGACTTAGGGACCTTCAAGAAAAGAAATTACTTATTTCTAAAAGGCCGGCAACGCATCTGCAATTCCCCTGTCCGCTGGTGATGCAGTTGTTCATGGGCGGCGGTAATCACTTACCATCAGGTGAGCCGTATGCTCCTTTGCCCCCTCTCCTATAAAAAAAACTCAGTCCACCTGATGGTAAACGGATGCTGTGGCCCATAGAGATATTCATTTATCATCGATGAAGAATCAAAATGCAGATGCGTTGTAACTCCTGAGGATTAAGGTGGAACGCCTCGTTTCCAGTAAAAAAGTATGACTAACTGAGGTATACCTAACGTATTTAATAAAAAATAATCATTTATGGAAGTCGCCTAAAAATTACATAGAAAATACTTACTACGGAATTCGTAGCCACCCGTCTAATAACTTTAATCCGTAAATAGACACAATAAAAACTAAAACCACCTTTCATAATAAGGGTAATACGAAACGAATAATCATCATTAATTCCCTAAAGGTCACTGTATAATTCGTTAATTAAAATTCTTTGACCAGTAGACATTTCGCAGCTGCGTCAGTAATTTAGCGGCCGACCACACAGGCAACGCCTGATGCCTCAAGCTAGTCGTGATCTATAAGTCGCGGAACGGCCGCCCGCTTTTCTATAAAGACTTTCCATTGAGAAGCAATCTCGCTATGAAGCCATAAAATGGTTTTATTTGTTCCCAGCTCTGATCGCATCGCTCTATCCGCGTATGTTCTACTCCGACATTTCACAATACTGAAACTAAAATTAAGTTTAGGAATTACATTTTCAATACGTTCCTTTGTCTAAGATATCGATTTTTACTGTGTTGTGCAATAAACCTTAGGCAGTTTAGAGTTTTATAAAACTAAACCGCTTTCAATAATAGTGTAGTAAAGTTAATAAAATATAAAATTAATTTAAAAACGAGCTTTTATAGGCATTGCTGGGGCTAGCAATCGAGGCCAACACCATATCAGCTCCATGGTAGGGAGCTATCGTCTAGTTTAAAACTGCATGCGCCTTCTTTGAATTTTTGGTGGATTTTACCACATTTACCATATTAAGTACATTAAAATCTAAATCGAAGCGCATTTCTTAGTAGGTTATATAGCATTTTTACTACTGACATGATAAAAGTAATTAAGTCTATAAAAATTCAAGAGGGGCTCATGCAATTTAAAATTAAACGATTTCTTCCGTATGACAATGCAATGTAACATCGATGTTAGATATATATATATATATATATATATATATGTAATATATAATAACGCCCTTCATTTTTTTATATATTTAAGAATATTATATAGCTCAGATTAAAAAAACAAAGGCTTTTTTTCTATAATCTGAGCTAAGTAGACAAGTAAAATCTTATTAAAGAGAAAAATCGCGCAATCGCAATTTTTATTATTTTCAGGAAGATGCGCGGTCGTGTTAACTTTCGTGAATAATTCTATAATTCGAATAACGCGAATAATTCAATACATCGCATAACATCATCATTTATAATTCTCAAGAGCAGGTGCTTTCCGACTAATTTTTACGTTAATATATTTTCTTCATAATTTCCCTCTGAAATAGAATATACAATTCTTATCACCTGGAGCAGTGACGCTAACTCTAATAGCAATATGCTATTAATCCAGTTACTTAGCTAGTCTCGCTGAAAGTGGATTCCGGCCGCTTAAATGCCGGAAGCCTTCAGCGCTGTCAGAGTAGCCCCGCAAGATTGACAACTTGCTAAAGGCGACAGTACGGACAACTTAGCCGCAACACAATCAAACCGCCAACTCCTCGTGAAATATCACACTTCTGTGACTATAAATTAACACTTAATGTTCGAGTTTACGAGAACCTTTAACGTAGTTTTTTTTTTGTTTGCGATGGTATTACCACGGTAATAAATATTACTGTATGTGAAGATGTTTGTTTAGACTACATTGGTAAGTTACATTTATTATTTATTTTTGTTATGTATGATGTGGTTGACTCGGCAGCTTTCGCTTACACATAAGAATTTACTTCTTAATAATTATTAAGATTCACTACCGTGGTTTTAGCAAGAGATAATATAAATACATAGCAATGTAAGGTGTATCAAAAAAAAATTTACAATTTATGCAGCATCGTCCTCGAAACGAACTGAATACACCAACAAACTGTGCAAATTATTTGCTTCAAGAATACTAAAGTATATTAAACAAGCACATAGAAGGCAATAGCAAAAGAAAATCGACGAGCATTGCGCGAGCGAACCCCCACTGATTCTTTTATCTTATCATAGCGTTGCGGTAGTAAAATTTTAATGAAGCAAACCCGAGTCTCGGTCCCGCTAATCGAACTGAGGCCGTAGTACTATTATTTATTCTGTGCTAAAGCTTACAGTTACTTTGTGGACACAAATGCTAGAAGAAACATACGTCTCGCGTATACAATGCGGCTGTAGCGAATCTACTTCCAGATGAAACGTTCACGATTGTTTAAATGAAACCACACCCCGTCTACAACTCAATTACAATCACTTTATTGGGTCTTGGAATTAAAACACTATTCATAGGTAATAGATATTCTAAATGTTTTCTGACATTTACAGTAATTTTAAGAAAAACACGTTTTATTAATTCTTTTTTACAGCGTCACGTAATATACACGTATCACGTACCTATGTCTTTTTTTACAGTCAATTATTTACACTGATCGTAATACCATTCATAATCGGCGGATAGCCATTAAATAATAACATAATAATTTGTACTATATTAGGATATATATTAAAATATATATTGTAATATACTATCAAGTAGGTATGTATTATCGGTTTTCTCTTTTTTGAAAAACATTACCACCACGCTAGGATTTTATTTTGTACTGTGAAGGCAATTTACACACATAATTTACACTAAGACAAACATACAGACTTGCAACAATTACTTGTAGGCGATATACAAATACTCGTTACCTGCGGATTACAACTAGCTCCATGCCGTAAGTCTTTGCTAAGCCACTGCGCCGCGGAGCCGTAGACGTCCGTAATGTCTCTGTATATTATGATTAAGTTTTTTTTTTTAAATCAAGCTAAAGTTACTAAGAAGCTGACAGTCGTAGTGATATATGGCTACTAATACCCATGGGTACCTGCATAAAACTTCATAGAAAGAAGGCTACATAATGTGTGTAACTTTGATGACTACTCAGAAAGGCTAGAACCCAGAGCCGTGAAGCTAGTTATTAAAAAAATCTGATGACCAAGACGGAATGCCTCACAGCCTGTAATAATACTGGCTCCCTGCACCCTTCAGACTGGAGAACACACGCAATACTGTTGTGCGACAGAAATAGGCAAGAAGGTGTTACCTAGTGGTAAACAGACAGACTGCTAGACAGAAATGGAATCTATCGCGTCGGTAAACAAGTGAATAAATGGTCAACATAAGTTTATTAATTATTATTATTATGAACATATCTTCATATAATATATTTATTTAAATTTTTCATGAAAACTATACTCTGGATCATTTTTTTAATATCACTCGCGGAGTTCAAGTGGACGATAAAACAGTTTTGATCTATTTCTTTCTTTTCGAATTTTCTTTTTGTTAACCTCGACAAATACGGGCGACGTTGAGTTGTCGCCACGCTACCATTGTTGTACAAAATGTTGTTGTTCAAATATTTGAAGCGTCATCTTCATTGTATGTCTATTCCATTTCGCTTATTACGTCTAAGGGAAATCCGCAACGTTTTCCAGTGAAATAAATTGCTCTTCATTTCTTCGTCCCGATTTGGTGAAACGGCTTCTGTTCCCGCCTAGTTACGGTTTATTTAACGACGCACTTGGAGTTAACCGTTATAACAGTAAGAATAAACGATTAAAAATCTCATAGCAGTGCGTGGAATTTAAGACGAACCTATATGGAATGAAGTTTATTGAATTTGACGTTACCTTTTTATCAGTATTTGCAAGTTCTATAGGCGTCAAACTACTTCTTGTATTACCTAATAATAATTGTTCTATGTGCGATTTATTTAAGAAAAAGTCTCTACGATACCGGAGAAAATGTTAATTTTGAGAGTGACCGTTTAAAAAAAAGAGAAATTAAATGAATTGGAATTAATTTTAACAAAATTATTACTCTCATAGATATAAAAATTAATGTTATTATATAAAAAAAGGGAATTTCAGTTAATACTCGTATATGCACAACGCACATATGTCTTCTAGAAACGTTCGCTGGACCGACCAATATATACACCATATATCCAAGAACTTGAATTAGTAGTTCAACTGCCTATCGATTCAATCAGACACCTCCATGTACGAACTCGGTCTACATACTTTTCCGGCCCAAGTAGCCCAAGAGCTGTCGGATACCCGTTCAGTATAGTTCTTTGAAGACTTTATCGGGGTCGAGCATCTGCTTTTTTCATTACAATGGATACATAATGTATTAAACTTTTGGTGTGTTCTCTTTATTAAGGCATGTATTGTTATGGAACCAATATTTAAATTTTGTTTCGCTTATGAATTTGTAAATCTTGAGGAGGATTGTTACTTGGGTAGTGTAGCCAACGCCAACTTCGCGAACAGATTCTACGACAAACATTGTTTCATCGAAGATTAACGGAGCTCAAACTACTTTTCGAGCTCAAACAACCGACCTCCTAACAAGTTAATATCATACACGTAATAACAAGTAATGTACCGATGTCATTAATGTACGTGATACTGATATACTTTGTGGCAACCGCATTGAAAATTATTATCATCGATGTTTAATATTATTTTTTAAGATGAATACACATTTTATTATAATAATTTTATTTTAAAAGTCGCATCATAAAATACGTCAAAAAACATTATTTTAATGTCACTTACAGAAATAGTTCGGAAGACTATTGAAGTGAAGTACAACAATGGGATCAGCGAGGGGTAGATAACGTGGGCAATATCTCTCGACACGGATACTGAATCCAATTTGTGCGCGAGTGCCGGTGACGTTTCACACAACACAACTTTTTCAACACTGACTATTGGGGAATAGTACTTAGCACTCGACGTTTATTTTACTGTAATACTTTTAAACAAAACACAGTAACAAAATAAATTTTGTAGTTGATCATGCACTTGTTGTCATGTGCTTTGCATAATACCATTAAATATACATAGTATTAACCACGTACACCAACCACATACACGAAATTAAGTTAAAAACTTAATTTCGTGTATGCCTGTTCGGGTAAATTTAGTAATTGATTTTAAACCTACTTTCTGATGAGCTAGAGTTTGAACATAACTTAGAATTAGATGATAATGTAAGAATATCTTGAATACAATTAATGTGATGTGGTCAAAAAAAAACATGGCGCAATCATACGTGGTAGAGCCACGCTACAGCTATATATTATGGTTGTAGCACGAATGAATACCGCTATGGCACCCTTTTTACTGGAATAGAGGCATTCTATGTTATCCCTCAGAGGTAGCAACGCATCTGCATTTTGATTCTTAATCGAGGATAAATGTAGATGTCAATGAACCACAGCATCCACTTACCATCAGGTGGACTGTGTCGAGTACACCCTTATCATTAACAAAAATGTTATAATTTGTTTTCTTGAACTAAATATATTTCGTAGGATCGTCGTATTGTCGACAACTTTAATACACTATTTTGTTCCTTTTAAAGCAGAGTATCTGGTACATGCTATATGAATATTAAGTCTCATAATGTGAATTTTCGCTAAGAAATATACGTTTTCTTGGTTGAAAAACTAAAATGTAACATAATCAAATATTGACAAAAAAATGCAAATGTAGAAAAAGATAATAAAATAGAAATGTCCCTTAACAGCAATTAAATTTCGAAGTCCAAAGCACACAGGTGCATTCGCCTCATGCATGACAAAGCAGTAGACTGGAACTGCGACGCCCAACCGAGCTCAAGCAATTCGCAAACATTGGTTCTCGCACTATTTCTATTCAAAACATTTAAAGATTTATGTTTAGAACTATACTTACGATATAAGTACATAAGATCTTTGCTTAATTGCTTAGTTAGCATAACGTTCCCTTGTCAGTCTTTACTTGTGTTAAGATGCTATCAAGCAATGACCTATCTTTGTAACCCACGCTTTGTGCATTGTTCAGCTTAATGTATTGTACGCGCAAGCATGATTTAAAAAAGTAAATGAACTTTGAAGTACACATTACATATAACGTGTATGGGTAATGTTAACCGAACGCTCTATTTCGTATTTTTAACTCACGAACCTTTTTAATTATCCCGCTACGTAATCTTTTCACGTTATTGGGTCGATGGTATCGATCTAGTTATGCACCTTATAGTTTGAGAGTTTGGTATGCGAGTTACAAGAAGCTATTTTTGGCTAAAATTTCGCTTCTAAAAATTCTCACATTATCTTTATGTACTCGTATATAATAGTCAGCAAAAATCTTTGGTTCTATTTAGTATTGATTGTACAGTAAATTATTAAATTAAATTATAAGGTACGTAAGGGTAATGTGGTGGACCTAAAGCTTTACCGCCATATGAAACCAAAACTAGGTGGAGATATGAGACAAAAATAAAAAGCTGTATATATACTATAACAAGTGTATATATCAAGAAAAAAGAACAAACAAGCTTGGAGAATAATTAGAAACACTTCAAAAATCAACTTAATAAAAACTAACTACACTACATACACAATACTAAAAACGACTAAAATATTTACTATAATGTCAACTGTCAAAATGGCGTCAATAAAGCAGCGCCCTCTTGATCCCTTATTATTTGATTGCCTGATATAGAACTATCATATCACAGACCCATCCGTGCGAATAAAGCAGTAGTTTTAAGTAATAAGAAAGTTACCATATTACCCTCACGTACTATGTATATATACGTTATAATGCCTTAATTTCAACCTTACAACTGGTTTTAATATTCTTTACTTTTTTCAACAACCACAACAATATCCAGATAGTTTTTCAACACGTTAAGAGTTAACTAAAGCTAACCTAAGTTAAATACTCCGAAGTACCCGTAGAATAAACAAACAACGAAAATGTCTCAATTTGTTCTCAAATCCAAACACAAGCGCCAGACAGGCCGCCGAAGACGTTAAAAGGCCGAGGTGTTGAGGTACACGTAGCCTCATTGTTTAGGACTGCGTCAAACAACGACGGACACTGGCACTTCAAAGCGGCTGATATCCGCGCCGTACAAACAACAGATACCGCTAATGCAGTCCGAGGTGCGCCGTATATTTATCTGCGGATTCTTGTATAATGCACCTTTATAATTGCAGCACTTGCGTAGTTATCAACAGAGCTTTCATATCGGCTACTATTTGGAAATTCACAAATTCAAAACTATATCACACATTACTAATTGAATCGAAAATACATATAAATTAATATTACTCAATATAAAGTTAATAACTTTATGCTTGATTAAAAATACTTTTACGGATTTTATCGCGTTTATTTTTACTTTTTATTTTTAATTCCCGACGTTTCGGGCGCTTTCCAGCACTTTCTTATATAGGACAAACCAAAAGATCAATTAGGACCCGCGTAAAAGAACATATAGCTGATGTGAAGCATCAACGTTCCGGGAAGTCTGCAGTTTGTGATCATATCCTAGACGGCCCCAACCATTACATCAGATTTGATAGACCACAAATCCTCGCGAAAGAACACCGATTCCTACCAAGGATGATACGTGAGGCTATTGAAATTAAAAAACATCCTAATTTCAATAGAGAAGGAGGCTGGGTACTACCACCTGCTTGGGATCCTATAATCAATAAAATTAAAACTAAACCCAAGCATACCACTGCAAGACTTCAAGACATAGTCAGTTCATTTTGCATAGATCGGACCATAAACAATAATTAAAAAAGCTGAAGGTACTCCGGGTTTAACAATGACATCGGGACGTCAGTCATCTCAGTCAACAGTGACCATGTGTGCTGGAAAGCGCCCGAAACGTCGGGAATTAAAAAGTAAAAATAAACGCGATAAAATCCGTAAAAGTAGTTTTAATCATGTGCAATGTTCGCGTAAATATGAGAAATCAACTTTATGCTTTGCAAATACAAGCGTGAAATTGGAGCATTCTCTCCATCTCTACTACTCAGCCTTAGATTAGATGTAGAGTCATATATGTAGTTCCAAGATGGAGACCGTGTATGAAGGTGCGCCTTGCTAGGAGAAAAGGAAGGAGTTGTACTCTCCCGAAGAACGCCTGCTATGAGCCGGCTTCTCTGGTAGGACCACGAAAGTGCAAAAGCATCCACGAGGCAAAAAGACTACGCACATTCAAAGGGCCGCATTGTCCGCTTGCAATCAAATGGGCCGATTTTTTATTTCACTTCATATCTATATATATAAATAGTGAAGTAATATTTAAGTAGCATAAGAAATGTATAAGCCGGCTTCTCTGGTAGGCCCACGAAAGTGTGCGAAAGCATCCACGCGGCAAAAAGACTACGCACAATTCCCCATGTGAAAAAGGGCCACATTGTCTTCTTGCCATCAAATGGGCTGATTTTAAGTCACTACATATCTATATATATATATAGTGAAATAATATTTAAGTAAATTAAATAATTTTAGCATAATAATAATAATAATTTTAGCATGAGAAATGCGAAATGTTGGTTTGTAATATTAATCTATTAATAAATGAACCGCTCTAACTGGCTTATATTAAGCCCAAGGCGTTTATTTGCATTCTACGCGTATCAAGTCATAAACAACAATTTTTTTTTAATTTTGTCTATCTGCCTATCCGGGCTTACCTTTGGAATCGCTGAATCGAATGTGATGAAATTTTACGAGGGAGGCGTCTATACGATTATATATATATATATATATATATATATATATATATATATATATATATATATATATATATATATATATATATATATATATATTATCTGAAAAATTCCGAAAAAGCGAAAATTAAAAAAAATATGTTAAATTTAAATAACTCTTATCCAGGCGAAGAATTACGAGTAGATAAAATTATGTACACAACAATGTACGCGGTAGAGCCATGATGTAGTTTTATTATTAGTATAGTTGTAGCACGAATGGGTCGGCTCGACCGGGGCAGGACCACGCTCTCACAGAATACCACCGTAAAATAGCAGCTAAACGCTGCTGTGTTTCGTATGGTGAGTGTAGAAACCGGCGACCCTTTTTACTGGAAACGAGGCATTCCATCTTAGTCCTCACGGGGAACAACGCATCTGCGTTTTAATTCTTAATCGAAGATAGTTTGTTTATGGGCCATAGCATCCGCTTACCATCACGTGGGTGGCGTGCTCGCTTGTCACCCATATTCCATTAACAAAAACACAGTGGAATTGTGGTATGTCAATATGTTCAATAATAAAAATTAAACAGTAACTATAATAAAAGTTTACATGCATAGCCAAACAAGGATATATATTTTGATTCGTAACCAAGGATATACGTAAATGTAACCACTTGGACCATTTGGACCACATACCAGCTGGACTGTGTGCTCGTTTATCTCCCTTATCCAATATAAAAATTAACGCCTCGGGTTTCTCTACTAGTTTACCTTAAAGTTATGCAGAGGTAAAAAGAAGTATGTGTAAAACGAAGTTGTTATAAACTGATAGGTTGTATGTCTTAAGATATATAATGAATACTATTACTAATTAAAGGTTCTGCCACGCACGACCACATTGTTGTATTTACTATCGCCAATGATTTTCCCAGTTAACTTATGGCCCTACCTACTTCTAAAAGCTTACTCCAGCAACCACCTGAAATCTTTCTGGTGTTGCGGATGGTCATGGGCAACGGTAATTTACCATCAGGTGAGTCATATTTTCGCTGCCTCTTCTCCTATAAATAAGAATTTTTAAATAAAGAAGCTATTTATCGTAATCCGAAAAATGTTTATATGTTTTTTAGAATAGGTGACAAATTAACGTACAGTCCACTGGATGGTAGGTAGATACTGTGGCCCATAAACATTTACATCTATCCTGGGTTAAGAATGAAAATGCAGATGCGTTGTCGCCCTGAGGACTAAAAGTAAAAAGTCCGAAGTCAGTAAAAAGGGTCTCCCGTTCCACACTCCGTACTAAACACATCTACTACTTATTTAGTATTATTAACTGGTGTTTTAAGCTGTGATTCTATGAGAGCATGTTCCTTCCCTGGTCATGGCCACGTGAAATCAGATACATATTCTGAATACTCTGGTAAATACGTACAAGTTTCACATTTCATATTTTATCAATGACTATATTTAGTAATACAATAAATGTCTTTTGTTGAAAATGTAATAGCTGAGTATTCATCTATAAGCTTTAAGTGAATGCCATTCATTATTATAGTCTTCTCAGACATTGCAAATGAGAGGTTGCGTTGTGTCAACGGAGAAAGATTATACTCTCTTGTCGCATAAAATGTAACAAATTGAGTGAATTCCTACGTGAAATAAATAAACGTAAAAAGATTATTTACGACCCGGGCTTTAGAAATTTCTCACTCAAGACAGACGGTTGTTTGTAGCAAAAGAGGCACTTGAAAGATTTTCTCGGTTTGTTTTTTAAGCTAGGTTTGAATCATTAGTTTCTTTATTAAGTAAATGATTAACCTCCTCTTTCTAGCAATGTTTAGTTGCAGTTTGCGATGTATAATAAAATTGACAGGGTTGCCTAACTATATCTTATGTTATGTATTTTTACTAAAAATATTTAACTTGAATTGCAATCGTGCTAGCATGGAAGATACAAACTCGAGAAACCGATGATAAGCTATCTACCTTCGCTGCGAATTAAAGATCCACGAAGGTAATTATTTTTGTAGTTAGATACACAAAGTGACTCTTCAAATACACCATCATAATAATTTTTATTAAAACAACCATCACCACAATAAGTTCACTGTTGAAAATAGTACTGCCACAATACATGGACCTTAAGCCACCTGCATCCGTTAACTTCCTGAATCGGTACAAGATTGCTAATTGAGAACCTTCCGTCTATCGCCAAATTATTAATTTACAATTAACCAAGTTTTCATTTTAATTATACTCATTGTAGGTAACACTTTGTATAAACAAATCGCTCCAAAAACACGTGTAGTAAGTTTGCAGGATTTCGATTGAATGAATCATTTCGCATATTATCGTAACTACTTATGAGACTTCCATATAGTTAAGTTTTTATACGCAGATAAAATATTATCGTATCAACGTATACTCTGTGACTCGCTTAGTCTACGGAGGTGACAACGCGCCCCTAATCTTCTTTGTTATATGTTGGATGCAGGTGTCCAAGCAAGTAGCCACCTACCACCAGGCTTACTGTAAGTTCCTTTTTAAAAGAATAAAATAAAAATTTGTTTAAAATTCATAGCCTCATTAAAACAAACATAAATACTTACAAAAATCTCAGGAACTGCTGATCCGGTTCTGAAAATTGTTTCTCTGATAAAAATCAACGCTATTTCTTATTAGTTTTACTGAGATAAAAATAAAAGATGATAGAAAATAAAGTCGGTCTAAAATTAGCTTAGTGGCCGCTTTATCAGCACCCGGTGGATGGACAACCGAACTAACCGTACAATCAATTTAGACAAACCTTCCGTTTTAGGCACTATCAAGAAAAATAACTGTACCATTGCTCGAAATTTACGCGAACGAAGGGTCGTCTAGTCATTAATATAAAACCTAAATCTCTCTTATTATCTTTATTATCACTGATATATTATACATTTATCTATCCTTGCCTTGATCAGATCGCACCGTACGATATCACGTGATTTATGCGTAGACTTTATGAATTTACTCATATTGGTACCTTCTTCCTCTTATAACCTGCGGCATTTACGTATTAAATCGCTAACTAGGTTTATAAACTTTTGTCATTATAAGCTAACATAATAATATAAGGAACATATAGACTGTAATATAAGGATAATCACATTGAATATATTTAATTTAATATTAATAAATACCTCCATTTTTTTTTTCAATAAAAACCTAAGTACGATAATACAATTGTCAATCAATTTTATAGATATCAGTTTTTCTTTAAAAATTTTATTTATATTAATTATCCATCAATCCGTTACAGCCTATATAAGTCCACTGCTGAACATAGGCTCCTCCATAGCTCGTCTCATGGGGGCGATTTGTTTAAGGTGCGTCAGCTTTGGCAGGGGGCTGGTAAACGCAGTATTTTATACAGTTTTAAGTTTTTATCAGGAAAATGCTGCTGCCCATCTCCCGTTTTAGTTTCCACCTGTCGCGTCTTACCACACCCACGGGATTGTATTGGGCTATGGGGTCTTACCACACCCACGGGATTGTATTGGGCTATGGGGTCTTACCACACCCACGGGATTGTATTGGGCTATGGGGTCTTACCACACCCACGGGATTGTATTGGGCTATGGGGTCTTACCACACCCACGGGATTGTATTGGGCTATGGGGTAGTGGATATTCTTACAACGATTTATACGGTACAATATACATATGTACACATGTATATTCTTACACGGTTATATTCTGCAACATTATTAATGTATTGCAACATTTACTTATTTTATATCGTTGATTTGTAACGTAAACTAATATGATGTATTTACGCTTATCCATCTTAATTATCACAATTACTTACGCAAAAGCCAGCCGCTCTTATACCTCGCAGCAACACACAATATTTATTTATGTACTCATTGGAACATTGAAACATATTGTAATAAAATCATTTGTTATTGAGTTATTAAACCTATAAAGCTACTATTGTTAAATATCTAGAAATATAAATACATCTAACGTAAATAAAGTCTAAATTCTTTCTAAAATCTTTTAAAGTTTTGAGGTAAGATCTAATTTTTAAGATTTATTTCTACATCAACACATTTTACATAAAAACTAATCATGATTCTCAAAGGATAAAGTGATAAAACCATTTTTGTGTAAAATTAATTCTGCATTATTTTTTTGCATCTTTTTTATTTAAATTAATAATAGCAAGAAACTCAGTTTAAATTGGTTTTCCTATAATTGAATATAATATAATAATATGTATCTATACAAATAAATAAAATTGAAGTGACGGTTTGTAATATCAAAATAACAGCTGTTAACTAAATGCATATGTAAGGTATACTTATAACTTATAACAAAAGAAAACACAATTTTTAACATTTTTGTCTGTCTGTCTATATCGTGTTTGTTCCGGCAAATGTCCAAAACGGCTGAACCTATTTTGACGGGACTCACTGGCAGATGTTCCTGTTATAAGGAGTAGGCTACTTTTATTTTAGATAAACAATTCATGACGTAACAAATATTGTGAAACTTGCAGGAATATATTTAGTGGCAGAGCTCGTAATTATCCAAGAGATTACTAATGGCGCGAGGTCTATAGAGTCAGATATTAATTTCACGTAAACACTTCCTAGAGAGCGACGGGTCAATGTACCGACGCACCTCGTGGGATAGTGGCACAAGGTTGGCGGCAACCTACCATAGTTCCCGGACGCAGCTACACAAGAGCAAGAGACTGTAAAGTTTACAAAATGAAATATGTAAATCGCTTTACTTCTTAAATTTACACTGAATATGAAACTGATTTCACGGATTTAATCGCGTTTTGATTTTAAAATCCCCGAAGTTCGAATTGCTTTGCCTTATGATTGCTCACATATAAATGTTTCGGCAACCTTCTACTATGTGAATTACACAATAACAACCTTACAATATCTTGACAAAAAGTATTTGTGTAGATCGCAACAAACCCGTGAAATTTATTCTACCCAATATAAAGCGTAGTCGAGCAAAATGATTTAAATGAAGATTACACTATTTTCTACCAAACTCTATTTAATAAAAACGTTTATATTTATTTCTTTTTCGACTAACACCACGATATAATGAAATATCATTATCCAATCTCTTAATATAAAAATGTTAACTTAAAAATGACATAAAATTTAGTTTTTCCCTAATTGCAAAAAATTACAAAATATAGTAATTACAAATAATTCAGTTAAATAGGGTACTCGTGATTGATCTTTGAATTGAAATTGCTTCAATACTTGCATCGCACTGTGTGCCAATTCCTTGTCATTTAAAGACAAGACAGCTCTATTCAAATCGCGTTCATAACTACACGGCGTAGATCTGACTCTGTTACACGATTAAGATAAAGACATTAATGATTGACGACTCGACGAATAAGGTCTCATAAATATGTGAAGAGTGTTCGGCGGAGCATATGTCATCGCGGCGTCATTGTGATATAACCAGCGGCTGGCACTCAGCACACAATACAACAATATTTGTTTGACATGCAGGTGTAAAAGGTTGCAGGTGTCCTTTACTGTCTAAGAATCCACCTGGGCAGGTATACCCTCTTACCTCAAGAGGTTGTTGGCTGAAGTCTTGTTGTGTTCCGATCTGTAAGTATAGAGAGCCAGTATAATTACAGGTTGTGAGTCCTCAGAGGTTCTAACTGCCAACGCTATAGAAGCTTTTTGACGTTGGCTACAAGTGTACATGGACCGCAACACCGAACGCTCTCCACTGGAGCGTTACTCAGTGGGAGAGTTCGGCGAAGCGTTTTTGACGTAGTGGCGCTTTCAGCTTTTGGACGGTCACAACACAGTATAAGTGACATGCAACGAATGTTATATTATATTGATAATCTGAGCCGTGGTAGCTCAGATGGTTAGCACTCACTGTAAATTTCACAATACGCGAGCAAACTGGATTCGATCCCTGCCAGCACAAATGAAATTTTTAAGTGCTGATTTACTACGTGCTCGGCGGTGAAGGAAAACATCGTGAGGAAACCTGCATTTCTGAGAAATAAGAAAAAAAATTCTGAGACATGTGAAGTTCGCCAACACGCATTGGGGCATCGAGGCGGACAATTCCTTGCCCTAAAACCCTCTCAGAAATGAGTAGAGGCCTGTGCCCAGGAGGGGGACGTATATAGGCTGTAACTTTAAACTTTTATGTTGAATAGAAGTAGTGTATTCCATTCTAGAGCCATATATTGTATATAACCCAAACAATCTGTCTCGTAGAACGCATTCAAATTCTGCACCACCGCAAACTAATTTTACAGTTCATATACATATATGTAGTTGCAATTAAAATGCCTATAGTATTTTGTTCCTTAATAAGTCTACCTTAGCCAATTATTAGAGTGTGTATTAAATAAAAAGTTATTTTGTCATGTTCAAATAGCGTTGGAGATTCAGCTCCATTTTCTAATTTTTATGACACGGACTACGTAAGTTTGAGCCAGCAGACTCTAACGCGTGTTGCAACAAACAAGTTTCAACGCCTCTTCTAGTGTGTAGTAAATATTACTTTAATGACTACAACCACGTTATATATTCATCCTTACAAACGACAAGTCACTTCTTTATATTTTTGAACTTGATTGAAAGTATCTATTGATATTAGTGGCCACTGTTTCATCTAGTAAATGGTCTGTGATGAGGACTCTTTTAACAACATATTACTTTTAAAATACATGTCTTACAATTTTTTAAGAGTTTATGACAATTAAATTGTGCTATTTTTCCTCCAAAACCTACTACACGGTGTTGATGGGAGACTTCAATGCAAAACTGGGCACAAGAGAAAGCGGTGAGCTGAAGGTAGGGAAATTTGGAGTAGGGCAACGGAACCGAAGGGGCCAGCAGCTGGCCGACTTTATGGAGAAAGAGGGACTCTTTATGATGAACTCTTTCTTCCAGAAGCGGCCCCACAGGAAGTGGACCTGGTCGAGCCCCGACGGTTCGACAAAAAATGAGATTGACTTCATTATGACGACCAGACGCCAACTGTTCAGTGATGTCTCAGTGATCGCAAGGGTGAAAACTGGCAGCGATCACCGAATGGTTAGAGGCACACTGAACCTAAACGTTAAGTTGGAGAGGTCTCGTCTAATGAAGTCAACGCTCCGTCCCCCCTCGTGCTCTAATCCAGAATCCCGAAACCTTTCAGCTCGAGTTACGTAACCGCTTCCAGTGCCTAGAAGATTGCAATGCAGTGGACGATATGAACGACAAGCTCGTGGAAACTGTCCATGCGGTCGGAGCTAAGTTCTGCAAGACCCGCCGCAGAAGAACACAAAAACTCTCCGATCACACTCTTAATCTCATGGCTGTTAGACGGGAGATGAGGCTGCAATCGTCAACAGATTTGACAGCATACAGGCTACTGAACAGACAGATCTCCAAATGCATACGGCGAGACTTACGCAACTTTAATACTTCTCGTATTAAAGAAGCGATCGAGCGGAACCAGGGCTCCAAAGTCTTTGCCAGAGATCTGTCTGCCAGAAAGAGCCAACTGTCAAGGCTGAAGACTGAGTGTGGCAACATCGTTTCCGGGACACCTGAGATTTTGAGTGAGATTGAGAGGTTCTATGGGCAGCTGTACACATCATCGTTGGAGCCACACGCAAGTGTGAGTAACGATCCAAGAGCAAGTCTTATCCGACACTATTCCGATGATATCCCGGACGTCAGTCTAAGCGAGATTAGAATGGCTCTCCAGCACCTTAAAAACAGCAGGGCCCCAGGCGAGGATGGAATTACAGCGGAGCTTCTGAAAGCGGGTGGAACACCGGTACTTGAAGTCCTTCAGAAGCTCTTCAATTCCGTCCTCCATGGTGGCACTACTCCAGAGGCGTGGAGCAGAAGTGCGGTGGTCTTGTTCTTTAAGAAAGGCGACAACGCTCTCTTAAAGAACTACAGACCGATTTCCCTTCTGAGCCGCGTCTACGTGCTGTTTTCGAGAGTCATTACGAATCGTCTCGCACGCAGACTTGACGACTTCCAGCCTCCCGAACAAGCCGGTTTCCGAAAAGGCTTCAGTACCATAGACCACATACATACCCTGCGGCAGATTGTACAGAAGACTGAAGAGTACAATCTGCCACTTTGCCTGGCGTATGTGGACTATGAGAAAGCCTTTGATTCCGTCGAAATTTGGGCGGTGCTACAGTCCCTTCAGCGGTGCCAAGTTGACTGTCGGTATATCGAAGTGCTGAAGTGTTTGTACAGTAGGGCTACGATGGCTATCCGAGTACAGAACCAGAGCTCGAAACCTATCCAACTGCAAAGACGTGTAAGACAGGGTGACGTTATATCCCCGAAACTCTTCACCGCTGCATTGGAAGACGTTTTCAAGCTACTGGACTGGAAAGGATACGGTATTGACATCAATGGCGAGTACATCACTCACCTTCGATTTGCCGACGATATAGTCCTTATGGCAGAATCGCTGGAGGACTTAAGCACTATGCTCAATGACCTCAATTGTGCCTCCCAACGGATAGGTCTTAAGATGAACATGGACAAAACAAAGATCATGTTCAATGTCCATGTCACACCTATGCCGGTAGTTGTTGGGAGCACTATGCTCGAAGTTGTTGACGAATACGTTTACCTGGGACAAATAGTCCGACTAGGTAAGTCCAACTTCGACCGAGAGGTCAATCGACGGATTCAACTCGGCTGGGCAGCGTTCGGGAAATTACGGCATATCTTTTCGTCAGGTATACCTCAATCTCTAAAAACTAGATTGTACAACCAGTGCGTGTTGCCAGTGATGACTTACGGATCTGAGACGTGGTCCTTCACTGCTGGCCGTATGAGGACGCTTAAGGTCGCTCAGCGAGCTATGGAGAGGGCTATGCTCGGAGTTTCTCTGCGTGATAGACTCAGAAATGAGGATATCCGCAGTAAAACCAGAGTGACCGACATAGCCCAACGGATTAGTAAGCTGAAGTGGCAATGGGCCGGCCATATAGCTCGAAGAACCGATAACCGATGGGGAAGAAAGGTTCTCGAGTGGCAGCCTCGTACCGGTAGGCGTAGTGTAGGGCGACCCCCCACTAGATGGAGTGACGACCTGGTAAGACATGCAGGAAGTCGATGGATGCAGGTGGCTCAGGACCGTGCTTTGTGGCATTACTTGGGGGAGGCCTATGTTCAGCAGTGGACTTGTGAAGGGCTGTAATGATGATGATGATGATGATTTTTGTACGAAATAATTCATATATAATATAATCTTCTAAAGATCTAAAAAGTGCACGTCACCTTACACCTTGCCTACCAGACGCAAAGCAGTGTAGCGTAAAACTTGTTAAATTTTGAGAAATATTCGTAAGAAATGATTTTAGCTTTTATGTCCTTACTCATAAGTCAGCCTAGTACTGCATATACGCGCGTAATCACGCTTTCGCACAACCCAATATCCCTGGAAGCCTGTATCCGGTCATTGACGTCACCCGAATTTCAAATCGGATTTTTATAAGAGATCTATTCGGTCGGGTAAGCTTGCAACCTCACATTATTCATATTTAATTGGTATTTTGAGAGCTCGTGTTTACGTGACGGTTTTGTCAATACGTATTGAGTTGAGCAGCGCATGTTAATTGATCAATGCCTTACGCGATCAACAAAGGGATACTCGCGACGCTGTATGAGGTCATTAAACATTTTAAAGCCTTTAAATATAGTAACGAAACGAACATAACGACATCATTCGTCTGGAAGTTATTGCAAAAGTTGCAATTACGTGAAACACTTAGGACCCAAAGCCACTCCCGTCCATTGTATGGGCGTCTTAAAATTTATAAGTTAAGCGTTAACGAGACTCAGATATTATCTCGCTCTGCTCCTGGCCATTTAAACGTCAACAGTAATCATATAAACAAACCGACAGCCGCTTCTGTTGCAAATGTTCTTTGATCAATTGTTTTATACGATCTACTCGGAAATAATTCACTCCTACGCGATGTAAAAATAAGAAAAATTACGAAAGCTTATTATAAGGGAAACTCGGTGATCCTTTGTAGTATCTGTTTACGCGTTCGTTGTGTTGGGCTAATGTTGCGCTGTCATTAAACCGCTCGGGTCGGACTTGCCGGGAATAATTATAATTCATTATCCTGTACCCTGTTACGGCGTTTTGTATTTGCCGAAAACTGAATTATTATTCTTTATGATTAAGCCGACACCGTGAAAAAATGGACCTCCTTTCATCGAATAGTATAGTAATATGTCACCACTAACGAAAGTGGAATTTTGATATATTTAAATTTATGTCTATCTTGAATTTGCTTGTTCAAAAACACGATTTTATAATTTTGACTCGATCATAATTATTTGCGTAAACACCCCTAAAAAATCACTATAGTTGAAATTACATTACTACTTAATCTAACAATTACTTAATCTATATGCTTGGGAATCACTCAAATATATTCATAGTATCAATGTTCATAATTTACTTGCTCGTTATTTTAATTACATGAATCAATAATTGTTAAAAATATATTAAGATTCTGACAATTTACCACGCGCTCGATGGTGAAAGAAAACATCGTGAGGAAACCTGCATGTTTGAGAAATAAGAAAAATAATATTTCGACGACTTGTGAAGTTCGCAAACACGCATTGGGGCTGCGCGGCGGACACTTCCTTGTCCTAAAACCCTCTCATAAATGAGAGGAGGCCTGTGCCCACCGTATATATATAGGCTGTAACTAACTAACTAACTTTAACTTAACTGTGTTTATTAATATCTACACACAGATGTGTACAAATCTTAATGGATTATTGCGTTTGTTGCGAAAAGTACTAATATCGTAAGTAATGTTTCTTTGGTCATTGACAAATTCTATTTCACGGTCAATGAACACCCGCAAAAACTCCTCAGCCGTGAAAGACAACGTGCTCCATCCGTGCTAACGTGTGTAACATTTGAGAACGTTCCACAAACTTTTCAGTATCTGTGTTGCACGTTACGTGAATTAATGTTATGTACTCCTACTCTTGTGAATATCACAACGAACCGCATTACATGCGGTCACTGACATCCTCTCTTGTATTGCAAAAATTTCAACTACAATAAAACATATCCATAATAGAGCTTCGTCAGTTTAAACGTTCTGTTGTTGAATGTTACATTTCACGCATAACGATTCGTTACGAAACATGCAAAGCATTTGTTGCAGCATTTTATGTCACTGTCACAGTTTCCCACATTTTCAACTCAACGTAAAGGCTATAAGATCTGTTTTAAATGGTATATACAAAAACCGCAAACAAAATGTTAACGGGCTAATACTCTTTGTCTCCTGCAATTTATTGTTGTCACCTCTGAGTGTCAGACTGATGCGGGCGAAATATTATTGCGTCTCGACAACGCCAGTAAACTCGACCTTTACGATCGACATAAACCACATCTTTTCATTTATCATTACTAAATAACGTTGAGCAATAAGTATAGCGGGATCTGAAAACTACCGCTGCTAGATACTGAATCCAGCTTAAAAGGAAGTCCAGTTAATTATAAGGCGGTTGCTTTTTTATCACATTACTCGCGAGCGCCCCGCGGTATCTGACTGGACCGGTTCAAAGGCTTCCTGCTATGGTCTTTAAACGGCCCTACACTTTGTCCGACGCGGATAATTTTCTCGATAGGACTCTTTTTATCGCGCTCTTTGAATGGAGTAGTAAAAAGTAGCTAATCGTTATTGCTTTGGCCTCCGACGGTCAACGAACCTGTGTAATACTTTAAAGTAGGTATAACTTAACAATAAGGTGTTCTGAACCGAATATAATCTACGAGAGTGTACCTATGTTCCTTTAATAGTATATTGCGGATGTTCGCAGCCAGGTGCATTTTATCGAAGCTTCGGGCGTGCCGTCGTCTTTACGAATACCTCTTATTACACGACGTGGCTTGTGTTTAATGAAACGTATCAAACCAAGAGGTGGAACATTTTAACGACTTTTAATTTAATTTGATATTAACCTAAAAAAGCTAAGGTTCACACGTAATGAAAATATCTCATATTTAGGAATTGCTGTTGCCAAACCTCTTGCCAACCGTGACAACGACACTAATAATAAATTCACAAATTGAAAATAATAAATAAAGAAGTATGGATTCCCAAAAAAAAACTATCGACTTTATCCAGCAAGTACTTTGAAGAAAGGTGCCCTCCGAGTAGTGGCGGTGTAAGAATATTATCCACAACCCCATGTCCTCCTCAGAGTGTCGTAAGAGGCGACAGAGGGAAACAAATCAGGAGATGAACAGCAGCGTCTTCTTAATAACGAATAAAAAAACTACGGTTGCCAACTTTCTTGCCAAGCGTGCCAACTATGGCAAATACCCCCTCTAGGAGACAATCTGTAGCGGAGGCCTATGTTCAGCAGTGTACTTTAATAGGCTGTAATAGTAGCATAGAGGTGGGAAAAACTACAACACGTACATCCATAAACACTTACTGATTATAATTACAACTATAGCGAAATACTCCATATATAATATAATAATAGGCCTATGTTCACGAGTGGACCTTTTATAGGCTGTATAACTTAATGAAAATTTTTAACTCTTGCATCAGAAATTCCCAAATAAAATTTGTACAATAATTGTAAAAAACAAGATGTATGATGTACGTATTAGTACTAAACATTACCTATTTTTCTCTCGAGTGTGGCAGCGTAGGCACGTGTTAGATTTATTAAATTGTAGAGTCACATGATAAAGCTTTAAAATATAATTTTTAATTATTTGTAGGGTTACAGGAAAAGGCTTTAGAATAGAATAGAATCATTTTTATTCAGTATAGAACTTCTACCACTGGTTTGGAGAAAATCTCTGTCCTGGGAAGAACCAGCAAGAAACCCAGCGGGAAATTTTTTAAAATAAAGTTATTTTACAAATTATTATTTTATACAATTATTAAATAGACAGATAACGTGATATTAACATTAAAAAGATACAGTATAATAACAAAACGCATGTGACTTAGCTTAAGTATTCCGGTCCAATAAAATAGATTATTTAAGCTTTCGGCTCCATACAGCAGACTAACAGAGTTACCCTTTCACTTGTTCACTTGTTAGCGGTTACATAAGATAACTAAGTGAACTATTCGTAACAGTCGACCTTTAACTTTATACACAATCTATAACATCAATGTTGGTTCGCCGGAAGCTGACCAGCTTACGGCGTCAGTTGTTAATATTTAACTGTCGTTTATTTATTCTTATTTAATTTATCTTATAAAATCCAACAAATGACAGTAATTTTTTATCTAATTAGTCAGCGCTTACTTATTCGGATTAGCTAGTGAACCAAGAACCGGAAGTAGATAACATGATACAAACTTAATTTTAAATCGTATGTACTAACAATATTGTTTTGTGTGTAGGTAGCAAAAAAATAAACTACCTAGTTATTAATTACTAACTGAACTAGTTATTAAATCACCTACCCATCTTATTGTCTATAATAATCTAACACATTGTACGTGTTAGATATTTTAAGCTTTAAACTAGGAGTAAAGTTAATCTCGCTCTTTTATATATCAAGTCTATGTTTATTAATAGGGCTGATAAAACTTCTCACGTAACCCACCAAAAACCACAATGGAACAGCTTACGCAACAAATGAACCGTTAATTTTTTCATTACTTGCAGAAGCTTCCTCATTTCCGAGTTCCGTTGCGTGTGAACTTACTAAGGAATTAAGATACGCTACAATTATTGTTGCAATTTTAAAAGCGTAGAGTACAGACATTACTTTCGCACTATCGGGTGCTAGAGCCATGCTGCAGTTACATTAGTAGTATAGTTGTAGCACGAATGGGTCGGCTCAACCGGGTAAGGACCACGCTCTCACAGAATAACAGCGTGAAATGGTAGCTTGATGCTGCTGTGTTTCGTATGGGTAGTATAGAGAACCGGAGACCCTTTTTAATGGAAATGAGGCATTTCATCTTAGTCCTCACGGGTGACAACGCATCTGCATTTTGATTCGTAATAGAAGATAAATGCAGATGTCTATGGGCCACAGCAACCATTTACCATCAGGTGGACTGAGTGCTCGTTTGTCACCTTATCCTATAAAAAAATACACGCGTCACAGGGTTCGGTCGGTCGTTTTCGGTTCGGTCTAGGTTTGAGTCTAGAAACTTTGCAGTTAGCGTAATTACAACCTATTGCATTCCATCTAAATCCTAAGATCCATCTTCCATAATTAGAGTTAGTGGCTGGTGTCCATGGGTTGCTAAAGCTACTTACCATCAGGTTGAGAGTTAATTTTTCACTTCAATTTTATTTAAAAAAATAACGGAACATGCGCGTGTGCAACCACACGAGTCCACAGAAAGTTGTCTCAAGAATACCAGTAAAGATACTTTAACTTTTATCCATACACTATAAAAATAACTAGTAATAGTAGTAAGTAATAACATTTGCATAAACAAAATACTTTCGTAATTTTGTTTATGCAAATGTTATTACTTAAAACACATTCACTACTATATATGTTATTACTTAAAACACATTTACTACTATATATATTCAGTTTTTTCATATTACATATCACGTTTGTCATATAGTCAATTTTCTATATAATCTCAATGTTGTATTATTTTAGCAGATATGAAATAAGAAAAATAAACGAAGTACTGCATAGCCAAAGAACATGAAACTCAAGTTATGACATTGATTTATTGGGAAATTTAAATACAGCCCTAAGTAGTTCTTTCAAAATTCAGGAGTCTAACATCTGTGGGATCCGATTCCATTCCCTAAATGTCCTTTGAATTACCTACGCTCTGTTACATTACGGTATTTTATATATTAGAATATTCCATTTGCCTGCTTTATATATTTGACGTAACTTGCGAATTTATAAAAGGTTTCCTTGCTCTATAATTTCCTGTTTTTGTACAAAAGGCAAAAAGTTTTTTTTTACAACAAAATTGTATGTATTTTTACTAATATTCATCATCATCATCATCATTATAGCCCTTCACAAATCCACTGCTGAACATAGGCCTCCCCCAAGCAACGCCACAAAGCACGGTCCTGAGCCACCTGCATCCATCGACTTCCTGCATGTCTTACCAGGTCGTCACTCCATCTAGTGGGGGGTCGCCCCACACTACGCCTACCGGTACGAGGCTGCCACTCGAGAACCTTTCTTCCCCATCGGTTATCGGTTCTTCGAGTTATATGGCCGGCCCATTCCCACTTCAGCTTACTAATCCGTTGGGCTATGTCGGTCACTCTGGTTTTACTGCGGATATCCTCATTTCTGAGTCTATCACTCAGAGAAACTCCGAGCATAGCCCTCTCCATAGCTCGCTGAGCGACCTTAAGCGTCCTCATACGGCCAGCAGTGAAGGACCACGTCTCTGATCCGTAAGTCATCACTGGCAACACGCACTGGTTGTACACTTTAGTTTTCAGAGATTGAGGTATACCTGACGAGAAAATGTGTCGTAATTTCCCGAACGCTGCCCAGCCGAGTTGAATTCGTCGATTGACCTCGCGGTCGAAGTTGGACTTACCTAGTCGGACTATTTGTCCCAGGTAAACGTACTCGTCAACAACTTCGAGCATAGCGCTCCCCACAACTACCGGTATAGGTGTGACATGGACATTGAACATAATCTTTGTTTTGTCCATGTTCATCTTAAGACCTATCCGTTGGGAGACACCATTGAGGTCATTGAGCATAGCATCTTCGAGCATAGTGCTAAGGTCCTCCAGCGATTCTGCCATAAGGACTATATCGTCGGCAAATCGAAGGTGAGTGATGTACTCGCCATTGATGTTAATACCGTATCCTTTCCAGTCCAGTAGCTTGAAAACGTCTTCCAACGCAGCGGTGAAGAGTTTCGGGGATATAACGTCACCCTGTCTTACACCTCTCTGCAGTTGCATAGATTTCGAACTCTGGTGCTGTACTCGGATAGCCATCGTAGCCCTACTGTACAAACACTTCAGCACCTCGATATACCGACAGTCAACTTGGCACCGCTGAAGGGACTGTAGCACCGCCCAAATTTCGACGGAATCAAAGGCTTTCTCATAGTCCACATACGCCAGGCAAAGTGGCAGATTGTAGTCTTCGGTCTTCTGTACAATCTGCCGCAGGGTATGTATGTGGTCTATGGTACTGCAGTCTTTTCGGAAACCGGCTTGTTCGGGAGGCTGGAAGTCGTCGAGTCTGCGTGGGAGACGATTCGTAATGACTCTCGAGAACAGCCGTAGACGCGGCTCAGAAGAGAAATCGGTCTGTAGTTCTTCAAGAGAGCGTTGTTGCCTTTCTTAAAGAACAAGACCACCGCACTTCTGCTCCACGCCTCCGGAGTAGTGCCACCATGGAGGACGGAATTATAGAGCTTCTGAAGGACTTCAAGTACCGGTGTTCCACCCGCTTTCAGAAGCTCCGCTGTAATTCCGTCCTCGCCTGGGGCCCTGCCGTTTTTAAGGTGCTGGAGAGCCATTCTAATCTCGCTCAGACTGACGTCCGGGATATCATCGGAATAGTGTCGGGTAAGACTTGCTCTTGTATCGTTACTCACACTTGCGTGTGGCTCTAACGATGATGTGTACAGCTGCCCATAGAACCTCTCAATCTCACTCAAAATCTCAGGTGTCCCGGAAACGATGCAGCCTCATCTCCCGTCTAACAGCCATGAGATTAAGAGTGTGATCGGATAGTTTTTGTGTTCTTCTGCGGCGGGTCTTGCAGAACTTAGCTCCGACCGCATGGACAGTTTCCACGAGCTTGTTACTCATATCGTCCACTGCATTGCAATCTTCTAGGCACTGAAAGCGGTTACGTAACTCGAGCTTAAAAGTCTCGGGATTCTGGATTAGAGCACGAGGGGGACGGAGCGTTGACTTCATTAGACGAGACCTCTCCAACTTAACGTTTAGGTTCAGTGTGCCTCTAACCATTCGGTGATCGCTGCCGGTTTTCACCCTTGCGATCACTGAGACATCACTGAACAGTTGGCGTCTGGTCGTCATAATGAAGTCAATCTCATTTTTTGTCGAACCGTCGGGGCTCGATCAGGTCCACCTCCTGTGGGGCCTACTCCTTCCTTCTGGAAGAAAGAGTTCATCATAAAGAGTCCCTCTTTCTCCATAAAGTCAGCCAGCTTCTGGCCCCTACGGTTCCGTTGCCCTACTCCAAATTTCCCTAACTTCAACTCCCCGCCTTCTCTTGTGCCTAGTTTTGCGTTGAAGTCTCCCATCAACACCGTGTAGTGGGTTTTGGAGGAATGCATGGCTCTAGAAATATCCTCATACATTTCCTCCACCTCCTCATCGGTATGTGCCGAGGTTGGTGCGTAGACCTGTATGACCTTCAGCGAATACCGTTTGGTGATTCTGAGTATCAGGTACGCGACCCTCGTCGACACACTCCCAATCTTTACAACGTTGTTGACGAGAGACTTGTGGACGATAAATCCGACACCTCCTTGGGACAGATGGTCGCCCTCCCGGTGGTAGAACAAGTTGCTCTTCTTCCAGCTCCAGTATCTTCTCGTCAGTCCTCAGGGTGCGTGCGTTATACGTTGCCAGGTCGAGTCGTCGTAGGTGGCAACCGAACCTCCACCGGAGATTCTTAGCACCCCCTGCCCCGCCGTTACCATGGTCGCCACCGTAGCCAGGAATAGCGGGGCCGCCGGGGACTGGGGGCTGTTTATTTGTGTCGTTGCTCATGGGGGGATATTTACCATAGTTGCCACGCTTGGCGAGCGAGTTGGCAACCGCAGTTTTTTATTATGTTATTGTTGTTATTAGGAAGATGCTGCCCATCTCCTGCCTGTCTCCCTCTGTCGCCTCTTACGACACCCACGGGAAGATATGGGGTAGTGGATATTCTCAACCGATACTACACGGCGACTTACTAATATTAGTCTGTACAATTCATTTATTCATTATCCTGTCTCTGTTGCAAAGCGTAGGTCACTCCTAAATCTGAAGGATTTTTAGTTCGCTAAAAAGTTTTACTTTTATTTATTCTTTTTATCTTTTGTATACTTTTTTATTATTTAAAAAAAAACTTTGTTTCTCGGCTTTGTCTAAAAATCACAGAACACGAATGAATTTAATAGCAACTATTAAATTCCTCTGTATTCTTTGATAATACACAATATTGTACCACCGGTGATCTACTTAGTGATCAGCTAGCATACATTTAATATTTTATTATGTTTTAATAGTATTCAGGAAAACGGTCATAAATTATTATAAGGCGGAGTGTTCCTTATTGGAATTGGAAGTCCTATTGGAAAGAGTAAAAAACTTAATCTTACATGATAACATGGAGATGAAATAAAAATACATTATTTACGATGAATTAAAATGATATTAATAACTGCGTGAAGATTTTTTGTTCGGGTTTGTTTATAAGTCATTCAAGTACATGTATTTCAATATTATCTATTACATTGTTTGTTATACTTTATTATGAATATAGGCCGAATAATTACTTCAAAATATACTAAACTGCTAACTAGTTTCCATTCCTATAACCAAATCCGTCTTTGATTAAATTCGACCTAAACTTATACAGTAAGTAAGTAAAGTTTTACAAAATATCAAAATACGCGACTAGTCAATGCTTACTCAGTCGTTAAACTAGGTACCGCCAAGGATTAACTTTTATTCCGAGAGCAGATTCGGATAAGTTTACTCCCTCCTTACTCTATGTTTATTAATACTGAAATTAGATATTTTAAGCTTTAAACTAGGAGTAAAGTTAATCTCGCTCAATTATATATCAAGTCTATGTTTATTAATAGGGCTGATAAAACTTCTCACGTAACCCACCAAAGGCCACAATGGAACAACTTACGCAAGAAATGAACCGTTAATTTTTTCATTACTTGCAGAAGCTTTTTTTTATAGAAGAGGGGGCAAACGAGCATGCGGCTCACCTGATGTTAAGTGACTACCGCCGCCCATAATCAACCGCAACACCAGGGGAATTGCAGGTGCGTTGCCGGCCCTTTAGAAAGGAGTAAGCTCTTTTCTTGAAGGTACCCAGGTCGTATCGGTCTGGAAAAATCGCCGGTGGTAAACTATTCCACAGAGAGGTTGTAAGCGGAAGAAAACTCCTCTTGAAACGTACAGTGGTGGACCGCCAAGCATCCAGATGGTGTGGATGGTATCGGGACGTTTGCCGCGTAGTGCGTTCACGAAATTTTGGCGGCTGGGATTAATCCGAACAATTCCTCAGAGCACTCTCCATGGTATATGCGAAATAAAATGCAAAGAGATGCAACATCTCTTCGCAGTGCCAGTGAATCGCGCCGATCGGAAAGCACTCGGTCGTCGACGATTCAAAGGCTTTCTCATAGTCCACATACGCCAGGCAAAGTGGCAGATTGTACTCTTCGGTCTTCTGTACAATCTGCCGCAGGATATGTATGTGGTCTATGGTACTGCAGCCTTTTCGGAAACCGGCTTGTTCGGGAGGCTGGAAGTCGTCGAGTCTGCGTGGGAGACGATTCGTAATGACTCTCGAAAACAGCCGTAGACGCGGCTCAGAAGGGAAATCGGTCTGTAGTTCTTCAAGAGAGCGTTGTCGCCTTTCTTAAAGAACAAGACCACCGCACTTCTGCTCCACGCCTTCGGAGTAGTGCCACCATGGAGGACGGAATTGAAGAGCTTCTGAAGGACTTCAAGTACCGGTGTTCCACCCGCTTTCAGAAGCTCCGCTGTAATTCCATCCTCGCCTTGGGCCCTGCCGTTTTTAAGGTGCTGGAGAGCCATTCTAATGTCGCTCAGACTGACGTCCGGGATATCATCGGAATAGTGTCGGGTAAGACTTGCTCTTGTATCGTTACTCACACTTGCGTGTGGCTCCAACGATGGTGTGTACAGCTGCCCATAGAACCTCTCTATCTCACTCAAAATCTAAGGTGTCCCGGAAACGATGCTGCCACAATCAGTCTTCAGCTTTGACAGTTGGCTCTTTCTGGCAGACAGATCTCTGGCAAAGACTTTGGAGCCCTGGTTCCACTCGATCGCTTCTTTAATACGAGCAGTATTAAAGTTGCGTAAGTCTCGCCGCATGCATTTGGAGATCTGTCTGTTCAGTTGCCCGTATGCTGTCAAATCTGTTGACGATTGCAGCCTCATCTCCCGTCTAACAGCCATGAGATTAAGAGTGTGATCGAAGAGTTTTTGTGTTCTTCTGCGGCGGGTCTTGCAGAACTTAGCTCCGACCGCATGGACAGTTTCCACGAGCTTGTCATTCATATCGTCCACTGCATTGCAATCTTCTAGGCACTGAAAGCGGTTACGTAACTCGAGCTGAAAGGTTTCGGGATTCTGGATTAGAGCACGAGGGGCACGGAGCGTTGACTTCATTAGACGAGACCTCTCCAACTTAACGTTTAGGTTCAGTGTGCCTCTAACCATTCGGTGATCGCTGCCGGTTTTCACCCTTGCGATCACTGAGACATCACTGAACAGTTGGCGTCTGGTCGTCATAATGAAGTCAATCTCATTTTTTGTCGAACTGTCGGGGCTCGACCAGGTTCACCTCCTGTGGGGCCGCTTCTGGAAGAAAGAGTTCATCATAAAGAGTACCTCTTTCTCCATAAAGTCAGCCAGCTTCTGGCCCCTACGGTTCCGTTGCCCTACTCCAAATTTCCCTAACTTCAACTTACCGCCTTCTCTTGTGCCTAGTTTTGCGTTGAAGTCTCCCATCAACACCGTGTAGTGGGTTTTAGAGGAATGCACGGCTCTAGAAATATCCTCATACATTTCCTCCACCTCCTCATCGGTATGTGCCGAGGTTGGTGCGCAGACCTGTATGACCTTCAGCGAATACCGTTTGGTGATTCTGAGTATCAGGTACGCGACCCTCGTCGACACACTCCCAATCTTTACAACGTTGTTGACGAGAGACTTGTGGACGATAAATCCGACACCTCCTTGGGATAGATGGTCGCCCTCCCGGTGATAGAACAAGTTGCCGGACTCGAGGATTACCGTGTCCTCCCCCTCTCTTCGGACCTCAGATAATCCAATAATATGCCAGCACAACTTGTCTACCTCTTCTTCCAGCTCCAGTATCTTCTCGTCAGTCCTCAGGGTGCGTGCGTTATACGTTGCCAGGTCGAGTCGTCGTAGGTGGCAACCGAACCTCCACCGGAGATTCTTAGCACCCCCTGCCCCGCCGTTACCATGGTCGCCACCGTAGCCAGGAATAGCGGGGCCGCCGGGGACTGCGGGCCGTTTATTTGTGTCGTTGCTCATGGGGGGATATTTGCCATAGTTGCCACGCTTGGCGAGCGAGTTGGTAACCGCAGTTTTTTATTATGTTATTGTTGTTATTAGGAAGATGCTGCCCATCTCCTTTCTGTGTCCCTCTGTCGCCTCTTACGACACCCACGGGAAGATATGGGGTAGTGGATATTCTCAACCGCCACTACACGGCGACTTACTAATATTAGTCTGTACAATTCATTTATTCATTATCCTGTCTCTGTTGCAAAGCGTAGGTCACTCCTAAATCTGAAGGATTTTTAGTTCGCTAAAAAGTTTTACTTTTATTTATTCTTTTTATCTTTTGTATACTTTTTTATTATTTAAAAAACTTTGTTTCTCGGCTTTGTCTAAAAATCACAGAACACGAATGAATTTAATAGCCACTATTAAATTCCTCTGTATTCTTTGATAATACACAATATTGTACCACCGGTGATCTACTTAGTGATCAGCTAGCATAAATTTAATATTTTATTATGTTTTAATAGTATTCAAGAAAACGGTCATAAATTATTATACGGCGGAGTGCTCCTTATTGGAATTGGAAGTCCTATTGGAAAGAGTCGTAAAAAACTTAATCTTACATGATAACATGGAGATGAAATAAAAATACATTATTTACGATGAATTAAAATGATATTAATAACTGCGTGAAGATTTTTTGTTCGGGTTTGTTTATAAGTCATTCAAGTACATGTATTTCAATATTATCTATTACATTGTTTGTTATACTTTATTATGAATATAGGCCGAATAATTACTTCAAAATATACTAAACTGCTAACTAGTTTCCATTCCTTTAACCAAATCCGTCTTTGATTAAATTCGACCTAAACTTATACAGTAAGTAAGTAAAGTTTTACAAAATATCAAAATACGCGACTAGTCAATGCTTACTCAGTCGTTAAACTAGGTACCGCCAAGGATTAACTTTTATTCCGAGAGCAGATTCGGATTAGTTTACTCTCTCCTTACTCTATGTTTATTAATACTGAAATTAGATATTTTAAGCTTTAAACTAGGAGTAAAGTTAATCTCGCTCAATTATATATCAAGTCTATGTTTATTAATAGGGCTGATAAAACTTCTCACGTAACCCACCAAAGGCCACAATGGAACAACTTATGCAACAAATGAACCGTTCATTTTTTCATTACTTTTTTTATAGAAGAGGGGGCAAACGAGCATGCGGCTCACCTGATGTTAAGTGACTACCGCCGCCCATGATCAACCGCAACACCAGGGGAATTGCAGGTGCGTTGCCGGCCCTTTAGAAAGGAGTAAGCTCTTTTCTTGAAGGTACCCAGGTCGTATCGGTCCGGAAAAATCGCCGGTGGTAAACTATTCCACAGAGAGGTTGTACGCGGAAGAAAACTCCTTTTGAAACGTACTGTGGTGGACCGCCAAGCATCCAGATGGTGTGGTT
The DNA here is from genome assembly GCA_907164705.1 of Parnassius apollo. Classification (NCBI taxonomy): domain Eukaryota; kingdom Metazoa; phylum Arthropoda; class Insecta; order Lepidoptera; family Papilionidae; genus Parnassius; species Parnassius apollo. Next base: position 22,269,247 of record CAJQZP010000885.1, on the reverse strand, counting down.
GGTATCGGGACGTTTGCCGCGTAGTGCGTTCACGAAATTTTGGCGGCTGGGATTAATCCGAACAATTCCTCAGAGCACTCTCCATGGTATATGCGAAATAAAATGCAAAGAGATGCAACATCTCTTCGCAGTGCCAGTGAATCGAGCCGATCGGAAAGCACTCGGTCGTCGACGATTCGAGCCGCTCTGCGCTGGATGCGGTCAAGTGGTCAAGCTTCCTCATTTCCGAGTTTCGTTGCGTGTGAACTCACTAAGGAATTAAGATACGCTACAATTATTATTGCAATTTTAAAAGCGTAGAGTACAGACATTACTTTCGCACTATCGGGTTGTACCGATCACGACAGGAACTTCCTTCATATTTCATTTGCGCCGCACCTATCATGATATTGTTACGAGCTTGAGGTTCGTGACAATAAAAATTGCCGATAAAATTACCTAAATTAACACTTTAATTTACTTTACGCAAATTAAAACTAAAAACACTAATAATTTAAACACACTAATTCACTTAATTCCACTCCGAAGTTTCGCTTGTTTCGCCCAAATCAACACTACTCGATCGCATCTTGCAGCGCCTATATATTTGAATTAGCAAAGAAATATCCAGAATGTTCAAGTAAACACGCGGAAGGTACCGAGCGTTCGAGTTTCGACTAGGCGCTGTCAGTTGAGCGATTTGTGATGTCATTTTCTCAATGCTCCCCTCGCTCTCGTTCCTGACACTAGATGGCGCTAGTGTATCGTTGACTGGAGCGCGTAACACTGCCCCCTCCTAAGACATACTCGTCCCGAGCATTATCGGCCCCATAATAACGCGCCAAGCGATCCACATGGACGATCTTAGGAGTCCCTCTTGCGCCTTTCTGTAACGGCTCCGCAATGTCAAGGGCTGTCCTATCCCGTGGTGCACCAACATTGTACAATTTCGGTGCTCCTCTACTACGTGTCCGAGGTCCCCGCTCGGCCGCACAACTTGTACATGTACGACACCAATCCTCGACATCGTCACGATAATGGACCCAGTAAAACTGTTCTGGGACCTTCAGTAGAGTTCGTTTAACTCCCAGATGGACTATTGAACGACCATTATGGCACAACTGTAGAACATTCGGCACTTTAGCTTTAGGGACAACCATTTGCAAACGACAGCTGTCTCTTCGACCATTGTCCCATTTACGGCACAGAACTCCATCCTGAAGCAGCAAGCTGTCCCACTGGGCCCAATAGCTTTTAGTGGTCGAACTCATCGCTGAGACGTCACTCCACTTGGGCTTGGGAGCACTGGCCTTTATCCATTCCAGAATCGGCTTGATGTCCGGATCTTCCTGCTGTGCATGTCGTAGGTTGTCCTTCCACCCGTTGCTGAGGTGGTCTGTCCTGAGCATCCTCACGGATACCACCTCCTTACTCTCTTGCCTACTACAATGGTTGCAATCTTCAGGACAAGGTCTTCTTGACAATGCATCCGCGTTGCCGTGAGATTTCCCGCTGCAGTGTCTGATAGTAAAGTCGTATTCCTGCTGCTGCTAGGCGGTGCTGTTAGCCGCACTTCCTTTCTGAGACCGTTCACCTTCCCTTCCTAGGGTGTGCTTAGGGCAGCTGGACCGAAGATGGCCCCTTTCCCCACAGCCATAGCACCTAGGGCTGTATCTTTTATTGTGGTCGCGAACCGTAACTGCAGTAACCTCCCTAGCGTGAGGTGAACGATGATCCTGTCGCCGCCAGGCAGTGCCGTTAGCTGCACTACCCTCTCGAGATCGATCAACTCTCCTTTCCACGGTTCGTTTAGAGCAGCTGGATCGAAGATGGCCCTTTTCCCCGCAGCCATAGCACCTAGGGCTGTATCCTTTGCTGCGGTCACGGACTGTAGCTGCTGCAACCTCCCTGACGCGATGGGAACGATGATCCTGCCGCACGGCTTCCACCTCCAGTGCATGGGCCAAGGCGTTCTTAAGCGTGTCGTGGTGCCCGAGTCTCACAGCAGCTCTGACTTCAAGGTCGCGGATGCCGTCGATGAATGTCTGAACCAGGTTCCCTTCAATGAGCGCAGGTACAGACCGGTAAGCTTTTCGCACCAGCTTCTCCACCTCTAGAGCCCACTGCTGCAGGTTTTCGTTGATGCGCTGCACACGATCTTTAAGCTGCGCACGAAAGACGTGTTCCAGGTGAGCGTCGCCATATCTCGCCTCCAATGCCTCAAGGAGTTGCTCATAAGTCACTTCCTCACCGAGAGCTTCCAGAACTGTTAAGGCCTGGTCGCGCAGGCCTAGTGTGAGAGCAGTCATGGCCTGACTTTTATTCCAGCCGTTCGCCTTCATAACAGCCTCGAACTGGATTTTGTAGGCTGACCAGGAAGAAGTCCCGTCGAATGGTGGCACCTTGAACCCACGTAGCGAAGGTGTAATAGCTACTACGGGAGCTGTAGTTCCATCCCCCAGTTTGAGGTCGTCCAGCGTTTTCTTCACGTCAGCCATCACGTAATCAACCCGATTGTTTACTTGGTCGATTTGGGTTTTAGCTTCCTTGATTTGGGTTTCAGCTTCCGACAGGCGGTTGTCATGTTGAGCAACCCTATCCTTCACCTCCCTAATCTCTTTCCCGAAGTTAGCGTGAATGTCCTTCACGAGGAGCATCTGCTCTTCCTGTCGGCGGGCTTGTTCCTCCTGTCGGCGAGCCTGTTCCTCCTGTCGGCGAGCCTGTTCCTGCAGCATCACCATCAGAGCACCTAAATCGGGTGCTGCAGATGGAGGAGCTACTGACGGGCCTGCAGCCGGCGGCTGGCCCTCCGACGTCAGCGGCGTTGCACCACCAAATCTTCTTTGGTCCGTCTCCTGCTGGCGTTGATTTCGGGTACGGACACCCTCCGTTTCCTCCTTAGGTAAAATCGGCATGATTTTATCCCACTTCTGACACCAATTGTTACGAGCTTGAGGTTCGTGACAATAAAAATTGCCAATAAAATTACCTAAATTAAAACTTTAATTTACTTTACGCAAATTAAAACTAAAAACACTAATAATTTAAACACACTAATTCACTTAATTCCACTCCGAAGCTTCGCTTGTTTCGCCCAAATCAACACTACTCGATCGCATCTTGCAGCGCCTATATATTTGAATTAGCAAAGAAATATCCAGAATGTTCAAGTAAACACGCGGAAGGTACCGAGCGTTCGAGTTTCGACTAGGCGCTGTCAGTTGAGCGATTTGTGATGTCATTTTCTCAATGCTCCCCTCGCTCTCGTTCCTGACACTAGATGGCGCTAGTGTATCGTTGACTGGAGCACGTAACAATATATAGCAAAACAGTTTCTCTTGAAATAACTGCTTATTTACTAGCAAATTAAAAGTTATTTTCTATGAACATAATGCTGCTTTAAGTTTCGGCTACACGCGGCGACTTGCATGCGCATACAATTTGTGCAAAAAATTTGCGCAAACAACATGGTGCACTGCACAAAGTTCATACAATAGTGTCTGGCATGCGCAAGCAGTTTGTACAAAGTTTTCGCAAATAAACATTTGTGGCATTCACACGCCCTCTTAACGTACATACTTGCTTGTGCAACTTCAGTTTGAGGAAACAAAGTACTTGTGCAAGCCATTTGCACGGTATACCGTTTTGCCGGCTTAACGTACATGCTTGCTTGTGCAAATTAGAATTTGTGCAACTAAAACTGCGCGTGTAGCCGGACCTTAAAGCTGGACCCTTTTTACTGGTAACGAAGGATTTCAACTTACTCCACAAGCGTGACGACACCGAAGCTGCAATTTCAATCTTGGCTCAGAGCATTCACTTACTGTCTGCTCGTTTTTTCACCCATGTATTCATGAATAAAATAAAATTTCTGAATGCATATTTTTAATTAGGACATGGCTGATTTATAATTTCTGTAATTTGCATTATTATTCTGTCTGTAATTTGCATTACTCAAATTCAAAAATAGTCTGAGCTTTTATTTAACACAAAAAGTTTATTTAGCCAATTAAAATAAAAAATATACATATATCAAAAGACATGTATTACATTTGGCAAGGACGATTTTTAATTTACATCCATCACAGCCTATCAAAGTTCACTTATAAACATAGGTTTCTCCATGGTTGCCACGCTAGCAGACGGGTTGGTACACAGTATTTTTTTTTTCTAATTGTTACTAGGAAGGTGCTGTCGCATATCTCCCGCTTTGTTTTCCTCTATCGCCACTTACAAACTTCTTTCAAAAAATATGGAGTAGTGAATATTTAAAACTAAACCTTGAACTATTTACCTCTATAATAATAAAACCTTTTTAGAAATATGATACGCATCACGCATACAATCCTATATTTCTCTTTTCTCTGGGCCTCTCCCGTAGAAAACAATTTACCTCAACCGTCACACTTGACAAATTAGCAATATTATTACCACAGGGCTCGCACGTTTGAAGATGATTTTTAACCGACGAACCGAGGAGGTTCTCAATTCGAGTGTATTTTTTTTTGTATGTATATTACGCGATATCTTCGCAGATTGTGAACCAATTTTGTTGATTCTTTTTTTTATTAAATAGGTTATAAGGGTTATATCAAGGGTTATACCCATATAATTTGGAAAAAAAAACTCCACACCCAAGGGTAACAAATAAATAACTTTTTTTTGCCAATTTAAAGTTCATTTTTACTTTGTTAAAAGTTATAATTATCGTTAACAGGTGTGGGGTTGTCCATTTTTTTTAATTTAAAGTTATTTTTAAGTATTTTCTTGTCGCACAGTTTATTTATTTAGCTCCAAAGGAAGTAATAGTAAAACATTAGTATAGTTATTAATATATTTCGAACTTAACTTCAGAAATTTTAGTAAAGTTTAGGTAAACACCCAACCGATTTAATGGTCCCATAGGCGCCCTTGCGGTTTTCGGATCTTACATTTTATGTACATAATAGGCTATAATTATATCATTAATAATCCCTTTATGAAATAAGCATCCGTTTTCCTACACCACTTACTTCAACTTCCACTTTACTCAAGAATTATTTCAATAAATATTAATAACAGTACTTAGTTTAGAAACTTATCTTTCATTTGAGAGTTTTCGTTGCCTCCTGTTAAAATATAAAGTTGTCCGAAACAAACTTTTCAAATTTTTAAATAGGCTAAAAGTATCTGTCAGAAGAATCGCTAATTAGACGTAGCGTTTCCACTTTGACAGCATTTTCTCACCACAAATGACTTTCAGCGGGTATTGATGTGCGAAATTAATATATTATATACCTTAAAAATTACTTTTTTTGAAAACTTAAACATTTAGCGAAACCATTTATGCAAGCAAATTAATTTTAAAATGTTGTTTTCGACATTACAGAAACATTTTTTAAAAAATCGATCAACATCGTCGGAACGCTGATACTCGTAATAATTAATGCTAAAAACCCATTAATTTTTAACATGAATAAAATAAACGATTCCACGTAAGATACGTAATGTTATCTGTGTCCAGGGTATGCGCGAGCTGAAGGCTGCAGCCGGGTATTACACTACTGCACAATAAATCCTCCGAGCGAATAGCGCGCACGCGCACCGTCCACAATTTACAACTCTACACCTCGCTTCCGTCAATTAAAACATATATTTTTACATCAAACACACAGATAATTTGGTGATCTTGTGTCTTGTTTTGCTTATAAAAATGTATAGGTATATATTATGTGCATGTATATAAAATATTTAAGTGATTCGTCGTCTAGTAACGGAACCAGAAAATACGTCACCGTGTTCATCCCGTGGTAGTTATTGAAATAACTACCACGGGATGACTGAAGTATGGTTTCCGTGAGATGGTGGTATAAAGGGCTCGTTTTCGCCAAACGTAAAATATAGAGATCGGCGACTGATACTCCGATCGTCAATCTGTCTGCCATGCAGAGGTCTAAAGACAAGTCCCACCTATAGTAGGGGAGGCTCTACCTAGCTGCTGTCCTCCTGGTCGAATTTCACCAGAAGCTATAAAATACACAAGAGAGATTACAACTGTAGGCCTACCTTGTGCTTCTATGCTGTAGGAACAGAATAAACCTGGAGAGGCAGAAAAAATCGCAACACTTTTTCACAAATGTTGCTTCTGATAAGGGTTTGGTGGCTAGGTATCGCACAGTGGCTAATTCCGAGACTGGATGTTTATCCTTGTGTAATTTATGTATGTAAAACGACAACGAACTGCTGATACTACTGAAGATAATCCAAATTTGTATGGTGTGTGTGTGTGTGTGTGTGTGTGTGTGTGTGTGTGTGTGTGTGTGTGTGTGTGTGTGTGTGTGTGTGTGTGTGCGTGTGCGTGTGCGTGTGCGTGTGCGTGTGCGTGTGCGTGTGCGTGTGCGTGTGCGTGTGCGTGTGCGTGTGCGTGTGCGTGTGCGTGTGCGTGTGCGTGTGCGTGTGCGTGTGCGTGTGCGTGTGCGTGTGCGTGTGCGTGTGCGTGTGCGTGTGCGTGTGCGTGTGCGTGTGCGTGTGCGTGTGCGTGTGCGTGTGCGTGTGCGTGTGCGTGTGCGTGTGCGTGTGCGTGTGCGCGTGTGCGCGTGTACGCTTGTGTGATCATAACTTATCATTATGAGTATAAAAATAATAGAATTATATAGTTTGATAATCTATTAAAACACAAAAAAAATTTCTGCCTATGTCCATTATAGGCGGAAACCATCCATCCGTATTGCCCCAAACCGGTTTCATTACAAAGGCAATAATAATGCGAAGATGGTTTTAGACTACTAAAACAATGCATTAGGACATATATAAAATTTAAAAAAAAAAGATTAACTTTCCAAGAAATAAACAAAATGTATTTCTTCTTTTAGCGTACTGCACACGCCAGATATGAGCTAGTAGATTATAGAATAAGTAATATAAGAACAATATAACATCTAACCTCGATTTTATTTATTTTTTCTTTCTTCTATAACAAACAATTACAGCTTTTACTAAATATACCTCTGTAATTCTCTGCCATCTCCACGACGGCCAAGATACATTGCGTGTTCTTTTACACGCTTATATTTCACTAATTATTGTTATCAATCTACACAAGTATTGAGCAATTATTTTCCACGTGCCTAATGCATTAAATTGCTCAGCAATTTGTTTATTTACAGGTTTCCTCGCGATTTCTATACACTCTCGTCTAAAGGAAACCCAACCGCATATACTGATAATAATCTTACGAACACTAAATACATTTAATTCGTAAAATTATCGGCGTATAGCTCACCTTTCATAGTAATTACGCAGTCGCTCGAGCAAAATTAATCTGCCTAGAACCGTCAACACCTGCCGACATTAGTAGTTAACGTCTGTGAGATCTGATACTTGTTCGGTTTGTTGCTATTACCACACAAACTGAACGTTATATTATTTTGTAATTTTCACTAGACTTCATCATCGTCACCATCAGCCTTTGTAATAAAACTAACTTATAGTCTATCTGATAGTGACTACTGTACACGACACCTGCAACCTGCAGAGCAAAGTGTTCTGTGCCAGCGTAACTTCAAATAAAAAGGCATTCGTTCCCAAGGCGATGCGTTGTAAACCCCATGCACCAAAACGGTATGCCTCACAGCAGTGCAGGCTTCTTCTGCTTGATGATAAACACGGTATGTTAGGGTTGCCAACCCTAACATATAATATATGTATTTAAGTTTCACTACTTTAAATTGTAAAATATGTAACTGCTCAAAGCAGCAAAAATATTCCTTATAAAAATAAAACATTAATTTTTCGCCGTCTATTATGATATATTTTTATAAGTAATAGTTTCTAAGTACTATATATGAAATAAAAAAGTTGGCAACTATAGGCGGTACCTACCTGGACTGGAAATTTTTGAGGTCTCAAAATCATACGATCTAAAAATTTTCCAGTCAAGGCTGGCATAATGAATGACTTGGAAGATTAGTCCATATCCACCACATTGGTTATTGATGAGCGAGCTGATACCCGCGCAATGGTGACGCTGCTCCCTATTATTGGTTTGTAGGATTTGGGTTCGACATTTACATTGTCATTTATCAGTCGGTATAGCCAATTTCGTTTATTTAAAAAGTTATAAGGCACGTTAGATTGGCATTTGACCTATTTTACTAGTGACGTGACATTCCATTTTAGACCTTAAGGGTGAGAACGCATCTGAATTTTGATTCTTATTCAGTGGTGGTTTGCTCTTAAATTATTCTCATATCTTTAAAAAAAAGTTGATACTTCTTCACTTTTTACACATAACCTAAACTAGAGTAGAAGGCAAGGTAGAAAAATTGATTTTTTTTAATTTACCTAATTTAAAAAGAAAAAAGTAAAAATATAAAGAAGAACTGGCAACTTAGTTGTCATCATATATTTTTTAAATGGTAGAAAGGTAGAAACGTGCCTTATAATAATACCTTAATTTTACTTTCCTCATTTTTCTGTATACGATAACAAATGAACTGTACGATAAAGTTGACGAAATTATTAAATTCCATGTTATAAATACAAAAACACACAAGAATTTAATAAAAAACTAACCGACCCACAACAAGTGAGATAAAACATAACCTAGGGTGATGATTTAAGCCGTTCCATAAAACACCTATTTATACAAAAAGTATTATGAGAATAGATACATTGTTTTATTACACAGTCAGGTGTATCAAAAATAACTGCTACACTTAGCAAGGAGAAGCGTGAACGCGTATGGCGTACCCATTCTTACAGCTTTTTTCGAAACTGTTCGCTTTATAAAATACAACGTGGTAGTAATGCGGTCGGATCGTATAAACACTTCGTGGAAGCAATGAATATGCAAGGTTTCGGCATACAATTTATCTTGCATAATTTCATGGTTTTGCCGAACGAACGCCGACGAATTATTATTTGAGTATCCGATCCAATTAGACATGACTGGACTGGATTTATATATCTCCATTTATATTTCAACTTTACAGGTAATTGCGTCTTACAGCGCATTGACAGTATTAATAATGATTTTATTAATGGTAGTACATACGGAGTGAATATGTTACTAACTGGTACTCGACAGGTCGCTGCCACGCACAAAATAATAGTGGAAATATTGTTTTAAATTTGGAAGAGTTATATAGTTCAAACAGTAATGATAACACATTCATTGAAACTGAGTGATGTATATACTTTCAAATAAATTTGTCGGTACGATACGCGCGCCATGTACTGTAAGTTATATAATTGTACTATGCCTTTAACCTTCCGCAAGCAATAAATAAATTATTATTAATAAAGCAATATATTACGTAGTTAATAATTATTTTTATTTCGTTTTTATTTTATATTGCTACACATACGTCAAATTCTCTCCACTCCATGGGTTGACTGGTAAAAAAAAAACAATGCCTAAAGGCATTAAGTCCGCGGTTTTAGAGGAATCTGATGAACGGTATGGCAGCGCATAAAATACGAACAAACAAACATTAATTTTTATATATTAGCATAACCAAGTGATGGCAGCATAAGACATGATCCCATGGGTGTCGTAACAGGCGGCGTGGGATTTTCTAAAAAACAACTTATAGCTACCGACAGATGTTGGTATAATCGTATTGTTTTTTTTATAGGATAGGGCGACAAACGAGCACACAGTCCACCTGATGGTAAGTGGTTGCTGTGGCCCATAGACATCTACATATATAAGTACTCGATTACTAATCGAAATGCAGATGCGTTGTCACCCGTGAGGACTAACATGGAATGCATCATTTCCAGTAAAAAGTGTCTCCGGTTCTCTACACTCACCATACGAAACACAGCAGCATTAAGCTACTATTTTACGCTCGTGTTCTGTGAGAGCGTGGTCCTTCCCCGGTAGAGCCAACCCATTCGTGCTACAAGTACTACTAATATAACTGCTGCATGGCTCTACCACGTATGAAAGGTATTACGCTAAAGGTATTACGCTTAAGGGGCAAAACATATGATACAGCAATCGATAATCCGTTAGCCAAGCGTGATGATAATTGGGAAGACCCAAGTACAACAGCGGACGTTTACTGGCTGATGAGGAAGAATAATGCAACAATAATAAAACATTTAATTATTTTTGACTACGAATAAATCAGAACACAACCATAAATGTCCATTGAAGCTTAGAGACTAGTATCTAGAGAATCTATGGAATATTGTCCTTAATATCTAATCAATTGGGATCGACCATATTGGACAAAGTTCAGCTTCACTGCCTGCTTATGGTCATCATATCGATAAAATTTTAGTTTTATTTTTAAATTTAATAACATGAAAGTGAAACTAGGTTTTACGAATTTTATCTCGTATATTAGTTAAAGTTAAAGCTACTACCTATGTACATATAAAGTTTATTGAGAAATAAATGTATTTCTATTTAATTTATTATATTATATCTCGTTTCTGAAAAGGTTTTAGCACAAAGATATATCCCAGTGTGTATTGGCAAATTTCACATGTCTTCAAAATATTTTATTTTTTATTTTTCAGACGTTTTCCTACACCCCAACAGGTTTTACATGTGGTAGAGCCATGCTGCAGTTATATTAGTAGTATAGTTGTGGCACGAATGTGTCGTTTCGACCGGGGAGGGACCACGCTCTCACAGAATGCCAGCGTCAAATGGTAGCTTAATGCTGCCGTGTTTCGTATGGTGAGTGTGGAGAACCGGAGGCCCTTTTTACTGGAAACGAGGCATTCCACCTAAGTCCTCACGGATAACAACGCATCTGCATTTTGATTCGTAATCGAGGATAGATGTAGATGTCTGTGGACCACAGCAACCACTTACCATCAGGTGGACTGCGTGCTCGTTTGTCATCATATCCTATAAAAAAAACCCCGTGCACGTGGTAATTCAACACTTAAAATTGCAATTATCAATTTCGTTGGTGTCGGCGAGGATTGAACCCGTTCCGCGTAGGTACTGACTAACGTTTCCGGGTTAGGGACTGATGTGTCTGACGTCCCAATTTCATTTTCATACGTAGCACACCTTCGGCTTAAAATTATAAATTTTTAATCCGATCTACGCAAAATAAGCTTAAAGTTTCTTATTTTTTTGCAGTTGTATGCTTGAGTTGGGATTTAATTTTTATTAATTATAGAATCCGAAGCAGATGGTAGCGCCACCCATCTTCCTCTGTTGGAATTATGATTATTTTTTTAATTTCAATAACCTCGCGAATCATACTTGGGAGGAATCGGTGTTCTTCAGCAAGGATTTGTAGTCTATCAAATCTGATGTAGTGACGGGAGCGATCCTGTACGTGATTACAGACCGCAGACTTCTCGGAGTGTCGATTCTTCAAATCAACTATTGTGTTTATCCCATATAAGAGACACCACGTTCTCAATCAAGCTTGTACACGCCGGCATATCGTAAAGAGTTAATATTATACTTGACTGATGGTTTAAACTTTTTATATTTCTTCTAAGGTCTCAACCTTAGACCAAAAGCGAATCTTCGAAGATTCCAGAGTCAGAAAACTGCGTTGTACATTTACTGCTCTAAAGCTAACTTTATATTTAAAAGAGGTTCAAAGCATGATCAACAATTTTGGCAAGACAAGCGGACCTAGTTTAAATGACTATTAAGGCAAAGTTTGTTTTTTGTAACAAGACAAGCAAACAAAGTAAATTGCATGCGACATATTCTAGAAAATCCCAGAACTACATTCATTTTCACACAAATGACGCTAGTTAAAAGCATGAATCCTCTGACGATTAAACCATATGCAAAATATAGGTCATACTCGCGCATAACAGTCGCGGAAAAAAAACAAAATTCCTTTCAGAGAAAACTGTTGAAAGAATTCACTTCTGATTTTTCGAAACCATTACCCTCGACGTAAAACGTGAGTGAACACCCCATCTAATATTCGTGCGAACTATGCGCTAGGGAGACTAACTGATGCTACGTGTTCCGTATATAAATTTTGTGTTAACGGCCACCAAAACACTATTTTTCGATTTTAAAATCAATACGTACCATTTTACTTTTTTATTTTCTCTTGCAACAATAAAAGGTTGTCTCATTATTAGAGAAAAATCTATTTGTAGAGCGCTGCTTCTATACTTCTAGCTGCTAGTTATTCTGATTCTTCTTCAGATAACTAAACCTTTTCTAAAGTTTTGCAATAATATTGCTGCAATAAATCGGGATTATTTAACTTCCTTAATACATATTATATTATCTCTTCTCTCAAAGACATTGAACTAAACGACGCTCTATCTATCACTAAGAACTGTTGAGATCCATTTTAATGCCTTCGAACCTGAAAAAAAGTGCTCTACACTAAATTGTTATATAGATCGTAAAAATGTCCCTTTTATTACTTTACACTGATTGAGTACATACAAACGAGTAACTTTTCTTATTATTATTTTTATTTATGTTTTAAGGTAGAAATGTATAATCAAATCATAACTTTTTATATTTGAAACTGACGATGACCAACGGATCAGTAAGTTTAAGGGGTAATGAGCTGACCGTATATGTCGTAGAACTACTTCTGACTGTCAACAGATGAGAGGTTCTTGAGTTGCTGGATACTGTTGCAGTATTCTGCTGATAACAACTTAAAATAAACTTAAAACTGCCTGCCAAGCATGGCCACTGTTGTGATTATGATCATTGCTCGGCGATGAAGGAAACCTGCATGTCTGAGAAATAAGAAAAAAATATTTGGAAGACACGTGAAGTTCGCCAACAGGCATGAGAACTCTCAGAAATGAGAGGAGACCTGTGACCAGCAATGAGACGTATGTAGGCTGTACTTCGATTTTAATAAGAATGTAAATGAAATGTCTCGTTATCTTTTTAAAAGGAACTCTGATCGAGATTTCGATTTTGCATCGCATGATGAGTGACAAGTGCTGATATTCTGTAAGAGCGTTCTTCCCTGATCGAGCTGCATATCATACACAGTGTGACCCTACCACATAAACATACCATAAAATGCTAAAACGACATTGCTTGTATATATTTTTCAAGTAATGACTTGTTAAGACTTGCAGGAAGTCGATGGAAAGTTCTTTTGGCGTAAGTCTATGTCCAGCAGTGGACTTGTGTTGGAGCTGTTGAATAATGATAATGATGGTGTACTTGTATATAAATTATACTCGTATAGGAATTTGGCGGTGGAAGGAAAAGGGGAGACCTTCCGCCGGGCATGGTGTTCTGCCCGGGAAGCAGCCAACGCTCCGTGTGTTACTTCGGAGCTCTTCTACATAGCGCAGTAGCTTAGAAAAAGTAAAGTTACAGCCTATATACGTCCCACTGCTGAGCACAGGCCTCCCCTCATTTGAGAGGGTTTTTAGGGCAAGGAAGTGTCCGTCGCGCTGCCCCAAACCAATGCGTGTTGGCGAACTTTACATGTCCTCGAAATATTTTTTTGTCTTATTCCTCAGACATTTTTATACTTTATACGTGGTAAAGCCATGCTGCAATTATATTAGTAGTATAGTTGTAGCACGAATGGGTCGGCTCGACCGGGAAAGGACCACGCTCTCACAGAATACCAGCGTGAAATAGTAGCTTAATGTTGCTGTGTTTCGTATGGTGAGTGTAGAGACCGGAGACCCCTTTTACTGGAAACGAGGCATTCCATCTTAGTAATCGATGATTGATGTAGATGTCTATGGGCCGCAGAAACTACTTACCATCAGGTGGACTGTGTGCTCGTTTGTCACCCTATCCTATAAAAAAAAAACAAAAAAAAACATGCAGGTTTACTCACGATGTTTTCCTTCACTGTCGATCACGTGATAAATCTGCACTTAAAATTGCAATTAACAATTTCATTGGCGCCGACGGGGATCGAACCCGGGTTACTCGCGTTCTGTTATATTTTCAGCGAGCGTTAACCATCTGAGCTACCACGGCGCAGTAGCTTATAACTTTAATAGCGCGATTTAGGCTTCGGTGCATTTCGCTAGTGGCGCGACGACAGCGCTGCCACAGCCATGTACGAAAAACCTAAACCCTATAATATTGATTGCGGGTTCGATCTCATTATCATGGGTATTTTTATTTGTATTTACATAATTTAAGCAAATTGAACATATTACCTTGCTTAGTTTATGGTACATCGTTGATAAATCCATACTTACTAGGTGATAGAATCCCTTTGCTGTCTGCGTTGCATATTTCCGCCACCAAGCAGCAGTGCAGTCACTGCTATATCTCCATAAGCTATGACAAAGCGTCAGTGCGTTGATCTTCCTTGCTTTGATGTTCTTTGCCGGTGTTTTACAAGCTGCAATAGATACTGTATCGCGTATCTTAATAAAGCATATAATAATATCGTCTCTAGACCAATTTAAATATACAGTTCCAGGACGAACGAACTTCGCACGACGTTCAAAGTTTTTTTTTCTTTGCGATATAACCTAACTGGATAAACTTGGAAACTAAACTTAAACATTAAATATAAAAGTACAACATTTTATCCAAATTGTTGGGACACTGAGAAAGCAATTATTATTGAATAGGGTAACCGATTTTTATTTTAAATTCTTAGCTTATGAATGTATAATATATCCTTCTAGTGATTGTTTTACTGTAGTAATTTAGGTACGAGAGTATCACAGTAATGACGTCATAAAATTATACGATATATTTAGCACGCGTTTACTACGACTGGCCAGCGTAAACAAAGAATATCCGTTCTAATCACGTGTAATGTCTATTTAACCCTGTGTCGTAATAAGGGTTTCAGAACACAATTGGCTTCTTTCGTATATCTTACTCAGCCTCGGTAAACAGTACTGTCATTAAGCCGCTACCCTATCCCATTTCTCCCCGTAATATTACTGACCTCACATCCTCACACGTTTGTGTAACGAAAGCAAGTATAATTTTATACCGAATATAAATTTATATGCAATAACCATATTTGTTGAGGCAGCGTTTCAAATATGTTTCGTATATCAAATAGATGATATCAGCAATTCATGAAGTTCCACCCCAAACGTTTACAACGCTGAAGTAGTGAATACATTATCTATTTCGATCATGTCATTTATTAGTTGCTGATTCGCCGTTATTGGCCGTAACATGCAAAACAGTAGACCATATAGGCCACGATTATATACTATAACTTTCTCCTATTCTTAACCGCATGCGGTAGTGAAGACTCATTAAAATTATTATAATTCATTCATTTGTTATAGGTCTTCAAAATTTCACTGTTGAGCGTAGACCTGCTTGATGGATTGTCACAAGTGATTTTTGATTTGGGTTTCCACACGTTAATTGTAGGCAAACGCAATCTTTTAATGATCTGATTTGTTAGCAGGAAGGGGTTGCTGCCCAACTCCTGTTTCATTGACCTGTGTCGCCTCTTACGGTCTAGACACTCACGAGAGTACGAGACCAGTGGACTTTCTTGCGCCGCCACCACACAGACATAAATAATAATGTGAAATAAATATATATTGTCGTTTAATATTTATTACTTAGTTCTTGGACTGCCTAAAATCTTTACTTATTTTGAATGTTCTTTGAGACTACACATTTTAATTAACATTGCTGTAGAAACAGAGGAAAGAGCTCCTTGACACGAATATATACATAGGCAAAGGACGACTCAGTCACAAAGCCTTTCCTTACTAATTCTTGACCAGTTTCTTTTTTTTTTTAGATTTACTACATTATTTGTTTCTCTTAAAGGAAATTCTTGACTAGGTTTTGCTGCAGCAATAAAATAAACATTGCCAAGACAAACAATGATTGCATGTCGTTGCAGGAATATTTCTTTAAAATAATATATGAATAATAACTTTAAAATAATATATGAATAATAACTTTAAAATAATATATGAATAATAACTTTAAATCTATATGATTATATGGTAACTTTAAAAGTGACACATTCTCCGCTTTACGATTGTTGATTAGTTTAAATTATAAACGAGCGTAATAAAGTATTTAAAAAATATATATAACTAAGTTTCTAATTATTTTGTCCGGTTAGTTACGAGTTATATTAATCGTCACTGCTTGGAACAGTCTGCACTTATAGTGATTCCCAGACGATCCTAAAATATACTGGGGAAGTTGTAATGACTCATCATCTACATGCATATATCATTGTATAGCTATGCATGTAAACTTTTATTATAGTTACTGTTTAATTTTTATTATTGAACATATTGACATACCACAATTCCACTGTGTTTTTGTTAATGGAATATGGGTGACAAGCGAGCACACCACCCACGTGATGGTAAGCGGATGCTGTGGGCCATAGACGTGTGTATCTATCCTCGGTTAAAAATTAAAATGCAGATGCGTTGTCACCCCTGAAGACTAAAATGGAATGCCTCGTATCCAGTAAAAATGTTCTACGGCTCCGTACACTCACTATAAGAAAAACATTAGCATTGAGCTGCTATTTTACGCTGGTATTCTGTGAGAACGTGGTCCTTCCCCGGTCGAGCCGATTCATTCGTACTACAACTTTAATATAGCTTCATTGCAGCATGACTCTTCTACGTAAAATATATGTGTGTATATATACAATCGTACCAATTATCTTTATCTTTTATTAGGGTTCCGTAGTCAACTAGGAACCCTTATAGTTTCGCCATGTCTGTCTGTCCGTCTGTCCGTCCTCGCTTAATCTCCGTTAGTACTAGAAAGCTGAAATTTGGTACCAATATGTGTATCAATCGCGCCGACAAAGTGGTAAAATAAAAATTGGAAAAAAATGTTTTATTAGGGTAGCCCCCCTATATGTAAAGTGGGAAGTGATATTTTTTTTTAATTTCAACCCTAACGTGTGATATATTGTTGGAGAGGTATTTAAAAATGAATAGGGGTTTACTAAAATCATTTTTTGATAATGTCAATAATTTCGGAAATAATCGCTCCAAAAGTAAAAAACAATGTGTCCCCCACCCCTCTAACTTTTGAACCATAAGTTTAGAAAATATGAAAAAAATCTGAAAAGTAGAACTTTATAAGGGCTTTCTAGGAAAATCATTTTGAACTTGGATGGAAACAACGTACCCACTACCGGGAGCAGTTGCAGGAACGCGGAGCGCTGCTGGAGCGCGAACGTAATGGATACCCATCTTTATACTCATAAGTGGGAACACTTATTGTGACGGATGGGAAACTACGGAACCATACACTGAGCGTGGCCCGACACGCTCTTGGCCGGTTTTATTACTTTAACGGTTCTTTTATAATGTTGAAAATGGTTTGGACTTTAAACATTAAAAATATTAATATAATTTCTACTCGAGATATGCAAAACAAAACCTTTACCAACGTACGAAGTATATAGATACCGGTAAGCTGAGACATTCTTTTAAAACAGTACGAGCATAATCAAACTCTATTGGTCTCAAAACTTTCTAATATCGGACTCATTATATCAACTTCCAAATGGCCAGTTAATGAAAAGAGGATAGAATATTAAACTTCTTTCATTTTTATATACGATTTCATTACAGTGCTCTGAGATCAAAAAATAAATATATTAACGTTATATATGTTTAGTTATGTTAAGTACTCTTTACTAGCTCTTATAATGCATATATTCACTAATCCTCGAAAGAGGATATCCTTCTATAGGCTTAAAAGTGTTAGGTGGCTTCGAAGTTCAGAAAAAGAAATACGAAATACATACTAACTTTTTATTATACACGATTTCACTAGACTGTTCTGAGAACAAACGAATAAATAAATAACAGATATTTATTTATTCGTTCGTTATAAAATGTTTAGTTATGTTCATAGAAATATCACTCTTTAGTAGCTCTTATAAGTAATGCATAAATTCACTAATCTTCGAAAGGCGATATCCTCTTTAAAGACTTAAATACTTGGATGGCTTCGAAGCTTCGACGTCTGAAGACAAAAAAAAACGAACACTAACTCCTCGCGAATATAGTGCCTCTCGGGAAGCCTCCTAAATTGTAGCGGTTTTAGCTCAGATGCTAAAGTATGTCTCACGCGGTTACTTTCACGTCTCCAGATTTTTGCGGTTTTGTGCTTAAAGTTAATATACTTTATTTGCTTTTTTATTTGATTTCTATATAAATCGTTATAACTTGTAGAAAAATTTACAAGAAATATCGTTTTAGAATTTTATGGTATGTTTATGTGGTAGTGTCGTGCTGTGTATGGTATACAGCTCGACCGGGGAAGAAAACTCTTACAAAATAACAGGGTAAAGTAGCATAACTTCTGCATCGCATAGTGAGTGACAAGATCGAATCTCGATCAAAGTTCCATTTCACAAGATAACGGGATATTTCATTTACATTCTTGTTAAAACCAAAGTTACAGCCTACATACGTATCATTACTGTGCACAGGGTTTTAGAACAAGGAAGTGTCCGCCGCTCCGCGCCGATGCCTGTTGGCGAACTTCACGTGTCTTCCAAATATGTTTTTCTTATTTCTCAGACATGCAGGTTTCCTTCACCGCCGAGCAATGATCATAATCACAATCATCATCAATACAGCCTATCAAACGTCCACTACTGAAAATAGGCCGCCGCCATAGATTGCTTTATAGCGTGGATTTAGTCAAAGTGGCCATGCTTGGCGGGTGGGTTACCAAACGCAGTTTTCACTATTTTAGGTTGTTATCAGCAAAATGCTGCTGCTCATCTCCTGTTTAATTTTTCCTTTGTCGCTGTTACCGCACCCACGGGATGATATAAAAAAATCCTTTAAGCCCACTTTCCACTATGGGATATAATATAATTTATATTACATCTCGAGATATAAATTAATATCGCTCACCGTACTTTTAAATGGAACCGTTTCCACTGAGATATAATATGTATTACATCCCAAACTATAAATATTTTTTCGACCGACCGAGCGATATTTTCATATTATATTTCACCTCATGTACCCCGCACACCCTTCCGCGCCTTCGCTACGTCCTCAGATCGTCCAATAACGAACGTACACAGGTTAAGAGGATATAGTAAGTCAGCTCAATTTCTAATTTCGCCCTCACTTCCCCGGCCGTCGTATGCTATGTACCGACATGTTTGTAATCACTAATACTTTAAGTAGATAGGTCGTTAGATACTTATTTCATTAGGTTTATCATATTTATGCCTGTTTCTTAACGCCAACCTAGTCGCTTCTTATTTTTATTACGGTTATTTCCCATTTTAGTTTTACGTCGTCCTGTTGCGTAATGTGTATTCTGATCGTAAGCGACACAACCTCCCCCTTCAAATGCCGAAGCGAAACCGACCGGGCGGCAGGAATCAAGGGTTCAAGAAGCCGATAATTTAGGTAATTTCTTTTTACAGTGAAAATAATGGTATTTAAAAAAAGTAAATGACATAAGCACTGCTTTATAGTTAGTTTCATGATCTTATTTAAAGTATTTTATGAATAACAGCGGTTTATTGTTTATTTTGGAGGTAACTTTGAATTTTTTTTCTATCGAGAAAATTTTACGGAATCGTGTTTTCGTCTAACATAGTCCTTAACATTAATCCTCAACTTTACCATACATTTATTTCAATTAAATTAATGCTGCAATATTTTCGGCATAACGGAGGATCTTGCTAAGCCATTTGAGGTTATATTTCCCCTTAAAAGATATATCTCACAGTGTGAAGGGCAAACGCGGGATATAATTTATATTTCGATATATAATATATATTATATCCCATAGTGGAAAGCCAGCTTAATTTTCGAGTCTTATTAGAAAGCTTTGACGAGTATTCCCTTTAAGTAGTCATAGACACTTTTTGTTGGAGATAACTTGGTACTCCCTAACGGTTGGCTAAGTAA
Source organism: Parnassius apollo (assembly GCA_907164705.1). NCBI lineage: Eukaryota > Metazoa > Arthropoda > Insecta > Lepidoptera > Papilionidae > Parnassius > Parnassius apollo. The sequence goes on along the minus strand of CAJQZP010000885.1, from coordinate 22,249,465 downwards.
GACTATGAAAACATATTATATCTAGAAGGTTTGAATGGTTAAAATGCTATTGGTGTGGTTTAATTTAAATTGCAGCTCTAGTGGCATGATGAACATAGTTCATGTAAGCGTGCATGTTAGCATAAATGTGCGTTAGTGAGTATACAGCTCGGCTAATCATAACGGAAAACATGTAGGCAATGTTTAAACAAAGAGTAAGCATTACATACAGGTCATCGATGTCCTAATATTACGATAAAAGTTCAGTAGTATTTTAAAAAAATCTTTAGTATAGTTCACATTGGCTTGATCGGTAAAATATTCAAACAATAAGCTTTTTTTACTGACGCGGATAATTAAGTATAATGAATGATGTCATAGATATTTATATGTTTTTATTTACATACTACCTACTAATTTGAAGTAAACTTTTTATACTACCGCCGTGCCAGCTTCCTCCTAGTCAAGGACATTGATAATTGGCATACGTAACCAAAGTGCATATAATTTAATTTTATATGTTTTTAATCGCTTAATTTATGTTTATTTTTAAAATTGAATAATAACTATACCAATGTCTTATACTTTATTTACCTGTTAAACTCCTTTTTTCCCGACGGTAAGAGTCGAGAGTTGGTATATCCTGGAATTTGGTCTTCCATGACTAGTTGCCCTAACGTTAATACTGTTGGTGCCCTTGCAAATCCTTTTCAAAGTCGTGACCTCAAAGAATACTCCTCGCCTCCGGCGTTTCCACACATTCCCGCTCTCACTTTCTGATTCATAATGTTATTCCTGCCTTTTTTTGGTCGTGCAAATCACCTCGACCTTTTCTTTCACTTTTATGCTTTATTTGTAAACCTTTTACAAACAAAACATAAAAGTTTTTTTTATTGTTATGAGTTCGTATCTTAAATTATAAACTAAGACACCTTTTTATCGACAGTATATAAATTGCTAAAAGAAGAATGCCAGATCCTAGGCCTGGAAAAGCTAAATCTAATTAGTTACCAAAGTACCTACGTGGGTAAAGTAGTGGGTGCTATAAATCAATGTTTCTCTGTATTTTAAAGAGTTCGTAACATTTTTTTATAGAAGAGGGGGCAAACGAGCATGCGGCTCACCTGATGTTAAGTTTCTACCGCCGCCCATGATCAACCGCAATACCAGGGGAATTGCAGGTGCGTTGCTGGCCCTTTAGAAAGAAGTAAGCTCTTTTCGTGAAGGTCCCCAGGTCGTATCGGTCCGGAAAAATCGCCGGTGGTAAACTATTCCAAAGAGAGGTCATACGCGGAAGAAAACTCCTTGTGAAACGTACAGTGGTGGACCGCCAAGCATCCAGATGGTGTGGATGGTATCGAGACGTATATTTATACATAGTAAAGCCATGCTGCAGCTATATTAGTAGTAAAGTTGTAGCACGTATGGGTCGGCTCGACCGGGGAAGGACCACACCCTATACGTAAAAATACCAATGTAAAATAGCAGCTTAACGCTGCTGTGTTTCGTATGCTGGGTGTAGAGAAGCGGAGATACCCTTTACTGGAAACAAGGCATTCCATCTTAGTCATAGTAGTCGAGGATAGATGTAGATGTCTGTCATTTGGGTCAAAGCAACTACTTACCATCAGGTGGAATGTGATCGTTTGTCACCCTTATCCTATTAATATACATAACACGACTAAACTCCTAGACTTTGATATATTTGAAACGTAAGTCCCTTAGCCGTAAACTCTCTACACAGACATCAGGTTCTAGATTAGGTTATTAGAGTAATTGTTGTATTGAGTTAATTAGAGGAAAAAGTTGATATAACTCGAGAAATCCGGTAATGATTTGAAAATTCATAGTATTTTCTAGAACTACGTAAACTATAAAACTAAGATTTTACAGACACAGAATATGCCTTAAAACGGATCTAAACTTCATACATTGGCTGGCATTATTCTTTATGTAGATTCCAAATAAGTCCCAAAAAACGTAACTGACAAGTCTACCTTCATATTATGTTACTTAAGGTGAAGGTAACGTCCTAGAAGTTCACCTTCACCTGAATATCCAAATCAAAGTTCATTATCGCTCGATCAAAGTTCCTTTTCATATTTATATATCTAAAAGTATTACAGTTGACGTCATCTGCCACCCACCTTGTAAGATCCGCCACTCACGTTTATTACGTTGGCACTATAGGAGCATTTTACAATGGAATCCACTTATTGAACACTGCTTGCTTTTATACTTGTATGTTGATTTTCTTATATTTGCCTACCATCTTACCTGATGATAAGTGGTGAACTCTTGCATGGTAAAACATGCGAGCTTAGTGAAAACATTTTATTCAGTGGGAAATACTGATTCATGCAAGTTATTGTAATCCAATTTAGTGTGTATATTGTAAAAGACGGAGCAAAAGATATCCACGGCAAAAGTAGAAGTCTGTTGATGTGGTATAAAATTGACGTTTTTAAATGTGCCTTTTTAACCAAAACCTTGGAAACTAGGTCATGCTGTACTATGTTGATGAACAGAGAAAATACATAAGATCAACAAACAAACTAGAATAAACATTTTATTTTTATATTTTTAAATGAAAGAAAATCGTATTTAACGTAAAATGATTAATTGCTACATAAACTTTTTTTATGTGGTAGAGCCATGTTAGCTTTATAGAATAGAGTGACAAACGAGCACACAGTCCACCTTATGGTAAGTGGCTGCTGTGGCCCATAGACATCTACATTTAACCTCGATTACGAATCAAAATGCAGATGCGTTGTCACCCCTGAGGACTAAGATGGCATGCCTTGTTTCCAGTAAAAGGGTCTCCGGTTCTCTACACTCACCATACGAAACATAGCAGCGTTAAGCTGCTATTTTACGCTGGTATTCTGTGAGAGCGTAATCCATCCCCGGTCGAGCCGACCCATTCCTGCTACAACTATATACTACTAACATTACTGCGGCATGGCTCTACCACGTATAAACGCAGGTAGTATCTACTAACCAAAAATAATACTAAGTATAAATAATACTAAGTATGTGCAACGCTACGGATTTATATATAATAGAACTGAAACAATAAATTCGGCACTCTTGACACCAATGTGCAAATGGCTTTATTGCGTCCCGATACCATTCAATCTCACTATCTGTTATATGGGACTAGCTTCCTTTGGTCCTCGCCTGGTATTCTCGGCGGAAATGAATTTGCAATTTTATTATAACCCGCTTTTGTGTTCCATTGATGTATACATGTGGCAATCGGGTTAACAACAACCGTGAACTCCGCACCCGCTGGATTTGTATCTCTATATATAAAGTTCGATCTGTACGGTCTGTGTATATATATATATATATATATATATATATATATATATAAATTTAATTATAATTAAAAACAAGGAATGAATATGGCAAAAATAGTGAACTCTCGTATATAATAATATATTTGTATTTTTTAGAGAAGTAAGGGTGACAAACGAACACCTGAATCCTGGGGATCCATCCCATCTGCTCGATTACGATACAATATCCAAATACGTTAATACCCCTAAGGAATAAAGGTCTACCTTTAGTCCTTAGGGGTTATAACGTATTTGGGTAGGGGTGATAACGTATTGTTACCTATATCTCCTCGGTTACGATATAAAATACAACTATGTTTTCACCCATAAGGACTAAGGTGGAGAGCCTAGTTACCAGAAAAAAGCTCCGGTTCTCATCACTATATTAAAACACAGCAGCATTATGCTTCCATTTTACGTATTATTTTAATCAAAGATTTTCTGCTTAACCTCATTTGTATAACCATACAAATTGCTTTAAGGAAATATATTTTTGATGACCACAAACGTACTTTTATTTTTAATAAGTTATTTGTTTTACGAAAGCGCTTTCACGTTTAACATCCCTGAATCAAATTTCATAAAGTTTATTTCATATTCAACAGTTAACTCAGTTCGCTCGTAAATAAAGTCACGAACAGTGCCTTTATTTCGTGGCCAAGAAATTCAAAATTTCCTCGTTTTATGAACAAGGGAAAAGTTAACAAAATTGCCTAAGAAAAGTGGCTATTTGTTTTTGCATACCTCCTTCAATTATTTTTTATTCAACCGTTCACGAGCATTGGAAGTTGCAGTCGTTGTTTTTAGGTCTAGACGTTATATATAATAATAATAATAATAATAATAATATAATATTCCACAACTATCACACACAACGCCATCTAGTCCCAAGCTAAGCAGAGCTTGTGTTATGGGTACTATACAACTGATAAACATACTTATATATTTCTAAATACATAAATATAATATATAAATTACACCCAGACACAGAACAAATGATCGTGCTCATCACACAAACATTTGTCCTGGGTGGGAATCGAACCCACGACCTCCGGCATAGCAGTCAGGGTCACTAACCACTAGACCAACAGGCCATATAAAAATTATGTTTGCTATATAGCACTGACTGGTATTGGGTCAACGAACTAACACTGAGCAGAACCTGCACAAAGCTCTTGAAGCTCTTTTATTGTATTTTAAATAAAATTATAGTTTAATTGTAGGGTTTATTATAGTAATGGAATTATTTCAATGATATTTTTTTTTAATTTTAATGCACACAGCCAGCTGGTGACTAATGCAGAAAGTTTATTTATATTAAAAACAAACTAATTCCACACTTATTTATTTTCCAAATATTCAATTTTATAATGAGCTTTTCGAGGAAGTGTTTGCTAAGACTATAAGAGATACAAACTAAAATAAAAAAACATTGTAAATGTAAAGTTACGAGTACATCCTATATACGTCCCACTGCGGGGCACAGGCCTCCCCTCGTTTCTGAGAGGGTTATTAGGGCTAGGAAGTGTTCGCCGCGCTGTCCCAATGCGTGTTGGCGAACTGCATATGTCTTCGATTTTTTTCGTATTTCTCAGACATGCAGGTTTCCTCACGATGTTTTTCTTCCCCGCCGAGCACGTATTAAATCAGCACTTAAAATTGAAATTAACAATTTTATTGATGCCGGCGGGGATCGAACCCGGTTTTCTCGCATACTGTGAAATTTACAGCGAGCGCTAACCATCTGAGCTACCACGGCTCTTCAAAAAGATCAAAGAAGAGATAGTGAGAAACCTTTTTGAGAAAAAAAATATTGAATGATATTCAATGTTCTTTTTCTCATAAAAAAACATGAATGATATTCAATTAATTATTTATTTATTGAAAATTACAATTATCATTGCAAATATACCTAATGCGACAGCGTAGTTCCTTTTATGATTAACAAAACTATGATCTTAACTGTAATAATTTATAAACAATCCCATCCTAGTTAATGCACCCAAAGTGTAACAGAACCGGTCAATTTCTTCAGCCATTCTATTAAGAGCGTAACTTGTCGAGTAAATTGGTACGGGCGGTAAATAATTCTACTACGCGTAGTGGAATATAAAAATATGTATATTTAAATTGAATAGTTTCCATTACTGTTTACAACATGCGCTTGTAATGTAAATCGAGTTTGCACTGCGCCTCTTTACTGCGCCTTCCATATTATGCCGTTAAATTTGCATGCTCTAACTAGGAATATGTTCGGACGTTTGATTTTATATTCAGCGTATATTCAGCGAGCAAAGCTCATATCAAGCGACTCATTGGTGTGTAGAAATTTATGCACTGCATTAGGACCGCTAAGGAATTTATACATTGATGTCCAGACTAATAGATTGCATGTCGCCTGAGTGTAGCTGCAACCTCAAAACCGACCTTATGTTCTACTATTACTACGTTCCAATAATATAGCTTTAAAAACTCTTTATTTAAAATTATAATATTTATATATGTATACATTTTTATTAATAAATATGTATCTACATTATTACATAAACTGGCTTTGGCATCTTATATATCGATTTTCTCATAACTAATTCGATGAAAGTAATGATGTGTTCAATATGTTTTACAATCATGTAATTTAAAGATGCATAATCCGAGAGGTGTGACCTGGTGACCTATAGAACAGGTATTGCTAAATACCTTTATTAGGCACCAGTCTCTCACAAACTAGGGTTCAATACGTTTATAGTTTATAGTTCAACATGTTTGTCATCAACTATTAAGCACCGGTTTGTGATGAAAAAATTAATATAAATTCTATTCTATTCTATTCATCATAGGTACGATCTCAATATTGTATTGATCTCAATATTGTAGTAACTACCAATTACTCACTTTGCGATAAACATTTAATTATGATAACATTAACTATTGAATTAATGTTTAATTGAAATTATATGTTTTAAGTCATATAAATATAAATATGATTTAAAAATTTTGCAATAACTTTTTAAAGTCGGTAAATATTGAAAGTTTAAATTAAATTTATATTGATTATGCTACCTATATCATTGTCCCGCTCCCGTGATATAGTGATGTTAATATAAAACTACTGTTATAATTTTTAGAAATTCACAAATTTTAAAATCATGATAAAGTTAACACTGTGTGCGATGGACACGATACGTCTCCTCAATTGTTCCCTCTTTTACTGACTAATTTCATATCTGTTCAAAATATTACTCCCATTTTCTACGAAAGGTTGTAGTCAGTTGCTTCTATTTACAACAGTACTACTTGTATTAAAGCCCTCAAGACGATAAGGTTCACTTTCGCACCTTCTTCGGCTTTATCCATTATAATCAATAAGTTATTTTAAACATTTGCGAAACTTAAACTCGCTCTTTGTTAGCGTGTTAAAGTTTATGTTTGTAATGATTAGAGTATCGAAGACCTTTCGCTTTAAAGGTTATATAGTCATGTATACAGGGTGCGATTAACTAAACCCAACTGTAAGGTGATGGTTCCTGCAGGTTTCCGGTAGTTTGTGCCTTTTGTTATATGTTGTTATATGTTTTGTTATCTGTATAACTCGATTCAAGATTTAACGGTCCATAAAATAGACACATTTTAGTGTATTGTATTATATAGTGGAACACAGACAATCTTCCGTATGTCGTGTCTATGTGAATACACGTTTTTTAGTTACACATCACGGTTTTTAGTTTTGGATAAATTTGCTATGAATTCTTATTAGTATATCGTTCTATAAGTTTTATTATAAAGTATTTCTTTTATTTTATATATTTGTTAAAAATTATTAAATAAAAATTCTATGTATGTTTAAACTTAAACATATTATTTTTACTCTTTAGTTCTGGACAAATTTTTTATGAGTTATTTTGTTAATCGCATTGCCACTATTCGGTCATTATCACGATTTTCGTTTTTGTAAATAAATTTAAGTAAGCCACAGCAGCACTGTCCCACCGTAGGGCCTCTCTCGCAGCACACCAACAGACCTTTAACATTATCGTTCTACGAATTATTGATTTTGTTTTAGTCTTGCTTGTGTACTTTACCTTTCATATAACGCCATCACCCGTATTCGATTCTTTTTATTCTTTTATATTCGCATCTTATTTTTTAAATTTTGATGCTAATGTTTTCTGTTTGTAGTAAAAATGTGTAACAGTAAAAATGAATCGTACGTCATAAAAAATGAAAATGTTAGGGAGATTCTTTGTACGCCTCGGTAGATATCAACATCCTACCTATTTTCTCTTCAAAAAGCAATGCTTGCGCTACTGTGTTCCGATCTGAAGGATAAAGAAAGCCAGTATTACAGGCCGTAAGGTATTTTTACAGGATGTGAGGTATTTTATTATAGTCCGGACAGGTGACAAGTGACAGTGCATCTATAGGCTTCTTTGTTTGAAATTAGCTACAAATCTATGGGCTCCAGTAGCCAATTACTATCAGGTGGACTGTCAGTTCGTTTGTCATATATTTATATCGACTATCATTAATAGTGCTTAACACGGTGCGAACTTTATGTGGATTTCGAGACATTTGCGTAGGCTACATAAAATTTGTAAATACAAGTCATAAACGCGGGCGAGAGGGTGTTCGAGGAATTATTTGAGCAGGTTGTCTTATAAATTTAATAAACCTAGTAATATAAAACTTTAGAAAAATATTTTTAAAAACAAATTCACGACAACACATCTTTCGCAAGCAGACTCCGCATCTAACCCTTTCACTTGCCATCTTTCACATATCGAGTAAATGACCCTCGCATGTGGGCAACAAGTATACAAACTTTAAAAAAATTAATAACGATAATCTTCATATAATTCAACTTTACTTATCCACATACAGATCTCTAAGTACCTACCTACTTGGCTTTAATGCCCAAATTCTGCCTGTTACGGGAACATCATCAAGTAACAACCTATAATAAACATTATCTTTGTCCACTGATGTAAATACAACCGACATCGCAAGTTTACGGGCTTGTTTTACTACTTCGTAAGCAATCAAGTTCGTATCTTAATCGCTCACCTGTAAACCAAACTGTTGTAAACGTCGAGTCCGCTTTTATTTGTTTTTGTTGTCCGCGGAAGTGCCCTTAAATCAGCGTAGGTATAATGGTTCCAACATATCTTTCAAATTATATCATAAATGCAGAAAGCTATAAATTACTATATTATTACTAACCAGAGCCCCGATTCACGGCGGGTATAATAAATAGTATCTATTGCACACATCGAACGCGAAACGGAGATGTAGTGCTCTATTTTCACCAAATCAAAATCGGGATCTAATCACTTCCACCAACTTATGTAACAAATAAACTATACCAATAGCAAGAGGTGATTTCAGTTTATGCTTCTGACGTAGTTATAAGATTATTTGTTTCGATTATCATTAAAGAAAGTTAATTGAAAACAATTTTACTTGGACGTTAGTTGGTCGGTATGGATGTAAACAAGATATCATTCGAAAAACTGAACTTATCGCTTTGATTTTTTTTAATTAGATTTAGATTTTAACCCTTAGGTAGCCTTTTGAAATTCGCTATTGTAAACCGTCCCGTTCATTAGTATTTGTCAATTTTAACAAATATTTTTAATTGAAGCAAAATACGAATCACCGGTATCAAACAGTCAAAAACATTTCGTATTAATTAAACACAAACAATTTTTTGTAGCTTTAAACGAAATACGTATTTCGGTAATTAATAAAAGTAAATTGATTATTCAAAACATTACATGAGCGTTCGCGGTGTGCGCTTTTGGATTTTCTAAATTTATTTGTTATTGTCGAATGATAATCGAAAATATCGATATACAAAAATAAGTGACTACTGTACGAATTGGTTGTAGCATCATGATAGATGGGATGAGGTATGCCACCTTCTAACAAACAACCGAAGGAAAATCCTACATAAAACGCTTACTCCAAATTTAACAAATTGGTGTCAGGCACCAGCAAAACTGGTTGTGTTATGGTTTCAGCTTTGAGCTTATTAACCTACTTGTCCAGCGTGGTCACTATAGACAAATATTTAAATAAATCTCGTCATATTGCAAGCTCTTGAAAATCACTGTTTCCGGCAATTGGTTCTATAGGTTGGTTAGGAACAAGATCGGTATCATTGAGTTATACAACACTGTGTAATATAGGGTTTGTTACAATTAGTCGGCATATCAATACAGGGCACCCTTGGCATTAAATTCGTTCGAGACCTGTGCATACTATAAATTCCTAAAATTTAGATTTCATGTAGATTCGCTATTAATCCATTAAATAAAAAAAGAATCAATTTGGCGTAATATATATTCTTATTTTGTGTGCCCGTTACATAAAACTCAAAAAGTTTATTTTATTATTCAAAAGATACTGAATAGAGTCATCATCCTGTTTGCAATGGAGACAATCAGAAAATGGTATTACGTGCTATACCAATCGCTAATTCAGACATAATTTTGTAAGAAAATATAGCGGTAAATAAATTCTTGTAAAATTATAGTATTATATAAGTGTGGTGAGTGTATAGAACCGGAGGCTTTTACTGGGAACGATGCATTCCATCTTAGTCGTCAAGGGTGACAACGCATCTGCATTTAGATTTTAAGTCAATGATAGTTGTAGATGTCTATGAGCCAAAGCATCCACTTATCACCAGGTAGGCTGTGTGCCGTTTATCACCCCTATTTCGTAAAAAAAAACGTATAAAATTCTTAAAACATTTAAAGCGGGTCCACCAAAGTGTACGATTTATCACGTGACATTTATAATTTAGATATGCATAGCATTGTTCATCCAAATCACCAGATAAAATGCCTTGTAATGGCCCCAGTGGAGTCCTTTTTGGTTAAACATTAATTTTATTGTAGTACCTACTCTTCAATGTATGATAATAGAAATATCGTCGAACTTTAGGTTATAAATAACACTATCGTAATCTTCTTCTTTAATTGACTTTACACAACAGACAATAATAAATATATTGTTACGAGCTTGAGGTTCGTGACAATAAAAATTGCCGATAAAATTACCTAAATTAACACTTTAATTTACTTTACACAATTAAAGTTAAAACACTAATAATTTAAACACACTAATTCACTTAATTCCACTCCGAAGCTTCGCTTGTTTCGCCCAAATCAACACTGCCTCCATCGCATCTTGCAGCGCCTATATATTTAAATTAGCAAAGAAATATCCAGAATGTTCAAGTAAACACGCGGAAGGTACCGAGCGTTCGAGTTTCGACTAGGCGCTGTCAGTTGAGCGATTTGTGATGTCATTTTCTCAATGCTCCCCTCGCTCTCGTTCCTGACACTAGATGGCGCTAGTGTATCGTTGACTGGAGCGCGTAACACTGCCCCCTCCTAAGACATGCTCGTCCCGAGCATTATCGGCCCCATAATAACGCGCCAAGCGATTCACATGGACGATCTTGGGAGTCCCTCTTGCGCCTTTCTGTAACGGCTCCGCAATGTCAAGGGCTGTCCTATCCCGTTGTGCACCAACATTGTACAATTTCGGTGCTCCTCTACTACGTGTCCGAGGTCCCCGCTCGGCCGCACAACTTGTACATGTACGACACCAATCCTCGACATCGTCACGATAATGGACCCAGTAAAACTGTTCTCGGACCTTCAGTAGAGTTCGTTTAACTCCCAGGTGGACTCTTGAACGACCATTATGGCACAACTGTAGAACGTTCGGCACTTTAGCTTTAGGGACAACCATTTGCAAACGACAGCTGTCTCTTCGACCATTGTCCCATTTACGGCACAGGACACCATCCTGAATCAGCAAGCTGTCCCATTGGGCCCAATAGCTTTTCGTGGTTGAACTCATCGCTGAGACGTCCCTCCACTTAGGCTTGGTAGCACGGGCCTTCATCCATCCCAGAATCGGCTTGATGTCCGGATCTTCCTGCTGTGCATGTCGTAGGTTGTCCTTCCACCCGTTGCTGAGGTGGTCTGTCCTGAGCATCCTCACGGATACCACCTCCTTACTCTATTGCCTACTACAATGGTTGCAATCTTCAGGACAAGGTCTTCTTGACAATGCATCTGCGTTGCCGTGAGATTTCCCGCTGCAGTGTCTAATAGTAAAGTCGTATTCCTGCTGCTGCTGGGCGGTGCTGTTAGCCGCACTTCCTTTCTGAGACCGTTCACCTTCTCTTCGTAGGGTGTGCTCAGGGTAGCTGGACCGAAGATGGCCCCTTTCCCCACAGCCATAGCACCTAGGGCTGTATCTTTTATTGCGGTCGCGAACCGTAACTGCTGTAACCTCCCTTGCGTGAGGTGAACGATGATCCTGTCGCCGCCAGGCAGTGTCGTTAGCTGCACTACCCTCTCGAGATCGATCAACTCTCCTTTCCACGGTTCGCTTAGGGCAGCTGATTCGAGGATGGCCTTTTTCCCCACAGCCATAGCACCTAGGGCTGTATCCTTTGTTGCGGTCGCGAACTGTAGCTGCCGCAACCTCCCTGACGCGATGGGAACGATGATCCTGCCGCACGGCTTCCACTTCCAGTGCATGGGCCAAGGCGTTCTTAAGCGTCTCGTGGTGCCCGAGCCTCACAGCAGCTCTGACTTCCAGGTCGCGGATGCCGTCGATGAATGTCGGCACCAGGTTCCCTTCAATGAGCGCAGGTACAGACCGGTATGCCTTTCGCACCAGCTTCTCCACCTCTAGAGCCCACTGCTGCAGGTTTTCGTTGATGCGCTGCACGCGATCTTTAAGCTGCGCACGAAAGACGTGTTCCAGGTGAGCGTCGCCATACCTCGCCTCCAATGCCTCAATGAGTTGCTCATAAGTCACTTCCTCACCGAGAGCTTCCAGAACTGTTAAGGCCTGGTCGCGCAGGCCTAGTGTGAGAGCAGTCATGGCCTGACTTTCATTCCAGCCGTTCGCCTTCATAACAGCCTCGAACTGGATCTTGTAGGCTGACCAGGAAGAGGTACCGTCGAACGGCGGCACTTTGAATCCACGTAGCGAAGGTGTTGTAGCTACTACGGGAGCTGTTGTTCCATCCCCAAGTTTGAGGTCGTCCAGCGTTTTCTTCACGTCAGCCATTACGTTGTCAACCCGATTGTTTACTTGGTCGATTCGGGTTTCGGCCTCCGACAGGCGGTTGTCATGTTGAGCAACCTTATCCTTCACCTCCCGTATCTCTTTTCCGAAGATAGCGTGAAGGTCCTTCATGAGGAGCATCAGCTCTTCCTTATCGCGTGTGAGTTGCTCTTCTAAACGACGGGCCTGTTCCTCCTGCCAGCGGGCCTGTTCCTCCTGCCGGCGGGCCTGTTCCTCTTGTCCGCTTTGCAGCTGCTCTTTCAACTGACGGTCCTGCTCCTCCTGTCGGCGAGCCTGCTCCTGCAGCATCACCATCAGAGCACCTAAGTCAGGTGCTGCAGATGTAGGAGCTACCGACGGGCCTGCAGCCGGTGGCTGGCCCTCCGACGTCTGCGGCGTTGCACCACCAAATCTTCGTTGGTCCGTCTCCTGCTGGCGTTGACTTCGGGTACGGACACCCTCCGTTTCCTCCTTAGGTAAAATCGGCATGATTTTATCCCACTTCTGACACCAATTGTTACGAGCTTGAGGTTCGTGACAATAAAAATTGCCGATAAAATTACCTAAATTAACACTTTAATTTACTTTACACAATTAAAGTTAAAACACTAATAATTTAAACACACTAATTCACTTAATTCCACTCCGAAGCTTCGCTTGTTTCGCCCAAATCAACACTGCCTCCATCGCATCTTGCAGCGCCTATATATTTAAATTAGCAAAGAAATATCCAGAATGTTCAAGTAAACACGCGGAAGGTACCGAGCGTTCGAGTTTCGACTAGGCGCTGTCAGTTGAGCGATTTGTGATGTCATTTTCTCAATGCTCCCCTCGCTCTCGTTCCTGACACTAGATGGCGCTAGTGTATCGTTGACTGGAGCGCGTAACAATATTATACTACTCTACATAATATGTGCTTTTACCATGATACATTGGGTTTTGCCATACACTCTTGGTGACCAAACTAGGTAACTCAGCACTTCTCGTCTCACACCTGTGACGCTGGTCCCCATACACACTACAAAGCCTGTGTTCTACATCTGGTATTATATTCGAGATAGTTCGAGGTTAGGAACATCTATGCATTTCACTCAGTCGATGCTATGTCATATAATCGCAGGACTTGACTGCTTCGTTCGTCTAGTGGTCGTAAACGCGACTGCTAATCATAAGATCCCACGTTCGAATCCCGGGTCGGGCATGTAAAATCAGTTATTGAGTTTTTCTGTCAAAATATTTTCAGTAGTTGACGGAGTCAGCAAGTCGGCGGTGTTTAATTTCACCCCCGTGTCTCTAAAAGAACGTAAAGCGGTGGGTGCTGCGCCTGATCTCTCTCCGGTCATGTCGGTTTACCGTCCCATTATAGGAGTAAGGGAATAGAAAGTGCGCCTGTTTTTGCGCATACACTTGGGCTCTATAATCCTGTACTACGCCGATATCTAGTCTCCGTTAAGGCTGGCCGCCGTATCCGAAATTCGGTCAGGAGAACATTATTATTATTAATCACAGGACTTTCGTTACGCTCATTAGTTAATCTCCTTCAACCTGTAAGAGTCCACTATCTCTATCTCCTCCTGAGAAGAATTTGTCTTTACTGGCACGCTTGGCATGCAGATTGACGAGCATTACCACACGTTTTCTCGGATTTTAACGTTGGTGCCCGTCATCGGGTAATTTACGCCTTATTTACGGGAGATAGTTATATCACCATCTATCGGAGGCTAGGAGATTTTCTAGCATTTCTAATAGTCGCCTTTTAAACATTCACTGATCGGTTGATGGATACACCAAGGCTCTTTCCTGCCTAGGAGTCTATTGGGCGGTACCTCCCTCTAGCGTGGGTCTGATACGTACCATTTGAAGGTTACAGGAGCCAGTATAATTAAAGTATCTATCCTCAAGGGAGACAATACATCATTTACCTGTTTTGTTTGAAGTAAGTTGCAAGTGTTCATGAGCTGAAGTAGCCTTCTATAATCAGGTGGAATGTTCGTGCGTGTGTCGCTTTGATGTAATAAAATCTAAATGAAACAACAAATGTTTAATTTTTTTATAATTAGTTCCAAAAAAGTAATTGTAGTTGTACTTGAGCGTATACAAACCCGAAAGTTATAAGACGTACCACGGACTGAGGCTTTAATATTCTGTGCCAAGGTAGTGTTACACCTCACTCAGAGCACTGTTAGTTATAAAACCAACTAATTATATTTATATATAAATCAATAGCTGCAGGCTTGAGTTTGTGTTGCAATTATTGCACTAATTATTTATCGTAATAATTACCCAACGATCGGAACATGATAACGTCTCATATTACGTTGAAATAACAAAATATGATCCAATTATATATTAATTAATTTTATAAATGTAATCTACTAACTGTAAAATCCGTTATTTCGTTATTATTATGCACTTCTGTTGGATTTCCCCTAGGGTAAAATAAAGTAAAGTAAAGTTACAGCCTATATACGTCCCACTCCTGGGCACAGGCCTCCGCTCATTTCTGAAAGGGTTTTAGGGCAAGGAATTGTCCGCCGCGCTGCCCCAATGCGTGTTGGGGAACTTCACATGTCTTCGAAATATATTTTTTTCTTATTTCTCTGACATGCAGGTTTCCTCGCGACTTTTTCCTTCACCGCCGTGCACGTAATAAAGCAGCACTTAAAATTGCAATTAACAATTTCATTGGCGCCGGCGGGGATCGAACCCGGTTTGCTCGCGTACTGTGAAATTTAGAGCAAGCGCTAACCATCTGAGCTACCACGGCTCATTCCCTTGGGGTAGCCTTTTTTATTTCCAGAACAGTACATACACTATATTATATTTTATGAACATCCGTTCTTCTTGCACGCATGTGTATGACGTAATATTTTATTTTAATACCTCATCCAAAGCGTACTTAGTAGAAAATGTATGATAATGGAAACAGGAAACAGAGCAGCAACATAAAGCTTTTATTTAACATTAATTTACTGCAATACAATAGAAAGCAGTATTTGTTCTTTTCACCCTGATCATACGGATTTTTTATATAAGTTTTTTCATTATGTTTTACTTACAAACTTACAATAACTTTTATATCGGATTCTATTCTATGATTTCAATTTAATAACATTTCAATTTTAAAGAATATCTCAAGTTCAATGTAATAACTAGAATGTCTAAATTTTTGTTGACACATCCATTTATTATTTAATATTCAAAAAGGTCAACTCTTAGATGTTACAAATTAACTAACTGTTTATAATTAATACTGAACTAATTGTTTATAATTAATGTTAATTGTAAATATTGTAATTTTAATTATTATTTTTATTTAATTTTAAACCTAATTTGTAACAAACATCTAAGAGTTGTCCTTTTTGAATATTAAATAATAAATGAATGTGTCAAAAAATATTTTCAATTTTAAATCAAAATTAAAACTAAGTATGATTGGTTAGATGGGAAAACGGACAAATACGCCCCATTACTGATGCTGCGACCGACGAAAATTTCCAATTTCAGTCATTTCCAGTTGGATAACGCTCTATGGAAATTGGAAATGTATAGAAGCGATCGAATGCAGGTATATTACTGTACAAATTGCCAGACACAAACGAACATTGCTACGCTTATTCTAAATTATGAGATTAAAAGATATTGCTAGTGCACAGTCCAATACTCCAATCATCATTTATTTCTTGGTTAAATTTAAATTGCACGAGAGTAACAACTGTTGCTTTGCTTTAAACTTCGAGACGAAGTTAATTAAGAAAGCTACTTACTATTTACGCTTCAGTTGTTTCAACAGAGTTAAATGAGAAATTTCTTCAGTTCTTCGCAATCACTGATATTAAGATTAAATTATTGAACAGTTTAACTTAAACATCAAATAGTAATAATATTTTTGCGATATTTTACTCATTTAAATTAAAATGTTCTTTTCCTTGAAACAGTCCACTACTGAACATAAAAGTCATCCTTATGGATAGATGGCGGTATGCCATCTCGTATATTCCATATGTGAAATCCCAGACCGGCAACTTATTAGTGGCCGGTCTGGGATTACAGCGTTAAAAAAGTGATACATGTAATATTGCAAGTGCTAATCCACCAGCCAAGCGTGGTGATTAAAACAACTATTTCACACATCAATAAAGTTAGATTATTCTTATGAAAGTGTGGATGCAGAGAAAAAAAAGTGTTGCCATTTATTATTGAAATGTTTATTTTTTACCATTTATTTTAAATTTAATCATAATAATCAATAACAACATTGTATGTCTAAAGTTATATTTTATTTTCAGCGGAGGGAAGCCTGTCGGACTTTGCGTTGCGCAAAGTCCATTACACGGCGAACAATTCCCTCAAGAAGGGTCTCTTCACGCCCGACAGCAGGTAAAAATCTCTAATTTAATTAACACTTAAAGGTATTCACTATTAATATATGCTAATTGGGCGGTCTTAAGGCCGCACGTTTATGTAGCCGTACCTTAAAGTGTAATTGGCAATAACCTACATTTTTCAAGTAGATAGTTCGGCTATCGCATTTTTTATAGAATATAGCTGACAAACGAGAACACAACCACCTGATGGTAAGTAGATGCTGAAGCCCGTTAACAATCTACAGCTATAAAATTCAAAAATGCAGGTGTCCTGTCACCCTTGAGGATTACGATGGAATGCCTCATTCAGTAATAAGCGTCTCCGGTTTTCTACATTCACCATACGACAACAGTGCAGTATTAAGCCGCAATTTTACGCTGGTATTCTGTGAGAACGAGCCATTCGTGTGCCAATCATAATATAGCTACAGCGTGGCTCTACCACGTATATAATGAATATATAAAACCAAACTTTATATATTGCTTGAGAAAAATATTTTCATCCGTGGTAGAGTCAGACTGCAGCTAAATTGTAGCACTAATGGGTCGGCTCGACCGGGGAAGAACCGAAAACTCTTTTTACTGGAAACGAGGCATTCCTCTGGGGCGACAACGCGTCTGCATTTTGATTCTTAATCGAGGGTAGATGTCGATAGGGCCGTCTAATATCTACTAACCATCGGATGGACTTTATGCTTGTTTGTCACGCGTATTTTATAAATACAGCGTTTATCGATCGAAATACACATTTGCATGAATGCGAAAGCTGGTGAATGAATTTCCAAGGTGCAGAGCGATGAGTCTGATGAGAGAAATTTAGGTTCAGAGTCTAATCATCTTATATTGATTTAATATAAAAGACTTCTGAATCAATAGCTATTTTTGTCCTATATAGTTTATCACTTACGAAATAATCAGTTGCTAACAGTAAGTTGCGAGTTGCAAGTAGCTAATAATCAAATCCTACGTTCAGCAGTGGACTTGTGAAGGGCTGTAATGATGATGATGATGAATAATCAAATCAAACAACTTTATAATAAATACAAAGTAAATTTTATATACCCTGTAAAAACTGAAAAATGATTTATAATTGAAATTTAACTCTTTTGTAAAAACTAGCGAAGCGTTACTTCTTACTGAGACTTAGTACGGGGAAAATGATGCTTAAATGTTGCTAATCTTTAATCATTTTTCATTACATTACGAAAGAGTTACTGTAATAATAAGTTTTCCATGGAGAATTTCAGTCTGTGGTTAAATGAGTTCCCGCGCTGGGCTGCGGGTCTACGACACTCAAACTACGAAGCTATGTCCGATTAAACTAATTTAAAATTGCCTTCACATTAGCCGACGCAGTAAGACCAAGCAAGGCTAAATGCATTAGTGCCTATTTAGATTAGATAATAAAAGCCACGCAGACATGTGGGCTGTGTAGTGACCAATGGACTTCACGATGCTGGCAAATTGTTATAAATGTGAATCAACAAAGTGTTTGATTAAAACTACTTTTACGGATTTTATCGCGTTTATTTTTCTTTTAATTACTTTTATTTTTAATTCCGGACGTTTCGGGCGCTTTCCAGCACCCATGGTCACGGGGGACTGAGATGACTGACGTCCCGATGTCATTGTTAAACCCGGAGTACCTTCAGCTTTTTTAATTATTGTTTATGGTCCGATCTATGCAAAATGAACTGACTATGTCTTGAGGTCTTGCAGTGGTATGCTTGGGTTTAGTTTTAATTTTATTGATTATAGGATCCCAAGCAGGTGGTAGTACCCAGCCTCCTTCTCTATTGAAATTAGGATGTTTTTTAATTTCAATAGCCTCACGTATCATCCTTGGTAGGAATCGGTGTTCTTTCGCGAGGATTTGTGGTCTATCAAATCTGATGTAATGGTTGGGGCCGTCTAGGATATGATCACACACTGCAGACTTCCCGGAACGTTGATGCTTCACATCAGCTATATGTTCTTTTACGCGGGTTCTAATTGATCTTTTTGTTTGTCCTATATAAGAGAGACCACATTCACAATCAAGCTTGTACACTCCTGCATCTTGTAGAGGAATATGACACTTGACGGATGGTAGGAACTGACTAATCTTCTTCGGCGGCTTGTAGAATGTTCTAATAGAAGCTCGCTTCAAGATATAGCCAATCTTGTCTGTGACACCTCTGACATATGGTAGTACAGCAGGCACACGCTCGACTGTGGCCGGCTTCACTCGGTCACTGTGACGTAGGCGCGGGACCCGAAGCTTGTTGTCGTGCAGAACTTGCTTGACGTGCTGAAGCTCGGCGGCCAGGTGTTTGCTGTCACAGATCCCTCGTGCTCTTTGTAACAAAGATTTGCCCACGGTAGCTAACTGTGAAGGATGGTGGTGAGAGTCACCGTTTAAATATCGGTTTGTATGGGTCTTTTTCCTATACACCGTGTGACCAATGGTGTTATTAGGATTTCGGATGACTAACACATCTAGGAACGGTAAGAAATTATTTGCCTCTAACTCCATAGTAAATTGAATTTTAGAGTTTATGGAATTAAGATGTGTACCAAGGATGATACGTGAGGCTATTGAAATTAAAAAACATCCTAATTTCAATAGAGAAGGAGGCTGGGTACTACCATCTGCTTGGGATCCTATAATCAATAAAATTAAAACTAAACCCAAGCATACCACTGCAAGACCTCAAGACATAGTCAGTTCATTTTGCATAGATCGGACCATAAACAATAATTAAAAAAGCTGAAGGTACTCCGGGTTTAACAATGACATCGGGACGTCAGTCATCTCAGTCCCCCGTGACCATGGGTGCTGGAAAGCGCCCGAAACGTCGGGAATTAAAAATAAAAGTAATTAAAAGAAAAATAAACGCGATAAAATCCGTAAAAGTAGTTTTAATCATGTGTAGTGTTCGCGTAAATATAAGAAATCATTAAACAAAGTGTTTTATAACGTTTTATAAGGAAAACTGTCGTATGGTGAAACTGTTAGAGGTGGAAAGTTGAGCAATACTTGACGCATTTATTTTCTAATTTTCATTATCAATAGAAATTAAGGCTCCGCCCAAACGAGCCACCGGCTACAGGCAAGCCAGCAGGCCAGCGACAAGCACTTTACATATTTTTTCATGCATCTTGTATGATGAATACGCTGCACACGCTATTCGCTATAGCAGTGTCTTTAATACCTACGCCATTTGTCACTGCATTATGTGACGATAGCCACCGTGGTAGACTACATTGTATTATAGCTGCAGCACGAATGGGTCAGCTCGACCGAGAAAGGACGACACTCTCACTGCAGATAGCAGCATACTGTTTATATAGCAACATAAGGATTTTGTTGTCAAGTGACTTACCATTTTAGTTCCGGGTAACAATTTTATTTATTTTTATAGAATAAGGTTAACAAGAGAGCAAACAGCCCACCTGATTGTAAGTGGATGCTGTGGCGCATAAACCTCTACATCTATGCGCGATTTAGAATCAAAATGGAGGACTAAGATGGAATGCTTCGTATCCAGTAAAAAGGGTCTCCGGTTCTCTACACTCACTATATGAAACACATTGAGCTGCTATTTTACGTGGTTCTCCGGTCGAGCCGACGCATTCGTGCTAAAACTATAGTATAGCTGCAGCGTGGCTCTACCACGGGTAACAACGCATCTGCGTTTTGAGTCATAATCAAGAATAGATGTACGTCGCTATAGGCCACAGCATCCAACAAACATAGGTGGACTATATGCTCGTGTGCCATAGAGTCATATATAAAAACGTTTTCTTAAATTGTGTCACGAGCTCAATCATCGAGCACACCACGCATGACACCAAATTACACATTTTTAAAAGCATTATGAGAAATTACGAGTGAACGTACGACTGAACGTGAGTATTTCGGCCATCGACTTAAATTAGCTAAAATATATTATGATTATTATATCTTATACGCAAAACAACAATTTTCATCATTCAGGGAGTGGGTGGTTAATTTATTAATTAATTTATGAAATTAATTCCGGAAGAACGCACGTTTAGGCCTACAAATTGGGTCAAAAGTATCATGTTGTTAGAACAATCGCATTTTTAATAAGCACTGACTTAAATTTCCTCAAACTTTATGTACGATCTATTAACATACCAGGAGTAGGTATATTATATGTTAAGATTTCTCATATTGTTGGTCAATATACATTTATATCGGCAACATTGATTTTAGAACCTATGGTCTGTGTGTCTTTGGCGAATTTTTTGATGCGTAGTAGGTAGTCTTGACGTAGAGTCTTTTTGTGAGGTGTGAATGTTTTTCTTTAATAAAGAAAAGTAATGTTATGTAAAAGTGAATAGTAAAACTATGAACATAAAACAAAAGGAAGTTTCTTCAACTGATTACGCTAACACATATCATACATCTGATGATGATGTTGTCTTTCTAGTCCTAGCTAGAGGAGGTAGCCTGATTGGCATCCTTGTTATCCTTGTTCTTCTTTCTTAGTCCGCAAAATTCCATGTGCTTCTCACATTTTGGGGAGGATTCGCCGGAATCACCATCATATATTGGCAAGTTTGGATAATTTGCGGTATTAAACCACGACATAAATTACCAAGAGATCACTGTCATCGCTCTATATGAACACATCTTTGCTAGGCATACTATTTTGTGTGCCTCCTATCTTAATATTACTACTAATAAAACGAACTTTACAAATTCCAGACCGGCTAGTTTACGTAACCTGTACGAAAGGGCGACTACAGACCGCCTCTCAGCGTCGATCCTCGAACAGCTGAGAAAGGACTCCCAGTACTCTCCGTACCTGCTCTGCACGCCCGTGTTGAGCAAGGAACGAAGGCGCATCTACCAGAAATTCGATGTTGATATTGAAACGCACATTGTAAGTATCGGACGACCTTATTGTTTTTTCTCTTGTTCATCAACAAAACATTGTATGAATTTAACACATCTAAAATTCTAACTTATATTTTCAATTTTTCAAGTATACGATAGCTACGGTGTAGGTGTAGGAGGCCTGAGGTATTTGAGGATTATCTTATTAAAATTTTGGTCGGTCCTTCCGATTGTAGCACACAGCTTCCTTTCTTATTTTCATAGCCTCGCATTATTGACAGGAATCAGTATTTTTATAAGAATTAATAATTTATCAAATAAAATTGCAGACTGCAAACTATCGACGCTCGAATAAATTTCTCGTCGCATTCTGCAGCCCATCACAAGTACCCACACTAGTGAACACAGGCTCCCCCATAAACAAGTCTTCGCTAGTCGTATTACACCCAATAAAAATATTATTATTGTAGTTATATTTATTGGCGTAAAGTTACAATATCGTTGAAGTTATTTATGTCTGTACTGTAACCGAACAAATAAAAACGAAACAATTTCTGCGGCGTGCATGGTTTAATTTTTCGGATACGAGTATGATGTATCATCTTAGATTTTATTGTCTAGCATTCGTGACCCTGAATCTTACCATTCCCTCGATTTTATTGGATAACCCTTGAATAATGGAAGATAAAGTGCCAATTCTAGATTGATTTTTTATATATATCTTTAAAGTGCCGTGGTTACTAATTAGTAGTAGTGCTGAAATTCCGGTGTCATATTTCTTTTCAGCCGTCGGTCGTGGAACACCTTCGAAAATGGACGTCGCAGGAAGCGGTGGGAGATGTGACGGCTCTCCCAGACGGTTCAATGCGCATAGCGAGCAGCGTTACATTAACGCCTGATGAGCTGTCAGAATGTGGTTCTGGGGATGATGAGCCCATAGACCACAGGTTACCTAGCCCTGAAGAACAGCTAAGAGTGATCGCTTCCAAGTGAGTTATTTACATTTTTTATTTCTTTCACCTCTGTTCGAATCTACTAGATATATGAAAGTTCAGAAAGCAATCAATTCAAAATCTGGATCACAGATGACGGCCTCGATGCGAAGGGGTCCTTAGCATTAGGTTGCGGCGCAGAACGCCACGAGTACAAATCCTGCAAGAAACAGGAAGTATTTTTATGGCCTGCAAATGATTTTCCCACATCTAGTTCTTTGTACATGCAAATTATCAATTTTAAACCTCTTTACGACACTTATAGGACAATATCCGACAGTTAGTGTAGTTTATTTTAAAAAAGAATTGTTAAGCTACAGCAGTCAACGCCTCAGTATCGAAGTGGCAGAGCGTTTGGTTACGTCACTGCGAGGCTGCAGGTTCGAATTCATTTATACACGTAACATGTATTTGACCTACAAATAATTGTTCCGAGTCTGGATTTTTGTGCATGTGCAATTTATAAGACTATTGTGGAGTTAACCTTTTAAAAAGAAACAAATAGGCTGGCCTGAATATACTCTGAATACTTGATTCTATGTATATTTCTCATAAGCAATTACATCTAAAAGAGATGATAATGCCAAATGGTGACTTATGTTGAATTATAAATAAGCTATAATAAGTAGATGACGTATAAACATATTATACCTACTAAAGATTGGCTTATGTCTTTATCTTCTCTAGACAACTGCCATTAATCGTTATATATTACCGGTGTGGGTATTATTGAGGTTGTTATTTTGTCTAAACCTTAGGGTATTTTATGCAACGCAACAAAATAAAATGGGAGAGATTAACTTTCGATCTACGAAGTGATGAAAATGTTTTTTTTTTTATAAAAGCTAGGATGACAAACGATCACATAGGCCACCTGATGGTATGTGTATACTGTGGCCAATAGATACCTTACATCTATCCTCGATAAGGAAAAAAGATTTGGTGTTGTCAACACTGGGGAAAAAGATGGAAGGCTTCGTTACTAGTTATAAAAGTCATACAAGATTTTCGTCACCGTACGAAAATTATGCGTTATGTTATTTCATGATAGTGTTTTCTGCGAGTGTAGTCCTCCACACTCAAAACTCTAGACTTCTTCCAGTTGTGTGAGCTATTTTTGCAATAATTACGGTCGCTTTTTTTCATAGATTTCCTCCGGAACTCGTTGCGATAGACACATCGGGCAAATTCTTCGACAGAATGTGCAGTTCTCGCAAATCGCTACACATAGAGAGCACCGGCGTTGAAACCGACACGGTGAAGCGACGCACACGAACAAGAAAACCACGGGGTAAAAGACGAAACACCATATCCGGCACTGATCAGAAAGAGCTTAGAGAGGCTATAGCTGGGTAAGCTTCTAGTTTGCACCGTACACTCGAGGTTACATTATATGTTAATCATAAATATGTATTCGTAATTGTAAACTTAATGATTATACAAAACAATTAATGTAATCTCATTGTCTCAATTAACGACTATAACCCTTAAATGCACAGTACAATTTGGAGCTTTGAAATGCTCATTTAAATTCTTTGGCACATTTAACATATTGATAATATTATCGTGCTTCTGTGAATACATTATTTTCTGTAACTGATTGTCATTGTTTATTTGCGTAATATGATTAACAAATTTAAAAATGCAGAGACAATCCATTCTTGCACTTGTTCACTAATAGTGTCATTTGTTCATATGCTTTTATGATTAATGATGTCTTTGTAAGATGCCGCTGTTACAGGACGAAGCGGCTTCTGTCAAAGTATTTTTCCTATAGATCTGCCTTAGCGTGTGACTAATGCTTTGCTTGGTTTGTTTTATCATAGTGATACAACAAATGCTGTGGCTTCTGAAGAAACTGAAGATAACAACACTGTCGTCAGATCACAATCTAGCGATTTGTTGAAGAAAAGCCCTATTGACCCTATAACAAAGAAAGGACATTTCAACAGTTTGAAACAATGGGGCAAAAATAGACTAAAACTGATTGGAAGGTCACCAAGCGCCAGCAGAGATAGTTTTAAAGATACATCAAAAACAGAAAAAAACAGAGATGGTATATCACCACCTAGATTTGAAGAAATTCAAATACAGGAAACCGTCACTATGAGAAAGAAACGACCGGGTGACGAGGATAGACGAACCCATCAAAGATGCGCCTCGTACTCATCTTCAGAAAAGAGCATAGGAGTTCCCACTAGCGCCCCAACTACAGCTACTATAAACAGTGGCGTTAAATTAAGAGGAACATCAATACAACGAAGGTTAAGGCGAAGTGGACCTGGAAAAGATGAACCTCATTCATCCAGTGGAAATTGGTCCGCGAGTTCTGAATCTGGACGCACTAGCATTGGATCAGAAATCACAACAACTACAGTACCACCCAAGAGCACAACATCTGCTGCCACATCCAACAATTCTCTTAACTTTCACCACGGACCCCCTAGTTCCATTATAAGCAGAAGAAGATTCCCTAACAATTCAGGTTCTGGTAGCGTGACAAGTGAAGGCACACTCACACCAGATATAATACACGACTTACACGAAGATTTAGAAACTAGCTCAGAGTTCTCTTGCGATACAGAAGGTTATTACACATCTTTCCATATGGATTCTGGATTAAAGACACTAAAAGAAGAGGAAATATCACCGAGTACACCATTACATACGAGTACAGCTTTATCGAGTTCTTCAAATAGTCAAAATCTGACGGCAGAAAATGAGTATGAATTGTTTGGTAAAGGATCAACGAGTACGACCACTAGTTCTGCAGGTACTGTTTGTACTACTCTAATGGCAGCTGGAAGCGATCGATCTCTAGTTATAGGACCTACAGTTCCAGAGAGAAAGAGTTCGTTGACTATAATTAATAGAAGCAGAAGCAACAACATCAACAGTGCCAATGCTAGTCTAGATAGGAACGCGAATTCTTCTTTCTCTAAATCACCGTTTAGTAGCTTGAGATATAATCCCATTCGACCGTACACTGATGGAGTAAATAATCACTCCTCCCCTGAAATACGAGAAATTCCTTCTTCAACAATCACCATTACGAGAAACATCGGTAATCATAGAAACATAACGGCTGTAGCTGAAGTACACACTGAAACTGATGTTGAAAGTGCAAAAAAGAGCACTGGTACTAGTTCACCAGACTCGGGACATAATACATCAAGTTCTCCTATTGAAGATTCTGTATCAAGTGCTCACGGAAAGAATAGCCTATCGGAACAGGACTATTCCGAATCATCTGACCTAGAAGGTACCGATAGAATAGAAAGAATACGGTACAAAACCACCATAAATAGTTCTAGAATTCCTTCAATGTGCGTCATTACACCAACAAATTCTGACGATGAAAGTGAAAACAGCAAGGATTCAGAATCAAGTAAAATGCAAGATACAGAAAAAGTGGCGGAGAATATGGTAAAATCCCTAAGTCGACCCAAACTTGATTTGCCAACTGATGAAAAACCTAAAGAAATGAAAAATAATATTGAATTAACAAAAGCAAATACTAAGTCTCAAAATCACCCAAAAACTTCTCGCCAACCATTTAACAATCTTATGTGCAAATTAAAAGGAGTACTTCCAAATAAATTATCTAATAAGAAGTCGCCAATTGTAAAAGAAATTGAAGATTTCTATGATTCCGGAGATTACGTGACGATAGCTGATGTTAAAAATAACAATCAGAAAATGAACTTAAACGGAGGTACTTATGGAAATAACGACATCAGAAAGAATTTACAAGCTGTGTTATCTGGAAAACTTCCAGAAACCGAATATGTTTCACTCAATGAACTACCAAATTGTTTAAATGAAAGCAAAGATTTTGAACCAGGGTTTGAAGAAAAATCATCATCAGCATTGGAAGAAATTCAAAAAAAAGGAGCTAAAGTAACTCTTGACTCTCATGGTCAAGTCATTTACTCATCTGATACTTTAAAAAGAAGGAAAGGAGCACACACTACTTTTGAACCAGGACCTTTTGTTCAAGAAATTTGTCCCACTATGTTAACAATACAACGAGAAAATGCTGACGTTGTTCAAATCACCGATGAGACTGATTTTCCCTATGAACCTCCTCCGCCAGCTAGTAAGCCCACGTCTCCACAATTAGGAAAAATGATAATCAAAGCACCAATAGATCGTCATGGTCCCGTAACTACTGAATTCGTAACTTTACCAGCACCGAAACCGAGCACAATAATAACAGCCACTCCAGTAACTGAAACTCCTAACGTAACTGACCCACAGCCAATTACAGTTGGTAAAAGTAATCACGACCTACCACGAGTGGTAGAAGCTATAACCAGAACTGGCGCTTATGTAAATATTCACGATGCAGAGGGTGTCAGCTTGTCTCCAACGAAAGGTGATACTGCAGGTAAGAATAAAATTTACGCAAAATCTCTTCTAGAGGATCCTAAACCAGAAAACAATAATTTAAATACTAATGAGGAAATTATTCCTTTCATTCCCAACTTTCAAACCCCTAATATATTAAAAAATAAATGTCAACATGATTTTGATAAATTAGGCAGCAATAATAAAGTAGCTGAAGTAATGAGAATGTTTACAAGTAGAAATGCAAACGAGCTTTCTATAGACACGAACTCCAGTGAAGATATTTCAAATAAATCACAAATAAGTAAGGTAAAACGCAGTGATAGTTACAAACTTGCAAATTCGCCGCTTATGCCAATCAAAAAGCTATTTAAATTTGATAGCTTTGGTAATAGCACGAAAAAAGTAAATTCGTTAGAAATGATCCAAGCTGAAATAGCAGCGGATCTTTTGCGAGAACAAATAAATTATCCACCAACAGTATCCCCTAAGCTTAATCATAGAAATGTTTTTGATGAATTGAATAAATGCGAGTGTATAAATGTTGATGATACCTTCACAGCCAATAAATTTGAAGCTGAGTTATCAGCTTTGACCTTAAGCCCATTAACGACACCGTTGCTCAAAAGACAATCAATTGCATTTGTTCCTAATACAAGGGACACAGCTATGGATGTCTTAACTGCTATATTAGATTCCGATCCCGATAACATTTGCATTCTTCACTCTCCACCTCCCTTTTCACTGCCCAATAGCAAAGTAACAGTTCCTATTGATGGTTCAATGCATAGAGCTCGTATTTTATCTATTTCCGAATCAGATTATGGTACTGAAATTTGGTGATCAAATTAATTCTTTAGTTGTTTAGCATTTTCGAAATTTTCCCTCTGTTACCTTAAAATTGTACCTTTTCTCGAATCTAATACGCTTATTTTTAGATTAATAAATTGTCATTAACTTAGATAAATATTCTTTATGTTACATAAATATTGTTAAGTTTTAGTATGATAGTTTATCCGTCCAATATGAATTTAACACTCGTCTTCCTTTTTTCTCCGACTCAATATCTCTGTGATAATTATAACATTTTCTAATAGGTGTTAAGATATATAAATTTATAATATTTAGATTTTTAGTAAGAAAATGATTTGCCATTATTGCTCTGAAATAGTTCATTGTAATTAAATTAAATTAAATGTTTTATATTTTATGTGTAAAATTAAGTAATGCATGGTGGCTTTTTACACCGCAGTGTGCACAGCTGATGACTGATTAATATTCTCCGTGTGTAAGTGCATGGTGTGATACTATGTATGTCCTTTCGTGTTTTGTAAATAATAATAATATTATAGATTTATTGTGAATTTAATGCACTTATTTCATTTTTTCTCATTCCTTCCTTTCGCACCCTCACTTCACTTACCACAATGCACTGGGTTTCAAGACGACACGTTCTGTTATAAATATTTAAGTGTTTTCGTAATAATATTTAACTCGATTATTAAGTAAATATTAAATATTTGTAACAAAACTCGTTTAATATTCATAAGTCAATCACAAATAAAGTATTAATCACAACTTGCGCACTTGTTTGTAAATAATTTAATTGAATTACACAAATTCAATTTAGTGTAAATTAACAATGAAATAAATATTAACAGTTGAAATTACTCAAACAAAATTACCATAATATTTTATAACATAACTAATTTTTCATAACATATCATCGTACTTAATGGATAACCTAAATATACCAAAAAAGAAAAAAATGGTAATAGTGGGGCTCGCAACAATAATCGCTATCATATGAAAGTTTTATTAGAATGTATAGTTTTCATTTTGTTTAGAACTGTATAATGTGGAAGTATGATTAAGGGTGTATTCCGATATACACTGTGACCACTGTAAGGTGTGACGTCAATTGAGTATACTGTGAAGAAGTTTTAAGTTTGCTATACTTGTTACTGCTTAAAACGAAGCGCAGCCCAGTATACTGTCATCCCCATTTTTCGACACTGTTTTCAAATGAAAATATTTATCATATGCATGTTTTCTGTTCATCAAGAAAAATTATTAATTTAATGTTATAGATTTTAAAACTTAATTGTCGAGTTTATTTGAAAAACAATATTAATTAATAATAATAACAATCATTCGTGGAAGCTGTCAAATATCTAGACGCTGTTATGTTTTAAGATCACGTGACTAAAGTACTGAGAAAACCTTACCTCGAAAGCGCCAGTACTCACAGTAGAAAAATGGCGGCGATTTATGACGCCATACATTTCCCTAGGATACTGCGGCAGTATACTGGTAGTCCTTAACGGAACAAATTTTTTACCAGTGTGGGCACTGAACAGTGCTCGCAGTGCACATCGGAACACGGCCAACTTGGTAGTCGATTATTGTTACTACCGCCATATCTGTCTGTCGGTATTCAGTTCCGTTTTAAACACTCATCATACATCGCTTTGCACAGTGAACGAGATTGCTTCCAATGGTTGCGACTTTGTTAAGGCCAACTCCTTCAAAGGTAAAGTTTTTGTTGCTTTTTGGCATGGTATTTATTTAGCCGATGCATGACGAGTGAAGGGATTTTCAACTAACATGTAATAAACTGTCTATCACTTTTAATTAGATATTAGTCACTGACGCTTATTTTGCTTGTATTTTGTATAATTTTAAGGTTTTACATTAACAGTTTTTCTCAGAACTTAATTTTTATATATTATAATTGTACATCAAATTCAATGTATTTTAAAATGATATAAATTTTCCTAACAAAATATAAAATATAAACAATATATATATATATATATATATATATATATATATATATATATATATATATATATCGGAAAAGTTTCTTCGTATTTTAAATACCAATTCAAGACATATTTTTTGATACTTCAATTACATTTAATAATAATAATATATATGTGCCATTTTGTTTCATAACTTGTTGCCATCTTGTTAGATATTTATAAAATCCCGTTGCTGTAAAAAACTTGGAATTTTTAATAATATATCTATTCTATATATATATATATATATATATATATATTTATCTTAATAATATATAATAATCAAAAAAATGCGACAAGTAGTTTTGATATTCCTATCTTGATATTAACCTAACAATATCCAAAGAATTCTGAAGAGACCGAGAAATGTGAAAATCTGCGGATGCAAGATCAGGCTTATATGGTGGATGCATTAACACTTTCCAACCAAGCTCTCCCAATTTTTGCTGAGTGGCCAAAAATGTGTGTAGTCTGGCGTTATCATGATTAAAGACCACTCCATTTCTGTTGATCAATTCTGGCCGTTTTTTCTTAATTTCTTGCTTAAGTCTCATTAATTGTTGGCAGTAGACATCTGAATCGATAGTTGTTTTTTTCTTAGGTAAAAGCTAAGCTAAATAAACGATGCCCTTCCAATCTCACCTATACACAGCATCACCTTATTGCGTGTTTCGGTACAGTCTGTGCAGCCTGACTTTGACCAGGACATTTTGATCATGATCTTTTTCACACGTTCTTGTCGTAGGTCAACTTTTCATCAAAAGTGATCAATTTTTTTCAAAAATATTGCGGTTTCATTAAGTTTCAATGCGGAATCATAAATAAATAAATAAATAATTTCATTAGGTTTCTTTCTGTGAGCTCGTGTGGTATCCAAATATCGAGCTTTTTTGTATTGCCAGAATTTCGAAATGGGTCAAAACTGTTTTGTGGTCAATTCTTAATTCCTCGGCTATTGCCGAATGGCATCGACTTTATTATCCGTATGAGAACGACTAGAGCGAGCTGTATCTTTGACATCAAAATTCCTAGACTGATAACGCTTAAACCAACTTTGTGCTACTCGTACTGTTACTGACGTTGCATCAGGTCTATAAACGTCACAATTTTTATTCGCTATTCACAAATTTTAGCGGACAGTAAAATAATTGAAAAATGACGTAATGTGTTTTTTTTACTTTTTTTTCTTAATGTCCATAATTATATGTATTGATATTAAAACCAGCCAGATACAAACAGTACAAAGAGTTCTTTTTTTTTTTCAAAATTTATACAAATCAAATACGAAGAAACTTTTTCCCCAACCTGTTAATATTATGCTTCCAAAACTAAAATTATGTAAAGATCAAACTGAATTAGATAGTTCACTTTTCTATTATTTTATCTTCCTTCCTTTTTATAAATCTGAAGTGACAAACGAACTTACGGTCTACCTGATGATAGGTGGCTACAGAGTCCATGTACACCTGCAGCTAACTTCAAACAAAGAAGGCTACGGACACTTTGTATTTGTAAGAACTCACAGCTTGTAATTATACTGGCTCTATATCCTATAGACATTACTGAAAGCACTGTTTGTTGGCGTAAGAAATAGGTAAAATGGTGGTACTTACTTAGACCGACTGCTAGACAGAAAAGCGGACCTACCACTTTCGCTTTTTGATTTATTAAAAACCTTTAAAACCATGAGCCGTGGTAGCTCAGATGGTTAGCGCTCGCTGTAAAAAACAGTACGCGAGCAAACCGGGTTCGATCCCCGCCGGTACCAATGAAATTGTTAATTGCAATTTTAAGTGCTGATTTACCACGTGCTCGGCGGGGAAGGAAAACATCGTGAGGAAACCTGCATGTCAGAGAAATAAGAAAAAAAATATTTCGAAGACATGTGAAGTTCGCCAACACGCATTGGGGCAGCGCGGCGGACAATTCCTTGCCCTAAAACCCTCTCAGAAATGAGCGGAGGCCTGTGCCCAGCAGTGGGACGTATATAGGCTGTAACTTTACTTTACTTTACTTTAAAACCATAGTATACTATATACGTACATAATAGAATGGGGGAGTGGGCGGATCCCGTGTAGCCACTAACATGTCAATTCACACCTATAAATGTCAACACAATCAATTGTTTCCAATTTTCGTGTCAAGCGTCGCTGCATGCAAATTATTTAAAAAATGGCAAATTGTGCAATAATTACGTGTCAAAATAACAGCGGGAAATGGACATTAAATAAAGGAGACATATCCTACAACCATTAAGTCGAAACTATTTATATTTTAAGAATATTAGAAACAAAAATAAAGAAATATTGAAGTGTCAAAAACATTAATCAAAAGTTTAAAATGTGTAAATTCGCTCAGTCCGTCAACACAGCGAATCGGGTTTGTAGTAGTGATAATACGACGTAATTGATGTGTGCTCCCGGTGACGCCAATCCTCGTACAAAATAGACGCCAATCCTCGTACAAAATAGGGTGGACAGCCATTCTATTGTGTATTATAGTATTCTATGTTATAAATTATATCTCACTTCCATTCCCTATATGGTGATACGTTATACGCACGGTAGTTACCTATTTATTGTAAGCGACATACATAGCATATATAACTACATGAACTTCCTAACGACGTACATAAACTTTCTGATAAACTCTTCTTTAGTGTAATGTACCAAAATTTTATAAATAATACTTAATACAAAATCACGCCGTCACTTCAATTTTATATAAAAAAAGAAAACAAGCTGAAATCTGCTGGCGAATGGGAATGCCATATGCACAGATGTTGCTATTATAATTTTGCGATCTATAATGAAGAATTATGTACACACAATTATTTATTCAGTTTGGTCATTTACATAATATGATCTCTAATAACCGTGATAACGCTTTTAAATATTAAACTCACTCGCAATAATAAACTTACATAATGGAAATAAATACTTAATGTGAAAAATCTTTACCACTGCCATGCACTATTTAAGCATATATACAGGAACTAGATGTATTATTACTATTGAGCAAAATGAGTTGTAATTACCAAGTAAACATTATGTAGACGTAATTAATGATTAACTGTCACGTATTATACTGCTAAGCTTGTGGAAATGGATAATTTATAAATAAGTACTATCACTGATTATTTACAAGATGTATTCAATAATGCAATAAAATATTTTTATTACTTTGAATATGTTGATTACATCTTAAGTTAAGTTAAAGCATTTCCAGAACAACTAATATATTTTTAAACGTAAATCTAACGTATTTTCTTCGTGTTTTCAGACTATCGACATTCACGTGCTGACAGGCCCTTAGGTGCATCTCAAAAAGTTCCAACTAATGGTACTACAATAGACTTAAATGGGATCAATCCAACACTTCATCAACCACATACAGCTAACCAACGCGGTAGGTACGGCTTGGTCGATTATGAGAACACGTTACAAAAAGGACAACCTAAATACTGGACGTTACCAAAAAGAACGCCATTAGATCACAATTTTCAAAAACCTATTTCTGAAAAAAGCAGAGAAAACAATTTTTCTGATAGAACAACTGTCGCTGATGTACATCTTTTGGCAGATCAACGACTTGGAAACGTTTATAATGATTCTTTAAAAATATCACCAATAGATCCTCGAAATTCAGGAAACTTTAAATCGTCCACGCCGACTAGCAAAGAAAATGCAATTGATATCACTACCAAATTACTATCTCCCGTTAAATCTACGATGACAAATGAAGAATTATACGCTGTTATTCATAAAAGTAAAAAGAAATTAAATATTAAAGAAACCCCTGAAAGATCTGATTCACCAGCTTTATCTACATTAAGCCTATCACCAGTAACTTCAGAAACGTCCTTGTATGGTAAAGGTACCCAGCGTTATCCGGAAACAGGATATTTAGGAGATCCAAGAAGTAGATGGTCACTTACCGATAGACAACTTCTGCCATCTGCTACAACTAATTTGACAACCGTTATACAAAAACAAGAAAGTACATGCGCAGATCGATTTGGCCCAATACCTCAAACTTCAAGACTCGATTTCAAAAAGCTCTTGTTACAGCATAGTGTAAAACTCAATACTCTAAATCCTCAAAGTAAGACAAATAAACTATCAGCAGTAGAACAGTTAAAACTCTCTAAAGAAAAAACCCATATACCGATGACACCTGGTAATAAGTCACAGATTAACATACTCGATCTCAGTGGATCTCCAAAAACATATACTCACAGGAAAACTATTAAATCTAATAACCAACCAGTGTCACCTGGGAGAACTGGTGGCTTAATAAAGGAGCATAAAAATACACAGAAAATTTTACTCTCCCCTAAATCTCAATGGCGATTTTCTAGTCCGAGATCGGATGTACTATCAACGCCTATACCCGAAGTAAACAATGAGGACGAAACCTCTAATAGTTCAGGCGAAAAACACGATACTTCACCTATCAACCCACCTTCTACAGTTCCTATAGTAACTAACCAACACTTTGGTGCACGGAGGAGTCTAATACCGATATCAGAGAACACCATGGAAGTAGAAAACGACTTTCCTGAATCAATCGATCATGGTGTATTTCCGCTTAACACAGATCAAAATAAACCACAAGGGTTAACAAGATCAGAAATAATGCAAGCAAAACGAGCTGAATTCTTCAACAGCTCGCCAGATTCATCGCCTCCTAAATTTACATCATTTAAAAGTCCCACAACTTCTGCACCGTGCGGGTCCGCTAGAAGCGAGACTTCCCCGGAAAGGGGAAAACGTTCGCCGACCACGTTAGAAACGGCGTTATGATGATTCCACTAGTTTAAAAGTGTTGAAACGGTGCTTTAGAAAATTACTCTGATTACATCTGTTTTGTAAATATAGCAATGAAATTGATAGAAGCTTTAATCTAGTCTTTCTTGCTTAGAGTCATTTTTGGAGACACGAATTGTATTTGAAAACCAGTTTTTATTACTACTTACCCGAAAAGGTATTTAAAGCTCAAAATTTATCATTTTGTTTATTTAATAGCTCTTATGGGGCCAATATTTGTTTATATAATTATGATATTACTAATATAATTCGATGGTTACAAATTAGCTTGTAAGTATTTATTGAATACATAATAGGTATTATTACCTATGAACGTAGAGTTTTCAATTTTTCAAAGTTTTTAAGTTATTCGAAAAATAATTTTAAATAAAATGTGTTGAATAATATGTATTTTTCATTATTTAAAAACCTTTTATAGATTTAGTTTGAATACAGCCGAAATGGTGTATTTTAGGAAATTCAAAATCTAAGCTTCTAAGTAGATTAGTAAAGTGACAAACTTCATTGAGCTTGCATCGCCACAATACTTATACTAGAATTATTTTGTCCGTGCAGTTTGGGTCATAAATCATCGAGTATTTCGCTTTCTCTCCCACTCACGGTCCTTAGGGGCGATCATAGTGATGCGCATTATCGTTGTCGATAAGCGTTATCGATAGTGTATTTAGTTTTGTCATTATGTGGATTAGTAAAAAAATGAAAAAAAAGCATTAATTTTGAAATAAATACATGGTAAAGTTAAGAGCCGTGGTAGCTCAGTGGTTAACGCTTGCTGTAAATATAACAGAACGCGAGTAACCCGGGTTCGATCCCCGCCGGCACCAATGAAATTGTTAATTGCAAATTTAAGTGCTGATTTACCATGTGCTCGGCGGTGAAGGAAAACATCGTGAGGAAACCTGCATGTCTGAGGAATAAGAAAAAAAATATTTCGAAGACATGTGAAGTTCGTCAACACGCATTTTGGCAGCGCGGCGGACGCTTCCTTGCCCTAAACCCTCTCAGAAATGAGGGGAGGCCTGAGCCCAGCAGTGGGACGTATATAGGCTGTAACTTAACTTATATGGTAAAGTTGAGGATTAATGTTAAGGACTATGTTAGACGAAAACACGATTCCGTAAAAATCCAAAGTTACCTACAAAATAAACAATAAAGCGCTGTTATTCATAAAATACTTTAAATAAGATCATGAAACTTTGCATACTAACTGAACTAACTATAAAGCAGTGCTTATGTTATTTACTTTTTTTTAAATACTATTGTTTTCACTGTAAAAAGAAATTACCTAAACTATCGGCTTCTTGAAGCTTGATACCTACCGCCCGGTCAGTTTCGCTTCGGCCTTTGAAGTTTGTTTTGTGAGGATTATCAGTTTTTTTTTATTATTTACGAATAAATATCAAATGTCGCTTAATAGTTAGTTTTATGAGGTTTTCAAATTCTGTTATTGTTCTAAATTCAAATTAAATTTTCATAGGTTTCATGTTTTCTTTAATGAGTCATTTTTATTTTGTATGGAGAACGAAGGAAATGAATAAAGCAACACACGTAGGTGAAAAAAACTAAACAAACGTTTATTTAATAACTAGTGTTCCCTCCTCGAGCTCTTATCACCGCTTCCATCTGTTTTTCATCGATCGGATTACGATGACTTTCTGTGGGATGTTGTACCATTCTTCCTGAATGGCACTTTTCAGCTGGTCAAGTGAGTCTGGGGCAGGATCTCTCGCTCGGATTTGCCTCTTTAGTTGATCCCAGAGATGTTCAATTGGATTCATGTCCGGGCTCCTTGCTGGCCTTTCCATTATGGAGATACCGACGTCGGTAAGGTAATCACGTACGACGCTCGCGGTGTGGGCTCTGGCGTTATCGTGCATAAATGTGAACCCGTTTCCGATAAAGTGTGCATAGGGCATCACGTGAGGCTCTAGGCACTGTTCCACGTACCGATGACAGTTCAAAGCAGGTAGACTTGGCCCAGACACGAAGGCAAGCTCTGTCTTACCGTCGGCGCTGATTCCTCCCCAAACCGTCCACGACACCACCATAACTGACCCTTTCTTCAATACAGCATTGTGCAAAGCGTTCTCCATCTCTTCTGTAAACCTTGTTCCTTCCATCGTTACCATAGAGCATGATTTTACATTCATCAGAGAAGAGAACTTTGCTCCATTGGAGGTATGACCAATTTAGGTGCTCGCGTGCAAAGTCAAGGCGCGCTCTTCGATGGTCTGCAGTTAATTTCGGACCATTTGCTGGCTTGTGTGGTACCAGTCCACGTTCCTTCAACCTTCTTATAAGTAATTGTAGAGTCGCTTACAGTGAGCCTTCGTACAAATTGAAGCTGCTGCTGCAGTTGAAGTGCATTAAGGCGCTGGTTTCGTAAAGAAGATGATACAATAAATCGATCATCTCTCTCAGAAGTGACCCGATTCCTGCCAGATTCAGAACGGCGCGAGAACATACCAGTCTCTCGATAGCGGTTGTAGACTCTATGAACAGATGACAGGCTAAGATGCAATGTTTGAGTCACAACACGCTGACTAAGTCCAGAATCCAGCAATGCCACCACTTGAGCGGTTTCTGTGGGCGAATTATCCATATGTTTTAGAAAATAAAACTTTTCAGACGTCTTAGTCACAGTAAACAAATTAAGAACAAAAACGTTAAAGATAAACGCAAATTTTTAGTTTTTAAACGTGAAATGATCTCCAACTGTAGACGCACATTTGTCTCAAAATAGTGATTCATTTCATTTAGAGGATAAACAAATGAAATTATAATTTTGAATTTTGAATTTTCGCTTACCGTTGTAATGGTTAGATTGCCAGCTATACAATAAACTTATTTTTTTCATGGAATGAAAACTCTTTTGTATTAAATTAGGTGTTTCAATTTTTTAACAAATTAAAACAAAGGTGTTTCGATTTTTTTGATGAGAAGTATATAAGTAAATATAAAAATTGCATCAAAGTTTATCAAGTAATTTAAAAGTACTAACAAACAGATAATCGCTGATAAAAGGTAAACGGTATAAAATATTTAGAAAGAAAAAGAAATAGAGGAGGGGTAAATAAATATTTAACGAAAACTCACATTTCATTCCCATTTCTGTTAAACTAGGTAAGCCAAATATAATTAATTATCGATACAAAGTAGTACTGTCACGCCACTGTCTCGCGCTCTAGTCCTGCGGCCGTGTTCTTGGAAATTTACGTACGCATTACGCAACAATATTGTTTATTGCCCATACCATAAATCTATCGCTGCTTTTAGCAGTCGTACTCATAGACATGAACTAGCTTAAGAATCAATGGATATTGAAATGTGAAAACAAATACATTTTCGGAGACAATCGTAGTACTGGAGGTGAATAATTTTATTTAAGTATATTTCATTAAAAACAACATTATTTAAAACACTAAGTACTTATTTATGAAATGTTATCCCTTTATTTGAAAACTTGCAAGTTGTGGAAGAATTTCCGCAGTTGGATATGCTTCAAAACTCCATTTTTACGTCTCTGCGTCCGAAACATTGAGTTATAAATCAATGGTCCGAAATAACACTGGTGACCAAAACATACCTACTCTCCTTGCGCGCTTGTGACCTACGAGTCACATGTGCGGTGACAAGGTCACGCGCTTTTACGACTTCTATTGCCTTATTATTTAGATTTCTGTAATTTTTCCGTTATATAAAGTAGCCTATGTCACTTTCCGGCCCATAAGCTATCTCTGTGTAAAAATCATGTCCGTAGCTGCATGTAAGAAGTACAGTGGCAGTGATATTTTCCGGTTATTCGGAAGTGATCAGCTATCGGTCAGGAGCACATTAACACTACTAACATCATGTCTGACAAGTTTTTGGAACAATTAGCTCTTCCGGTGCTTGTTGACAGACTTCGTATTTCCTCGAAACGTATGTTCCATTGATGTGCAGGTTCTATCAAATAGAACTCAGCGCTAAAAATTGCAATTAACAGTTTCATAGGTGCCGGCGAGGATTGAGCTCGGGTTTATATTGCCTACTTTGAATGCAAGCCATTCATAAATCATGTAAAATAAGAATAGAAGGGAAGTCGGTCAATCAAGTAGATAAGCTTGTGTATTTAGTATGTGTGTTTAGCAGAGAATAGGCATGACAAGGATATAGAACAAAGAATGAATACAGGGCACAGAGTGTACCTCTTCACTTTATTATGGGAAGTCAAATTGTGCCAAAAATGGCACGTAACAGCAATACACAATGCTGTGTTAGTTTCTACTATACTATAGTAGTTAGGTTTTCCAGAATAAGCATAAACGTAAAATCAGTGCTGTTCAAATGTGGTTATTAAGAAGTGTGCTAGGAGTGACTGAATAATAGGGTAGAGAAAAGTGTTGTTTGCAAGACGGTACATGCGTACGGGATTAAGTAAGGATGATTTAAGGTTGACTCACGCTACACCGTGTCGGGCCCGAGCCGAGTGGCGGCCGTAGCACGGTCAACTAATCTATACATATAATAAAACAGTAACGAAAGAAAAAACTGTACATTGAGAATTTTCGAGAAAAAATAAGTGGCTTTTGTTAGAAAAACGTAACTGATGACAAAAAGTGACTTTTTAGAACTTTTGTCAGTTTGTCCGTTTGTATGGTACGGCTTCCAAGTAAACCAAGGAAGGCTTTAGGCTACATATTATCACGCCGTATGTTATAGGAGGTAAGCAATATTGATTATAAAAGGTTTTCCTTCGTAATTGAATGCACAAAATGACATGTTATTTATTAGTTATAATAAAAATAAAAATTTTACTCTGCGAATATAATAATCACGCTATTTTTATAAAGGAGCGGGGCAGCAATATTATAAATTGCAAGGGAACAGCTGTTGTTGTAATTCTTAGTTTTGTTCCTTGCTGCTGTTACCATATTTTTTTAATGCAAAATAATGTACTTGTCTGTTAAATTAACGACAATTTAGTTTTAATTCATAATTTAATTAATTCATTTGGGTAAATAGTATTGTTACGCGCCTAAGTTGACGTCATGTACCCGGCACTAGCGCCATCTAGTGTCAGGGACGAGAGCGAGGGGAGCTTTCCAGAAAATGACATCACTAATCTTTCAACCGACAGCGCCATCTAGTATCGAAACGAAGAACTAAGCTTCTAGAAGCCCGACGCTCGAACTTTCGACCTTGTCGATTGGTGTGCGTATTTACCATATTATACCATATAGGCGCTGCAAGGTGCGATCGGGGATGTATTGAATTTGTCGAGACAAGCAAAGCTTCGGAGCGGAATAAAGTGAATCAGTGTGATTAATTGTTAGTTTTTTAAGTTTTAATTGGTGTAAATAAAATTAAAGTGTAATTTAGGTAATTCTATCGGCAATTTTTATTGTCACGAACCTCAAGCTCGTAATAATTGGTGTCAGAAGTAGGATTAAATCATGCCGATTTTACCTAAGGAGGAAACGGAGGGTGTCCGTACCCGAAGTCAACGCCAGCAGGAGACAGACCAAAGAAGATTTGGTGGTGCAACGCCGCAGACGTCGGAGGGCCAGCCGCCGGCTGCAGGCCCGTCAGTAGCTCCTACATCTGCAGCACCTGACTTAGGTGCTCTGATGGTGATGCTGCAGGCTCGCCGACAGGAGGAGCAGGCCCGTTGGTTGAAAGAGCAGCATGAGGAACAGGCTCGCTGACAGGATGAACAGGCTCGCCGGCAGGAGGAACAGGCCCGCCAGCAGGCGGAACAGGCACGCCGATTGGAAGAGCAGCTGCGGGGCGGACAAGAGGAACAGGCCCGTCTGTTGGAAGAGCAGATGCTCTTTATGAAGGACCTTCACGCTACCTTCGGGAAGGAGATGAAGGAGGTGAAGGATAAGGTTGCTCAACATGACAACCGCCTGTCAGAAGCTGAAACCCGAATTGAGAAATCTGAAACCCGAATCGACCAAGTGAACAATCGGGTTGACAACGTGATGGCTGACGTGAAGAAAACGCTGGACGACCTCAAACTTGGGGATGGAACAACAGCTCCAGTAGTAGCTACAACACCTTCGCTACGTGGATTCAAAGTGCCGCCGTTCGTCGAGACTTCTTCCTGGTCGGCCTACAAAATCCAGTTCGGGGCTGTTATGAAGGCGAACGGCTGGAATAAAAGTTATGCCATGACTGTTCTCACACTAGGCCTGCGCGACCAGGCCTTAACAGTTCTGGAAGTTCTCGGTGAGGAAGTGACTTATGAGCAACTGCTTGAGGCATTGGAGGCGAGATATGGTGACGCCCACCTGGAACACGTCTTTCGTGCGCAGCTTAAAGATCGTGTGCAGCGCATCAACGAAAACTGCAGCAGTGGGCTCTAGAGGTGGAGAAGCTGGTGCGAAAAGCATACCGGTCTGTACCTGCGCTCATTGAAGGGAACCTGGTGCAGACATTCACCGACGGCATCCGCGACCTGGAAGTCAGAGCTGCTGTGAGGCTCGGCCAACACGAGACGCTTAAGGACGACTTGGTCCATGCACTGGAGGTGGAAGCCGTGCGGCAGGATCATCGTTCCCATCGCGTCAGGGAGGTTGCAGCAGCTACAGTTCGCGACCGCAACAAAGGATACAGCCCTAGGTGCTATGGCTGTGGGGAAAGGGGCCATCTTCGATCCAGCAAATCCGATGCTAAGCGAACTGTAGAAAGGGAAGTTGATCGATCTCGAGAGGGTAGTGCAGCTAACGGCACCGCCGAGTAGCAGCCGGATACGACTTTACCATCAGACATCGCAGCGGGAAATCTCACGGCAACGCAGATGCATTGTTAAGAAGACCTTGTCCTGAAGATTGGAAATATTGTACTAGGCAAGGGAGTAAGGAAGTGGTATCCGTGAGGATGCTCAGGACAGACCACCTCAGTAACGAGTGGAAGGACAGCCTACGACATGCACAGCAGGAAGATCCGGACATCAAGCCGATTCTAGAATGGATGAAGGCCCGTGCTACCAAGCCTAAGTGGAGCGACGTCTCA
Source organism: Parnassius apollo (assembly GCA_907164705.1). Taxonomy (NCBI): domain Eukaryota; kingdom Metazoa; phylum Arthropoda; class Insecta; order Lepidoptera; family Papilionidae; genus Parnassius; species Parnassius apollo. The sequence goes on along the minus strand of CAJQZP010000885.1, from coordinate 22,207,856 downwards.
ACGATGAGTTCAACCACGAAAAGCTATTGGGCCCAATGGGACAGCTTGCAGATTCAGGATGGAGTCCTGTGCCGTAAATGGGACAATGGTCGAGGAGATAGCTGTCGTTTGCAAATGGTTGTCCCTAAAGCTAAAGTGCCGAATGTTCTACAGCTATGCCATAATGGTCGTTCAAGAGTCCATCTGGGAGTTAAACGAACTCTACTGAAGGTCCGAGAACAGTTTTACTGGGTCCATTATCGTGACAATGTCGAGGATTGGTTTCGTACATGTACAAGTTGTGCGGCTGTGAGGGGTCCTCAGACACGTAGTAGAGGAGCATCGAAATTGTTCAATGTTGGTGCATCACGGGATAGGACAGCCCTAGACATTGCGGAGCCGTTACAGAAAGGCGCAAGAGGGACTCCTAAGATCGTCCATGTGGATCGCTTGGCGCGTTATTATGGGGCCGATAATGCTCGGGACGAGCATGTCTTAGGAGGGGGCAGTATTACGCGCCTAAGTTGACGTCATGTACCCGGCACTAGCGCATTCTAGTGTCAGGGACGAGAGCGAGGGGAGCTTTCCAGAAAATGAAATCACTAATCTTTCAACCGACAGCGCCATCTAGTATCGAAACGAAGAACTAAGCTTCTAGAAGCCCGACACTCGAACTTTCGACAATCTTGTCGATTGGTGCGCGTATTTACCTGAATGTTCTGGATGTTTCGGTGCTAATGTGTATTTATAGGCGCTGCAAGGTGCGATCGGGGAAGTATTGAATTTGGCGAGACAAGCGAAGCTTCGGAGCGGAATAAAGTGAATTAGTGTGATTAATTGTTAGTGTTTTAAGTTTTAATTGGTGTAAATAAAATAAAAGTGTTAATTTAGGTAATTCCATCGGCAATTTTTATTGTCACGAACCTCAAGCTCGTAACAGTATGTAGTTTCCGTTTTCTAACTAAATGGCGTTGGCGTCGAGTAAGATCGCGCTATGGTTTCGTTCCCAAAAAGTGATGTTATATATAGAAACGGGGGTTACCTTTGTTGTATGCTTTGCGCGCTATCTCTTCATAACGCATAGCGCGCGCTATGTAAGTAGTCGCCATGGCGCTATGACGCTATGACGCTGTGGCGCTATTCATATTCATATCAAGCAGCCATTAGTTCTAGTAGCGGCGCTGTTGGGAGTAGACGTGTAACGCAAATTTAATCTAGCAGCGTGCTATTCATCGCGCGCGAACTAATTTAGTGTTAGACGTTATTTAGTTAGTGTATACTGTATATTTATAAGTGATCGAAGGACACAGTTGTCTGCTACAAAAGAAGCCTATAAATAAAATATAGATACAAAAGTGTATATAATAGTGTTTGTAAATAGTTGATTTTTGTATATACAATCAATAAAATTTTAAATACACCTTTGATTTATAATTTAAATTAAGATTAAAATAACGTTTACATCAATTATAATAAAAAATGATTAAAGTTATTTTGTTTTAAAAAGTACAGTCCTAAAAAATATTTTTAGGATTATAAAAAGTCGTAAGCCTGAAAAGTATGAAAGAGCGTTCTTTAATTTTTCTTTACTACTTTATTTAATTTTAATCTAAAATGCGACTTATTAAGAAACAATGTTTTTATATAGCACGCGGTCTATCCAATGACATGTAATGTAGCGTGCTCCGAGATATAGCGTGCACACACACTTTTTTATAATTAGCGCGCTATAACATAGCGTATTTAATAGCGCGCTAGAAATTTCTAGTTTATAGTCTGTAGCGTGCTATTGATTTATAGTCGTTTTGAACAACTTTAGTGTTAGTTGATGTGTTTTATTTTCCTGCGAATAATTATTATTTTTCTACTTACTAGCAATTCTTATTTCATACGTACTTATTCGATTACTTTTCATTGTTTTGATTTGAATATCGTTAGTATCGGATTAAGAAGGAATTTAAGCTATGCCTTTTAGAAAAAGATCAAATCTGTCTCGAAACACAAGGGTTTCTAAGATGCGCAGGTTAGTTCAATCTCTCGAAACCGACGCAGAGCGTGAACAACGACTAGGTGCTAACCGTGAGCGTAATGCACTAAGTTTGTCCGCAGAAACTAGCACGCAGCGCCAATTACGACTAGAATTTAAACGAGTCCGCACTACTGCTTCTCGATCTCAGGAAAGTGTGGAACAACGAGAAATGCGTTTAGCTATCGACCGGGATCGTCATTCTTTGTCTCGCGCATCCGAAACGGTTACACAGAGGGATCAGAGGTTGAGTCTTTAGAATATCCGCTCTGAGACTGCTCGATCACTTGAGAGCAGTCACGAGCATGAGATACGACTTGCGCGTGACCGAGAGCGTCATTCTTTATCTCGCGCTTCCGAAACGGATACGGAGAGAGAGCAGAGATTAAGTCTTCAGCTTTTCCGCACTGAGACTGTTCAGTCGCTCGAGAACAGTCAGGAGCGCGATACATGCCAAGCAAGCGATCGCGAGCGCCACGTAATATCTCGCGCTTCGGAGACTTACACGCAGAGAGACTCGCGTTTAACTTCCTAACGTATTCGCACTGCCACATCTCGATCACTTGAGAATCCTGAAGAACATGAGACGCGCACGTTTATACATAATAGAAAAAGCTGAACTGGTTATTTGAATAAAAAATCATGAGTGCAATTAGTTTAATTAAAATTTTCGTATTTTTAAAATGTAAGGTATATATAGTATATAAGATGAATGAGTGCAGATGGGATGCAAGGGAAAGTTAGTGTACGAAACAAACCCAATGAAAGTCGAACTAACACTGAATTTATTTTAAAGAATTATAAATTGATGTATAGGCAAAAGTACGGAAGTTACATGATTTCGCAAGTGACAAATGCATTGTTTCTGCGTGACCTAAATAAACGAGTCATTGAATTAAAATTACATAAAATATGTGCAGTAACCCGTACATTCTGCCGGCCCAAAAGAGGGAAAAGTATAAACACAAAGGTACTAAGAATGTAAAAAAAAATTATAATATGATAACAATTCAAAATACAAAAATAAAATCGTAAAATAATATAAACAAAAATAATATAACGAATTCCTTAAATATTTCATCACTGCACTACACTTGTGATGGAATGTCGAGTCGCACGGATCGCGGTCTCGTCCTTGGCGCAGGTTCCTGGTCTCCGCTCGTGACTACCGCCATAGGAATGGAGATTACGGGAGTGTTTGCCGTCATGTTCAGTGCTCTCTTGGTTCTACGACATCGTATAATGATGTAAATGGATGCCGCTAGTATGATCAATCCCAGTATTGTGTACATAACTGAATATTGATGTATGTCATGTACGCTGAGTGGTGCGCTTTCTTGTTCTTTGAGGTTTGTAATCTGAGCCTTCATGCGACGCCACTCGTCTCCATGGTCTTCGGATGTAAATTGCTCGAAGCCTGAAGTAGTATTTAGGATGGCAATTCAATATGGAAGTGTCTGATGGGATCGGTATGACCTCTTCAACTTGAACTTGGCTCAAGTAGTTGTTGTGACCAAAAATAGAAAAGATGTCACTCTTGATGGTACAACCTTGACCGATTTGTAGTAAGCCATTCCCGGTCAGTGACTTCATTATCATTCCAGTGTCAATGCAAAATATGCGCACTGTGCATTTTCCCACAGCAAGAGAATAGCCACCTGTTATCGCATTGTAACTTAATCCATCGCTCGCGACACGGCGCCTCCTTTGTATGACACATTAATTTTATCGTGTATGCTCAAGTTACAAATTGCTTGTTTTATTTGTAACTCATAAATCGGTTTATCTATAGAGCATAACAATCTGTTTGTCTGTGTATGGACACAATTTTGAATGTCGGATTCTGATAGCGTGAGGAGCAGGTCTTTTTGCAGATTGAATGCGATATAGGGTGTTATAAATTCCACAATGTAGTTCTGCTGCGGAAGACTTATAGCCTTATCCAGCTCAAAGGTTTCCTTGTTGACCAGAGGAATCTTAATTTCGATAATCAGATAAGAGTTGCTCAGGATCACCACTTATCTTCATCAATTTGTATATTTCCCTAAAGTCGTGAATATCGGCAGGCAAAGTCAGGTCATTTGGTATGTGTCTGTATATAATATTGAGCTGCTCTTCCAATTGTTCTGGAGGCAATAAGTGAGCGTCCATGTGACCATTTGCAAGGTCTGTTAGGGTGTTAATAACACTTTCCTGCATGTGCCGAACATTAGTGATAATAATCATGGCTGACATGGATGCTGACAGGATATGTAGCTCGTCGTTATTAATTTTCTCTATTCGGTTGGTAGTGAAGGTTATATTCTGTAGGTATTTCTGAACCAATCCTAACTGCTTGTTCATGATGGCTTCGTATCTTTGAAGAATATTGTACTGTGCTTCTATGACACTTGTTTGGTTTCGAAGCAGAAGTTGTAGGTGATTTTCGTTCATAGAAATTTTTTCTATGTCCCTTTCATATTTCTTCGCGAAATGCTCGTCCAGGACACCGAATAAGGAATGGGCCACATATCCCACACCATTGATCAGTCCTCTTTTTTGTTTTCTGTGAACACCGTTCTTGAGTATCTTGTTGTAATGTTGAATTTCGGATATTTCATGTTGCAGCTGATATATGATACTCTTGTATTGTACTGGAAGCGTAATGCCGTGTAGGTACTCTTCCAAGTGACCGACGTAACTTTTCAGGTGACTTAATGCTGACCGGTATGTACTCATATTATAGTACACAATTAATTTCCATTCATCTCGTATAAGATTTATGTCATACATTTTGTCAAAATGAATGTTTTGGTTGTTATCCAATGCTGATATGTTGTATGAACACTGGCTAGGGGTGAACAGACATAGGAACAGCATCACCACCATCGTATAGAATGTTCTGACAGGCCTTCTCGTCGTGCGCCTTGGTCGTTGTTGTTTTGCTTGCGAGTCAGCTGTTGTGAATACCGTCATCACATGTCGGTGATTGAACGTCGTTGCTTGTATGTTGTTCCGTGAGTTCTTCTCTCACCGGTAGAACGGATAGTTTTAAGATCGGCCTCTGCATGATTCCATTTTTGGTTTGACTGACACCACCCGTACGTATCCATCCTTACCGGGGTGAACATCAATGACCCTACCATTAACCATTTGCCAGGGGGTAAGTTTTCATCCTTGATTAGGACAATATCGTTGATCTCGATGTTTTTTGAGGGTGTTCTCCACTTGATACGAACTTGCAGCTGTTGTAGGTAGTCAGATGACCATGTCTTCCACAACTGTTTGTTCATGGCTTGAATCATCTGCCATCTTGTTGTCAAGTTCATGTGATTAGTATCTGTTTGTGGTCTTGATATCAGTGATCCTCCAACTAAGAAATGTCCCGGTGTTAGGTATTCATCATCTGGGCTTTCAGTCAAGGCTAGTAGAGGCCTAGAGTTTAGACACGCTTCGATTTGGTGAAGCAGTGTGATGAACTCTTCGTACGTGAGATTTTGCTCTCCTATCACACGACGAAGGTGGTGTTTCAAGCTCTTAACGGCAGCCTCCATAGTCCACCTGCAGAAGGGTAGGCAGGCGCTTTGAAATGCCACTGTATGTCAAGGTCGTCGATCTTGTTTATTAGCTCTTCATTGATCGTTGCGAGGATATCTTTGTATTCCTTCTTAAGTTCTTTGGATGCTCCGATGAAGTTTCTACCCTGATCGCTGTACATGTGTTTCGGGGTAGATCTTCTGGCGCAGAAACGTCGAAATGCAGCCAGAAATCCAGGTGTACTAAGGTCGGATACCAACTCAAGATGGACAGCCTTTGTCGAGAGACAAACAAACACTGCGACATAGCCCTTATGTGTTCGTACTCCACGACCTTTGTTTGCTTTGATGTCAAAGGCTCCAGTGAAGTCAACGCCACAATAAGTGAATGCGTGCGAAGGTGTGACGCGAGGCTCTGGTAAATCAGATAAGGAAGCGTCGACATGTCACACATTTGCGAAGTTCTCTCTTCACTGTGCGAAGCCCGCTGAGAATCCACTAGTTTTCTCGGGTGTGAGACAAAGTCAAGCTAGGGCCACCGTGTAGTGTGGTGGAGTGAGCCTTCTGTATGATGAGCTCAGTGAGTTTGCCATGACTTGGTAGTATTGTGGGATGCTTTGCTGATTGACTAAGCAATGAGTTGTTCAATCGTCCACCAACTTTCAGCAATCCATCACTAGGGTCAATGTACGGATTGAGGCACAGCAGCTTACTGGATCTTCTCAACTTTTCTTGTTTTTGAAGTTGTTGAATGTCATCTTCAAATTCTATCGATTGTACAGTTTTGATAACTAAATTCAGAGCATGTTGCTTTTCAGTTGACGATAGGTAGGTTTTGCCGAGGTATTTGTTTGTTTCGCAATCATTGTGTGAAACGTGATAGCCAGCCGATTGTTGTTACGATGCGCCGCGTTGAGCTGCATTCATGTAATAATTGTAAAATAAAATCATTTTTGTGAGATAAGGCTGCGTTCACACTAGTTTTCTTGGTTTCTAATTCTGGTGGTTGGTATATTTCATTTTTGATCATGTTGGGATCAAATGCCAACAACCACTGCGGGCCCCGCCACCACAGTTGATGTTCTAATAACTGCTGTGTCGACAGTCCTCTTGTAGCACAATCTGCAGGGTTATCTTCAGATCGAACATGGTGCCAAGATGATGATGGAATGATGTTGAGTATTGTACGAACTCTGTTAGCAACGAACTGTTTCCATCTATTAACGTCTCCATACAGCCAACCAAGAACCACCATGGAATCGGTCCAAGCGTAGATTTGCAGGTTTTTTGACATAGTTTCCATGACCTTTTTCATCAGTTGAGATATTAGTAACGCACCACATAGCTCAAGCTTAGGCAACTTCAACTTGTTTTTCAACGGTGCTAATTTTGTTTTAGCTGTCACAAGTGTCGATGTGAACTCGCCCTTAGGACTCTTTGTGACAACGTAAATAGCGCAGGCATACGCCTTTTCGTACGCGTCACAAAAGCCATGTATTATGTAATGGTTTTTATCGCCCATATATCTAGGGATCTTGAACCGATCTATGTTCTGATAATCACACTTCAACTTTTTCCACTCGTGGGTTATGTTCTCAGTTAAGCGCGTATCCCAATCTGCAGCTTCTTCAGACCATGTACGTTGGAACAGAAGCTTTGCTCGGACGGATAGTGGACACAGAAAGCCCATTGGATCATAGACCTTTGAGATGTTGGATAGTAACTGTCGTTTTGTTATGTCGTCATTCACTGGTCTCGTCTTCGAATATGTTCTTGAATACAAAGATGTCTGACGAGGGGAATCCAGCGTAAGCCCAAGGTCTTTCTGGTTTCTAGGCCTTTGAAGTCGAGTGGCGTGTCCAGTTGATCAGCTGACAGGTCTTCAATCAGTTCCTTTGCATTACAGGACCACTTTCGGACGTTCATGCCGGCGCCCTTCAATATGTCGATTATTTCTCTTTGTAGCTGTTTTGCCCGAGAGAGGTCATCATGACCTTCAAGAAGGTCATCCATGTACAGTGACGTCATCAATGCAGCAGCAGCCATGGGGAACTTGTGCACGTCGTCCATAGCCAGTTGTCGCAAGGTGCGCATTGCAAGGTACGGAGCCGCCGTAGTACCATACGTAACTGTTGTGAGCTGGTACTCCTTCAGGTGCTCTTAGTTGCGCTTCTCCAAATAATGCGTTGTAAATGCTGATCAGGTTCACGAATCGTTATTTGGCGAAACATCCTTTCGATGTCAGGAGTTACGACGTATTGGTGTTGACGCCATGCTAAGATGAGATGCTGCAAATCTTTTTGTAAGTTTGGAAAACGCTCCATTAAATCATTGAGACTGAATCCACTCGATGTTTTTGATGACCCGTTGAAAACTGTTCGAAGTTTTGTCGTAGTGGAGTCAGTTTTTAGTACACCGTGATGTGGAAAATAATGTTCTAATGCACTGTGTTGTGAAACCGGGGACATATGACCTTGTTGCTTCGTATTCTCGCATAAAATGTTTGTAACTTTCTGCGAAAGATTCATTTTTGGACATCTTATTTTCCAAATTATAGAACTGTGCGATCGCCTTTGACTTTGATTCACCTAGATCTTGTTCGAATCCAGGCTTCATAGGAAGAGCAACCTCGTATCTTCCGTCAGGTAGGCGTCTTGTCGTAGATTGATAGAATTGCTCACAGTACTGTTCATCAGGTGTCAATTCAGCAGCTGAGTCACTGATTTCTTCGAGCTCCCAGTATTGAGAAATTTCTGATAGGTCGGTTATCACAACGTGACACTTAAACGTTTTCACGTTACCCGAGAGGATCCAGCCCAATCTCGTCTGTTGAGCTATTGGAGCCATGTTAGGACCTTTGATCAGGCCGCTCATGATGATCTCGGAGTATATGCTTGCGTCTAGTAGCAGATCAATAGGCCTAGAGATGTTGTACTCGGGATCAGCTAACTGTATGTGCTGCAAGTGTGGCCAGGACTCCCTTACTGAACGACATGTTTGGCAGATTGTTGATGACGTGATTGATGACTAATGCTTGAGTTGTAAACTCATAGTCTTGGTAGATAGACTGGCATTCGAGCGTGACGACTCCCTTGCCGTACTTTGATCCATTTCCAATGCCAGATACAGTAGCGTGGTACCGTTGTCGAGGCAAGCCCAGCATCTGAGCAGCGTTCTCAGAAATGGGTGAAATCTGAGAGCCTTGGTCTAAAAGACATCTCAAAGTGATGTAAGTCCCGTCATAAGCTTTGACCCTGACAGATAATGTTGTCAACAGGATCTCTTCGTTATCTGTAGCAACGTGATTCACGCAATGTTGTATGTTTTCGGATCGCGTTGAAATTTGAGGTCTTTGCGTAACTGGAGCTGTAGGCACGTGCGATAACGACCCGGCGGGCGCGTCGGCCGCCCGGTTTACCGTCTGTTGATTAAGGTTCATATTTGCGTATGCGTCATGTAGCATTGTGTTATGACTCTTTTGACAGACCGTGCATATGTTATCGGTGTGTGCGTACAGACAAGTGGGGCAAATATTGTGTTTCTTGACGGCCATTAGCCGCTCGTCCGGTGTAAACTTGATGAATTTGCTGCATTTGTATAGGTAGTGATTATTGTTGCAAATCGGACAAATTGACGAGCATGTCGCAACAGCTTGAAATTCTCTGTTCGGGAATTTTCCATAGCGATGACCACCAGCATGTTTAAAATGAGGCTTATGTGGTTTGTTGTTGATGATTTTCGGAGGATAAGATCTATTTGATGATGTTGAGATCTCTCGTTCCTTTTTACCTATTGGCTCTAAGGCGTCGAATTTGCTCTCTAGGAAGTCCATTAGCTCAGAAAGCGATGGTATGTCTCGCGGCGATTTTCGTGCCTCTTTGTAGTCGCTGTATGTTTCAGCATCTAGCTTCTTCGCTATGAGGTGTACTAGCAACGGATCCCAGGTACTTGTATCGATACCGAGGTTCTGTATGGCGTGGATACATTCCATGGACGTGTCGTAGAGGCGTCTGATCTCGTACGCTGATTGCTTGTGAGCGACGGGTTGATTGAGAAAAATCTCAATCTGTTTTATAAATAACAGCTGGGGGTTGTTATATCTGTGTTCAGCAATTCCCACGCTGTATTGTAGTTGTCTGCCGAGATGTTTAGATGATGAATAAGTCGCTCAGCATCTCCTCGTAGTTTACCTTTCAGGTGCTGCATCTTCTGGGTTTTCGTGAGCAAGTTATTGTTATGGATGCTTTCTACGTAGAGATCATAGAATGTAGGCCATTGTGTATACTTGCCGTGAATGTAGGTATGTCGATATGTGGTGTCGACTGCTGAAGATGTAATGTAGACGCGAGCTTGAGATTCAAAGCCTTCTTGATGCTCATGTGAGCTTCGTAAGCATAAAACTCATCGTCATACTGCGTATCCGAACCTTGGAGAATGTGATCGATTTGTAAATGCAAAGCGTCGATTGCAGCCCAGCGCGTTTGAATGTTACGTAATTCATCTTCCAGCTCCCACTTGTCGCGTATCTCGTCAAGTCGCAAGCTATTCACTTGTCGATGGAAAGCTCTGAAGTTGGTTCTTTGCAGAGATACCAATTCATCTGCCTGGCGACGATCTGTAGGCGAGACCGTTGTTGCATTTGACGTCGATGGCAGAGTGACTCTCGGCTGTAGTTTAGGTGGAGCCGTAGATGGAGTCGGCTCCGGTGTCGCTACGATCTTAGGCAGCGCCTGCGCCCCTGCTCGTGAACCTGTTTCTCAGGCACCAGAAGGTGCCTGAGAAACAGGTTCACGTGCAGGGGGGCAGGTCGATATCTTGATGCGCACAGTATCAAAGTACGTTCTTGCTTGTTGGTACTGATTTTCCGTAAAGTAAGGATCAGCGTCATTCTCATAGTCGGATTACTTATGGTTGTTTACTTGGAATTCGGCCCACAGTTTATCAAGGGCATCGAGTCGCTCGTTCAAGTACTTACTTTTGTGTTGGGAATCCTTTGAAGTTTCTTTCTATCTTCTGATCGTTTCAACAATCTCCTGTTGGCGTGAAGTAGACTCTCCATTATGCTTGTTCACTGTGTGACACTCCGAGGACGAGAAAAGGTACCCTCCAAGTTCACTGCTCACTGAGTCTTAGCACTGTTCACTGTGTCGAATGTCGACGACAACTGTCACTTTGATAGCAGCTGTAGCAGATGTTTGTCCAGCGGTCCAGGCCACTCTATATCTTCGCGAACCTAGTACGAACTTTTGTGCGCCTTCTCAATTGAACTGGTGGGACCCGCTTCTGGGAAGCCAGTCAACCGATTCGCAGTCGCACAAAATCCACAAAGAAAATAAAGTGACGTAAGCGTAGGAACCACTGTACCTGTATTTTCCAAATGTCGATGGAAATCCACAGATGTGATCTTGTCTTTTCGAAGGACCAAAAACACTGTAAGGTGTATACGGTATATAAGATGAATGAGTGCAGATGGGATGCAAGGGAAAGTTAGTGTACGAAACAAACCCAATGAAAGTCGAACTATCATGAATTTATTTTAAAGAATTATAAATTGATGTATAGGCAAAAGTACGGAAGTTACATGATTTCGCAAGTGACAAATGCATTGTTTCTGCGTGACCTAAATAAACGAGTCATTGAATTAAAATTACATAAAATATGTGCGGTAACCCGTACATAAAAATACTAAAAAAGGGGCTCGAAATATTAGATTTTCTCACAAAAGAAGGGAACTTGAAAAAAAGTCTGACCGAAGCGGGACGCGAACCAAGGTATTACGATTTCGCGACTGCTCGATATCCACTTGAGCTATTACGATGACTAACACAGTATCAAAATTTACCTTCTTATATTGTAGCAGCTTTTCATTGCCTGAAAACACAGACAAAAAGACATTTTCTAAAAATAAATCCTAGCTAGATCGATTTATTGTCCCCGAAACTCCCTGGACACTAAATTTTATGAAAATTGTTTGAGCCGTTTCCGAAATTCCGTAATTTATATATATAAGAATTGCTCGTTTAAAGGTATAGGATTTATGGAAAGGATTGATAAATAACTTAGTCGATTGTTCAAACGTTGTTATATGACATCCTGGAGAAACAGCGCACTAAGTACTTCAAAGCTAGTGTTTGACAACGTTAAAAATTCTAGAAGATGAAAGTAAAGTAGTTTGGGAAAACATCAACAAGTTTTTTTTTTCATTGATTAGCATAAACATTTCACTGCAAGAGTGTAAGAATCTAGGCTTAGTCTTTAGTAAGATTTTAACCGAATTCACTGATTGAATTTCTTACTATATGCCTCATAGACTTGACATTTTCTATTTAAATCCAAAATACAAAACAGCTTATTCAACACAGCGTTTAAAGAGTCTCTTTAAAAATTTTATTTTTATTCTTGTCTCTTACTTACGTATTACTTACCACTCTATAAGTCATAGTATTTAAGTTTTAAGATTTCCCCGCGTATATCTTTAATTTTTCATTCGATTGATGTCGTATCTATGTTACTCACGAACTCTTTTGACGACATAATTAACTTGTATGCCTTCACAAATATCCTCTTTTTGGTTTTTCTTTTTTTTGCTTTTTTTTTTTGTTTTCTTTTGTACAGTAGTCTTCACTGGGGGCTTGGGGCCCTTTATATCCACGGGGACCTGGGCTGAAGCCCAATAAGCCTATATATAGATCCGCCCCTGAGAACCGCATCAGACCAGCTAAAGTATAAGAGATATAAAAATGGTGCCATAGCAAAAAATATTCCACGTGAAGAGAATTTTCTGCTGTGAGAATAAATTTGAAGATCTGGAACACCTGTTCTGGAACTCCAAAGCCCAGCGACATTATAACATATATAGGAATGACGTCCTAGTAAAAGTTGTTTAGTCTGATGGGTATTTCCTGTTCACTTACAAAAACGAAGGATCTGGAACGTTTCGAATCGTCTCGCGCATCACTTTGTTTTTCCGTCCCCGGGCTCTTAGAATTCGACATCAGACGTTTCAGATCATCGATTTTGACGACCCCGTTGTCGCTGGCATAAGCAACAGGATATGCGTACAAAGTCGCGGGCAGAAGCTAGTACTACATATATTTTGCATGGACTCACTTATGCTATGCCGAGCGGCAACCGAGTGACGACCGAGCAACGGACAACGCTCGGCAACAACTCGGTCCCGGCTTGTAGGTGAAGATTTTTCAGATTCTTCATCGTCCAAAGCGATCGCAATAGCCGCTAATTCCAGATAGTCAAAATTCAACATGATTATAGTTTAGTTACAACACTTTTTTTCGGACGAGTATATATATACTATATCACGGCGCAACGGTAATTGCTCGGTCAAGGCCCGTCTTTGTAATCTCAGACACGGGACCGGCTCGGTGACCGTGCTACAGCCGACACTCGGCTCGGACCCGACTCGGTGTAGCGTGAGTCAACCTTTAGTCGTTTGATCACGTAGAATGAAAGAATGAAAAAAGATTATAAGAGCAAACTGCTACAGAAGTGAGTCGCAGAGTTGGTAAGGATTGCCCTGTAAGACGGAAGTGTATCGGCCAAATTGGTGATACATTAAAGAAAGGTCAAATGAAAAATACTTTTAACCGACAGGGATCGTATTAAATGTTTAAAGTCTCTACCTACTCCTAGATGATAGATGAAGGGCTTGAGAGTTTATGTGTTTGTAAATTACAAATAAAATAAAATATAGTACATATAGTTCAAAAGAGTATTATCTATCTCGAGTATATAGCAAACCTTTTCTTTCAAAGTTATCTTCTCAATGTTAATTTGTCAGTTTGATTGATGTTGTCCTCTATAATTTTGGAAAAAGTTAGCACAAAAGCAAATTATTATTTTACATTATAACAAAAATATATAATTAGTTAAACATAATATCTAATAAACTGTGTACCGTTCACTATTAAAAAGCCATTAGTTGAATTGCATGAAGTGATTTTAATATTTGTATGGCAATGAATTTTAAAGGTTGTTCAATTAAGGTTCGATTTCTGACGATTGTTTTAAATACAGCAGATCTGATTAACGAAACTGCTACACCGTCTGTAGGGATAACTCATTCTCTCATTGTACCTATCGCAATATTTACTATATACATTTTTCTATGCGTCTTTATAGTTGGAACACTTCGGAATAAACATGCATCATACTTTCTGCAGATGTATGCACTTATCACTTGTTGCATACTTGAAATATATCTATCCTATGTGATTTTTAAAGGGATAAAGTCGACAGCGCACTCAAAACACGCAGCTTTAGTGCTTAATGGTGTATTACCAATAATAACACTATTCTTACTACTAGCTGATTTAGTACTTATAACATTGTCAAATCGACAGAGATTATCCCCATCAGCATTACAAGAACAAGAACAAGCATCTACAGCTGAAGGAATAGTTCGTAAATAAAATGTTTCTATTAAATTGTTGCTTACCTACTAATCTCTTTTATTTCTTATGAATCTGTTTAAATATAGGATTTTTTATACTAGAGGGGACAAACGAGCATGCCACTTACTTCACGGCAAGCGACTATCGCGGCACATAGACATCCGCAATATTAGAGTTTTGGCAGTCTTTTGGAAATAAACTTACTTTTTTCTTAAATGTTCTCGTATCGGTCCGAAAAACAGTTGGTGACCGTAATTTACACAATATGGTCGAGCGAAGCAAAAAATTAGTACAAAAACTCACGGTGGTGGATTGTCAACTCTCAAAATGTTGTGGGTGACCCTTAGTATTGTACCTATTAATGTTGTGACATTATTTTAGTCATTTAAATAACACTGAACCCAAATCCTACTTCCTAGTGATTGGTAGCAGGTAAAATTTTGTATGTCTCTGCGAGCTATTATGTCAGGCTATTTTATTCCGGAACAATGTACAGTTCCTGTAGAATTACAGAATTGATGTACATACATACTAATATTATAAATGCGAAAGTGTGTTTGTTTGTTTGTCCTTCTTTCTCGTCTTTCACGAAATTAGAATATTTCCCTGTTTTTCCGCGGAGAAAAGTAGCCTATGTCACTCTACAGCCTCATTCCCGTGGGAAAATCGAATATGTTGCACAAGTTTGTCCTTTTTCCACGTCGCAACAGAGCGTCGGCATGGCATGATTTTTTGTATGGGGATAGTTCTGGCTGTTGTCTTTTTTAGCGGAAAAACATATTCCCGTGGGAAAATCGTATATGTTGCAAAATTAAATTCAGCTAGGTGGCGCCACCGTGATTCTACAAGACGGACGACGGTACGATGGACTAACACAGAAGGTCAGAATATCTGGATTATTATGTCTTTTTACCAAAATTAAGATAAAAAATGTATGGATCTGTATTTTTCCGTGCAGGACCGGGAAAGAGAGCGATACAAAACATAAAATTCACCAGCTGATTTTCTTCAAACGTTTTGGTGCATTGTAATTCACAGAATAGGCGATAACCTCGCAGATGATATTAAGTAATCCGTTGATGCTCTGCCTACCCCGCGAGGGTTACAGGCGTGATTATAAGTATGGATCAGATATAAAATCACCACCTGCCACGCTTTCACTCTTAACTATTATTTAACTGTGGTAGAAACAGTTCTTAGTAAGCCTTACGAGTATTAATAAGCCTTAGTAATATTGAACGGAAATGAATACAGTTCTTAGATGTGGTTATGAATGAACCGGTATTACAATAAGAAAAATTATGCAAAATTAGAAGAAAAATATTTTTTGAGAGTTCTCATTAACTAACGTATACAAAGTTTAAATTGATTCCGCTAGATGTCGTTACTAGGTTTTTAAAACGAGGTAACGAAATGTTTCCTGACATGTACTTAACTCCTGGTTGAGCCGCGCGTCAACTTATAGTGCATACGGTACCTATACGCTTAGATTGTTTCTATTTCGTAGCTTATTCGACTACCTGCTTTCGATTTCGGTTGTTTGTTATTTGTTTTGTGATTTGGTTAAGGTTGAATGGATTTATATTGGCTTTCATTTTCGGATTTGTGTATTTTCTTGAATCGTTTTGTGAGTTGATTTGGTTGGTATTCCTTTATACATATTTAGACTCTAGCTTTGATTTTGGTCGATTTTTTTTGGCTATCGTTTTCGGATTCGTGTTGTGTCTTGAATTGGTTTTGTTGTTTTGATTTTAAAAAATATTTAAAAGGAATATTTATTCCTTTTAGATATTTTGGATTTGCTTTTAAAAAAATATTTAAAAGGAAATTTAATTCCTTTTAGGTATTTTAACGTTTTTTTTTATAAGTAGGTTTTTTGTTATTTCATAATGCCTTGCAAACGTAAGTCCAGCCTTTCAAGAGTATCTCAAAGACAAGCGAAAAGATTAGCTCGATCGCTATAATCTTTAGAAAATGCTGAACTGAGAAGGCAAGAACAAGCGGAGCGTCAAGCTGCTTTTAGAGCATCTGAGACACCTTCTCAACGTCAGCAAAGGCGTCTTGAACAGACAGAGCGTCAGGCTGCTTTAAGAGCTTCCGAAACACCTTCTCAAAGTCAGGAAAGGCGTCTTGAACAGGCAGAGCGTCAAGCTACTTTAAGAGCTTCTGAAATACCTTCTCAAAGTCAGCGAAGGCGTCTTGAACAGGCAGAGCGTCAAGCTACTTTAAGAGCTACTGAAACACCTGCTCAAAGTCAGCAAAGGCGTTTTGAACAGGCAGGGAGCGTCAAGCTACTTTAAGAGCCACTGAAACACCTGCTCAAAGTCAGCAAAGGCGTCTTGAACAGGCAGAGCGTCAATCTACTTTAAGAGCTACTGAAACACCTGCTTAAAGTCGGCAAAGGCTATTCGAACAAGCGGAAGGTCAGGCCGCCTTAAGAGCCGCGGAAACACCTGATGAAACTCAACACAGACTCATTGAGCAAGCTGAACGTCAATCTACTATAAGGGCATCTGAAACACCAGAACAGACACAGGCGCGAAGAGATGCAAATGCACAGCTCCAAGCTGAACGTCGACAAAATTTTCAAAGAAACAATTGGTCGGTTTTTAATGACGCAGCATTCATTATGATCCGTTGATTGATTAAAAAAATCACAGGTTAGTTGTTATCGGACTGATAGACAAGGCGTGTCGATTTTGCAGGGCTTTAAAATGGAAAGATGAGACCGCAGGTATGTGCTGTTCCAATGGTAAAGTGTCTCTTCCGTTACTTGGGGAACCAGAAGAACCTTTGAAAACTCTCTTTTTATATGATGCTAATGAGTCACGGCGCTTTTTAAACAGGATCCGGAAATATTACTCATGCTTTCAAATGACGTCCTTCGGAGTTGACCGGGAAATAATAATGCCGGGATTTTCGCCTACATTTACGGTGCAAGGGCAAATTTATCATAGAATAGGTTCACTTTTTCCAGCTGAAAACGAACAGCATAAATTTTTACAAGTGTATTTTATGGGTGATAAAGAAATTGAGGTAGACCATCGCTGCCAATTTATCCAGGGAGTTGAGAGAGACACAGTGTTCAAAATTCAAAGATTCTGCATGAACGTAACATTTTAGTCAAAAAATTTAAAACTGCTTTAGAAAACCTACCTGAAGAGGATTATAAAGTCGTCATTCATGCAGATCGGACCCCTCGAGGAGAGCATGAAAGGCGCTACAATGTACCTTTGATAAACGAAATAGCAGCCGAAATTAGTGGTGATCAATTTTCACGAGACATTGTCTTGCGAGCACGTGATGATATGTTGCAACGGGTAGCCGATACACACAAGTTTTATAACGCTCTGCAATACCCATTGATTTATTTCAAAGGACAAGTGGGTTATCGTTTTCAAATTCCACTCATTAACCCAAACATAAAAGGAGCCTACTCCGAACAAAAATGTATCATGTATGGATTTTTATGCGTATCATATGATGTTGCGAGAAAATGATTTTAACCTCTTAGCCCGGTGTAGACAATTATTTCATAAATTTTTGGTAGACATGTATGTGAAGGTAGAAAGTGAACGTCTCCGTTATATATCTTTAAATCAAAAAAAGCTGCGCGTTGAGAATTATATACATTTACAAGATGCAGTTTCTAGCGACACGAATGTAAACCCCAGAGATTTAGGTAAAATTCTAATTTTGCTCTCATCATTCGTTAACAATCCCCGCTACCTACATGAGTACACACAAGACACATTCGCCTATGTACGAACTTACGGAAGACCTGATCTTTTTGTTACTTTTACTTGCAATCCCACATGAAAAGAAATAACCGAGGAACTAATGCCGGGACAAAAAAGTACTGACAGACACGATTTAGTTGCTAAAGTATTTAGATTAAAAGTACAAAAATTAATGTATGTAATTAACAAAGGGAAAATTTTCGGAGAGGTGCAGTGTTTCATGTATTCAATTGAATGGCAAAAAAAGAGGATTACCGCGTGCCCACATTCTAATATGTCTTAAAGAGAAGTTGCGGCCCAGCCAAATAGACGACATAATAAGCGCCGAGATCCTGAGCAAGATAAAGAATTGTATGATACCATCGACCGAAATATGATTCACGGTCCATGTGGAGCACGAAATTCAATATGCCAATCGCCATGTATGAAAGGAGGAAAATGTACAGAACAGTGCACAATGACAATGGCTACCCTTTATACAGACGCAGAGCTCCCGAAGATGGTGGCAGGAAAGTTACAATCAACTCTCGCTCTGGAGAGTTCGAAACCTTAGATAACAGCTGGATTGTCCCGTATTCGCCCATTCTATGTAAAATGTTTAATGCCCACATTAATGTAGAAGCATGTAGCTCTGTCCGCGCAATCAAGTATATCTGTAAGTACATAAATAAAGGAAGCGACCAAGCAATATTTAATCTCAGGAGTGAAGGTGAGGCAAATCCCGTTAATGAAGTACAGACCTTTCAAGCAGGGCGTTATGTCAGCAGTAACGAGGCAGCGTGGCGTCTCCTTGGCTTCCCTTTACACGAAAGGCACCCAACAGTTACTCACCGGAAAGAAATTTCCAAGAAAGAATTGCATCACCGCTAAAAACTACACTAACAGCCTTCTTTCAACTTTGTCAAACCGGCCCCTTTGCAAAAACGTTGTTATATTCTGAAGTCCTCCGCTATTGTACTTGGAACACATCTAGGAAGGAGTGGAAACGCCGTA
The DNA here is from genome assembly GCA_907164705.1 of Parnassius apollo. Lineage (NCBI taxonomy): Eukaryota > Metazoa > Arthropoda > Insecta > Lepidoptera > Papilionidae > Parnassius > Parnassius apollo. The sequence continues at coordinate 22,189,192 of CAJQZP010000885.1, read as the reverse complement.
TTCAAGGCGCGCCTGTTGCAAATTGGCCCGGTGTAAAGTCATCAGATGCCCTTGGTCGTGTGTCCATGTAACTAATTTTGAATGTTTCTGTTTACGATTGCTGCTGCACCATGTTCGGGGTCCTACAGGATATAAAGACTTTAAAACTGTCAACGGTCAAGAATGCGCAACTTAAAGAGAAGCATGTGAATGTCTGCATCTTTTAGAAAACGATAATCACTGGGATGAAACCATGGAGGAAGCTGTGCAGTGCCAGTCACCAGCCAAAATTAGGGATCTTTATGCAACTCTCATATCATCTTGCGGGCTATCTAATGCACATGAATTGTGAGGCAAATATAAGGAGTACATGGCGGAAGATATTTTCCGAAGGTTATAGCAGACACACGCGAACATGACATACAATGAACACATTTATAATGAAGCACTTGGAAAAATTGAAGATAAAGTAATGGCAATGGTAGGCAAAAAATTAAGCGACTTTGGAATGATAAGACCTAAGCGAACAACCGAAAATGAACTAAGTGATGAAATTATACGTGAAACAAACTACGATATACCAGCTTTGCAGCAGCAAGTAACCGAATTTGTACCCCGCTTGCTTCCCGAACAAAAACGAGTTTTTGACAAAGTATTAGGACAAATTGAATCTGGAAATGGTGCACTTTTCCTTTTAGATGCCCCTGGAGGAACTGGGATGACATTTTTTAAATTTATTATTAGCGCAAGTACGGAAAGATAAAAACACTGCTGTGGCCGTAGCTTCCTCCGGTATAGCCGCCACGCTGCTAAGCGGGGGGCTGCACTGCACATTCTGTTTTAAAACTCCCCTCTAAATCTAGCCCAGGAACAATCGCCGATCTGCAACTTTAGCAAAAATAGTGCACGAGGTATAATGCTACGACAATGCAAACTTTTAGTGTGGGACGAAAGTACAATGTCGCATAAAAAAGCTGTAGAAGCACTAAATCGAACGCTCCAGGATTTGTGCAGCAATACCGATGTAATGGGAGGAATGGTGGTTTTACTGGCTGGTGACTTTCGCCAAACTTTACCTGTCATTCAAAAGGGCACACCTGCAGATGAAATTAAAGCATGCCAAAGTCGTCTATTTTATGGAACAAGGTGACAAAATTCAGTTTCACTACGAATATGAGAGTGCATTTGTATAATGATATCTCTTCTCTGTGTTTTTTGTTCTTTTTGTCACTCCTCGTACATACAATGCTGGAAACTATGCTGACACACTATTAAAAATTGACGATGGGGGGTTGGAAACGGATTCTGATGGCTGCGTTAAATTGACGAGAGGTTTTTGTAATTTCGTACAGAGTCATTCCGAATTAATTGCGAGCGTTTATTCAGATTTAACAAACAACATGCATGAAGACAAATAGTTATGTGAAAGGGCGATTCTTGCACCAAAAAATGAGAGCGTTAACAAAATAAATTCAGTTATATTAAGCGAAGTAGCAGGAGAAATAACAGAGTATTTTTCAGTAGACACAGTTATGGACACAGAACAGAGCACTTCATATCCCGCAGAGTTTCTAAATACTCTAGATTTGTGTTTAGGCGTCCCAGTCATGCTAATGCGAAATTTAGATGCTCCTCGGTTATGTAATGGGACAAGGCTGCGTGTGACACATCTTGGACGGAACATAATCGGTGCTACAATTTTGACAGGCGTAGGAAAAGGTGAAAATGTTATTATACCACGGATCCCTATAATTCCCACAGATCTTCCTTTTCAATTCAAAAGGTTGCAGTTCCCTATTAAGCTCAGTTTTGCAATGACAATTAATAAAGCGCAAGGGCAAACGTTACAGGTAGCGGGGGTCAACTTAGAAAAACCGTGCTTCTCTCATGGTCAGCTCATCATGTATTATATACATTCTGGGCATTTGACACACGCGAACATACTCAGTATGTAGCATGTTCGCGTGTGTCAAATGCCCAGAATCTCCACATTCTTTCCCCGAATGGAAAAACATATAACATTGTGTACAGTAGCGTCTTAAAATAGTGTTCAGTTAGTTTTTTTTTCCAAAATTCCCACAATCAATTAATCAGAATTCCCACAGATCTTCCCTTTCAATTCAAAATTTCCTATTTAGCTCAGTTTCTTTTCAATTCCAAATGCTGCTGCACCTCTGACGGACCTATTAAGCAAAGTTTCCTTTCAACTCAAAAGGCTGCATCTCTGACGGATCTTTGATTTGGCTCAGTTTCCTTTCAATTCAGAAAACTGCATCTCTGACGAATAATTTAGTAGTTTCTTTTAAAGCTGATCTGAGGATAATTATTAGTTTTTTTATTAAAATACATTTATTTGGAAAGTATTATGTTTTGAGATAATTTTGCTCAGTTTCTTTTTTGCTGCATTTGAAAACTACTTCAATTAAAAAGCAATGGATAGTTCATTTCCCAGTGACCATGCGGGCGAAGCCGCGGGTAACAGCTAGTGATAGATAAGAATACCAGCGTCAAATAGCATCTCAATGCCGTTGTGTTTCGTATGATGAATGTAGAGAACCGGAGTCCTTCTTTACTGGAAACGAAGCATTTCATCTTAGTCCTCAGGCGTGGCAACCGGAGACCCTTTTTTTACTGGGAACGAGGCATTCTATCTTAGTCCTCACGGGTGACAACGCATCTGCATTCTGATTCGTATCGAGGATAGATGTAAATGTCTATGGGCCACAGCAACCACTTACCATCAGGTGGACTGTGTGCTCGTTTGTCGCCCTATCCTATAAAAAAAACTCAGAGACAGGACAGTTACCGACAAAACTGCAAAGACCTCTCAACGTCGACAAAAAAATGGTGGCTAGTTTTTTGTCGTAGAGCGGACATGTGTAATACTACAGTTGGTATACTACATGGTATACTACAGTTGCATTACCCAAAGCTTTTCTAGCTGTGCGGGAGAGAAGATCAAAAACCGGGCTTCGGAGAATCATACTGCATCATGATAACGCCTCTTCACATACACTTTAGAACAAAAGCATTTATTGAGCAATCTGGTATTGCAACTCTACGCAATAGCAGCTTAACACTGCTATGTTTCGAATGGTGAGTGTAGAGAACCGGAGACCCTTTTTACTGGAAACTAGGCATTCCATTAAGATGGAATGCCTCGTAGTTGAAGACTAAGGTCTTCACGGGTGATGACCTGCATTCGCATCTGCATTCTGACTCGTAACCGACGATAGATGTAGATATCTATGGGTCACAGCAATCACCATCAGGTGTACTGTGTGCTCATTTCTCACCCTTATCCTATAAAAAAATTGTTTAAAAAAATTATTAGCTTACATAGTTTATGAGTTAATCAACAAAAACCATTTGTTTTCTATTGTTCTCTCTCTCTCTCAATCAGTTTTTAATACAGTTTCATCACAATCGGTTTAGCCATTCCAAAGTTTAGCCAGGATAGATAGATAGATAACGATGGGCTGATTTCTGCAAATACACGTCTAAGCGCGTGTGGGCAGGAATAATGCAATTATTCGAGTCATTAAATCTCCCCGAAGAAGTTCAACAGTCCTTTGATGTTGCAAGCAACTTTGGAGTGATCTCGGCGTGCTGAGATGTTTAGACCTGTATGCGGCGACCTCCGGACATGTCAGCAAGACGTGGGCCGCCGTTTCGTCCTCCCCCATACATGCTCTGCACTGTGACTATCTGTAACACCTATGGTAAATCCTATACCTTAAAACGATATATATATATATATATATATATATATATATATATATATATCCTATACCTTTAAACGAGCAATTCTTGTGTATATATATATATATATATATATATATATATATATATATATATATATATATATATATATATATAATCGGGTAAATTTTGACATCGTGTTAGTGATCGTAATAGCTCAAATGGATATCGAGCGGTCGCGAAATCGTATTCCCTTTTTTTTCAAGTTCCCTTCTTTTGTGAGAAAATCTATTATTTCAAGCCCTTTTTTTAGTATTTTTTAAAAATACGAAAATTTAGTTAAACTAATTGCACTCATGATTGTTTATTTAAATAACCAGTGCAGTTTTTTCGATTATGTCAATAAGATCAAAAAATATTATTTGTTTCATCAGTGTGTAATTTGGATATAAATGTAATTGAGCAAAGCTCGGTCATCCGGGTACTATTTGTTAAAGGAGCCATGTCCTATGATAGCACTTGTTACCAAAGTTTTTTCCAAAGTTGAGCATGTTGATTAGTGTAGTTTCTACATACTAGCGAACAAATGTTACCAAAGGGGATTGGTATGATCGATTATAGCCCTATATTAGCCAGAGCCAATACTCTTCTGGCCAGTTTGTCTGCTGCATTGTTGCCCCTGGATCCACTGTGTCCCTTTATCCATTATCCCAAACAGACAGAGAACAGAGTAGACAATAATTTTTTAATTAAAATGGTTGTTCATGTCTCTCCAATTTTATTAATTTGTAAATATTTAATGGTATAAGTCATGTCATTATTATATCATTCATAAATTTCAAGTCTATGTTATAGAAATATAAAAGCTTATATATAATATAGGTGAACAGGGACTCGGATTACTCAGAATGATTTCATTTTCCAACCTCTACACAGGTAAAGCGGCAAAGGCCAAGTTTAAATAAAACAACATTAAACTGTTTCAGTATATTTATCTTATAAAATTGTCTTAAATAATAGATTCACACTAAACTTAAGTTGTATGTTTAAGATTATGTGGAATATTTATAATTTTAAAAGAATAAAATTTATCTTGTGCTAGCACAGAAATTAAACATTGCTATTGTGCATTTGCAAATAATATGCTTTGTGGGTGAAAATTGAACACCAGCAAACAAAAATAACTATAAATTAAAAAGAGAAATGTGTTAAAAAAGACTCCAGTATTAGTCATAAACAGGCTACGAGTAAGATGTGAGTGGCTACTCTGATGAGTGTTCTGTGGAGCGGGATAGTACCTTGTAGTAGTCCCCAGTAACTGCTGCTCAAATTATTTGCTACACACCCTGCATCACCGCCTACCCTACACTAAACACATACCACAAGCTTCTTGTTATTCCGGAGTAAACTTTTTATTAAAATTTTGATGCAATAATATCATTACTGATAATTGAAAACTGAAAGTTATATGTTTGACATAACATACATCATATTAAGCATTATGATCTATGCAAGAAATTTATTTTACATGGATATAGACTAACCAAGTCTTTGGAGACAGAATAGCGTATTTCCCAAATTGGGGAAAAAAACTTGGCCTAATCCAATTTCCATAACAGTTACAGTGGATTTAGAAAGTGTTTTGCAAAGCTAGTTTAATCCACACTGATATATAGAACCAACTAAAATCAGGTCATTTAAAATTGTATGCTTTTAGAATAAAAGTGTACCTTAACACTCACTGTCCAGTTTCCATACACAATAGCAATGACACATATGTGGGAAAAATGTTACGTAAATATTAATTATTAAAAATAAATGAGTGTGTTCACTGTGATTTGACTGTTTATGGACAAAACATAGTAAATGTCCCCTTCTTTTAAGTTGATATTTTAATTATCTTGTTTTATTAAATGTTATAATAATCAAAATTCATTTATTATCATTTATCATAACCATGTAGTGGCAGTAGAATATTGTCTACTGTATTGTGAGTGTCATAAGAGGTGGCAGACGTAAGCTGAATCAGGAGATGGACAACAGGAGCTTCCTGATAATAGCTTAATAAAAAAAACTCACTTGTTGATCTGCTCGCCAAGCACAGCAATTATTCCTCCCATTAGATAAACTATAGGCCAGGCCTTTGTTCAGCAGTTATAGTTAAAATTCATTATTACATTTATTTTTTATTGTAATTGCTAATACAATGTACTCTTCATTTGTATTGTATTAAAGATAGCATTGTATCCCTAATTAAATTACAAAAATTAATTACATACAAACTCATAACATGTAACAATTCTTTTTTCTATTATTAAATCCACTAATTTGTTTCTCACTAATCTTGGTTTACAAGATTTTGATAATTTCAAAATTTGCCAAACACTTTTATCTCACATAACCTTAAAACACACAGCACTATGCTTGTCTGAAATGTCTCTACAAAGGTCACCGATCTTTGAACACTACTTATTCATAGGAGGGCCATTCATTAACGGTGGACGCATTTGTCCCATTGGTCCCATAGGACCCATAGGACCCATCAAAGGGCCCATCATAGGAGGTCTCATACCCATCATTGGTGGCATTGGTCCATGTGGCCCCATCATCATTGGAGGTGCCATGGGTCCACCTGGACCCATTCCAGGAGGAGGTAACATACCAGGAGGACCTCCGGGTGCTGGTACTGGTGGTCTAGGACCTCCTGGTGCCATTACTGATGGATCCCAGGGCGGAGGAATAGCTGCACCTTTGGCGCCAAACGGATTTTGGGCAATTTTACCCGCTTTAAAGGCAGCTGTTGTAGCATCAATAAGATGCTGAGCCTGTTCTTCCATCCATTTCTGATAGTAAAACTTAACGTTATCTTTGTGTTTTCTTCCAGTACAATGTGTTTTTCTGACGCTAGGTGAATCATGTGTCAGGTAAGTATCGCAATAATCACAATAGTATTTAGGCATTTTCAATTAATCTAGTAATTTACCTCGTGTAATAACAATCACAATTCACTGGTTCACAGTGTTATTTTTTTACAATGCAAGAGCACTCTCAGAATAGTATGCACACACGCTTTCAACTTTGATGTGTAGCTTGCTACATATTTATTTATCTATGGATGTGACTGTTTTTAGAACTTTTACCTAGCTTGCTACATATTTATTTATCTATGCTTTTACCAAAAACACAAATTACCAATAACAACTGCGTAAGGACGTTTCTGTATATATTACTCTACTCTATGGTAAGGACTGTAACTGCCGACATAAGTCGTGAGCACACTTTTTATTGGTCGATACGACGTTGACCACGCTGACGTTCAACGTGATTGGTTCATTAGTCGATTCTCGTCGTCTATTGGTTTCGAACGTATCATTCGGCTTCCGTACACTTCAGAGCAATAATTTTAATGATAACTTTTTTAGTAAGTTTATTTTCGTTAATTGTTTTTGTCAGCTCGTTGTTAATTGTTGTTTGTGTATTCCTTGTTATTAATTGTTTTTGTTATTTCTTGTTTTTAATTATTTTTGTTGTTATAATTTAAGTGTTCAGATTTTGGTCTAAATATGCAGAGAAGGAAGAATTCGGTGTTAAATAGACAATCCCGACAAATTTTCTATTCAGTATTTAGTTACATGAAAAAATTAGGTACTGCGAAAAACATCATAGACGTATATAAACAGACTGCTGAGGCGACTAATGACAGTTCTGTTTGCGCGCCGCCCCCGAGCGGTCGTGCATACAGTTCTTTCGCGCCTCCGACCCTTCGGTAGCGCAACCGCTTGCCCGCGCGCCCCGCTCTCCCCGGCTAACACCGGCCGAGCAGACGCCGTTGGTGAGTCACTTTGTTTTTCGCATCGTTCTTGCCCCCTTGCTCAGGCGGGGAGGCTTGAGCGCGCTTCGCTTGTTTTGTTTTATTTTTAATTTTTCTGTTATTGTTATTGTTTTTGTTATACTGTTACTTGTTGTATTGTTGTATACTGTTCTTAGAGAAGATCGTCTCTTGCTCTTCTCAGAGCGAGCCCTTGTTCTTTTCAGAACATAGGGACCCCAGCTTCTGGAATAGAACGTTAGTCCTCCCCATCTGCCCCAAGGCCCTGTTCTTCTCAGAACAGGGACCTCTAGTTTCATAAGACTCAAATCGTCTCCCCCCGTCCGACCAACATGTCTTCCATGGATGCTAGCCAAATTTTGGCTCTTTTCCCACCAATTTTTAAAAACCCAAGGCGTAGACCTTGATAGCTTCTAGATCAATCTTACTCCCCGTGCCCCTAAGGAATGTGTACCCCCCGCCCGCCGTCGCTGCTTTCCTCGCGACCCAAGCGGCTGCCCCGCAGTCCGACTCGCCCGCGTCCCCCTCGGATTCTTCCGACTCCGAAGGAACCATAACCGACTCCCAAGCCGAATTCACGTTAGTGAAATCTAAGCGCGGCCCGAAACGCGCTGCCACTTCTCGCACTCCCCCCGCCTCAGCGGCCGCCGCCGCCCGCACTCCCTCCGCCGCTGCCTCTACCTCCGCAGCTCCCATCGTTGCCCCTACTTCCGCAGCCCCATACGCTGCCGCCTCACAGTCGAAAGACAATACCGCCAAGCCAGCAACCCGCTGCGCTCCCGAACTGGCCAAAAACCAAGTCCCGCCCCCTGTCTTTCTCAGAGACAAGGCGAAATTCACCCAATTGTCCAAAACCCTCTACGATAAGGGTTTCAAATATGACCAAGCCACTAATGTCGGCGAGGCCATCAAAATTATACCGGCGTCTATAGAAGACTTCCGCAACATAACCCGCCTATTCACGGCCGAGCGTGTGTCCTACCACACATACGCCCTTGCCGAAGAAAGGAAAGTCAAGGCAGTCCTCCGCGGAGTTCCCTATGAACTCGCAAACGAAGACATTCTGGAAGACCTTAAATCCCAAGGCTTCCCCATTGAAGGTGTGCATAAAATGCACAGCAGCAGGGGCGAAAGGTTTAACCTCGCCCTCCTCGTTCTTACCAATGTGCCGGAGGCGAAGGCCATTTTCCGCGAGGTACGCACTGTGTGCGGCCTGTCGCGTGTTAAGGTCGAAGCCCCTCACCGGCGCGGTTACCCAGCGCAGTGCCACCGCTGCCAACTATATGGACACGCGGCAGCCAACTGCTCAGCTCCACCCAGGTGCATTAAGTGCCTAGAACCCCATCACTCGAAAGTGCCCACGGCCCAAAAACGCCGAATCCCCACCCTCATGTGTCCTCTGCGGACAAACAGGCCATCCGGCCAATTTTAGAGGCTGCCCTCGCGCCCCTCGCCCACCTCCGAGCCGCAAAGCTCCACCACAGGTCAATGACCGAACCTTCCCGGCTCTTGTAAGCCGCAAGCCCAGCCAGGGCCAGCCCCTACCTCAGCCCCCTCAGGGCTCATCTCAGCCCACACAGGGCATCTATCGGCCCCCACAGGGCCCCTATCGGCCACCTCAGGGCCCTCCTCGGCCCCTTATGAGCCTTCCGCTCTCTCAGCCAGCGCCGCTTCCAATAAACCCCTGGTTCCAAAAGGAGTCAAATATCCCGCGGCCCTCCGCCGACCCAAAAAACAGACAGACTCTGTAGTAGAGTCCCTAAACCTTAACACACTCAATAGGATCAATTTGGACGAAATCCTTATCCTTGCGGGTAAACTGAGCACAGCTCAGTCCCCTCAAGGCCGCCTCCTTGCTCTTACCGAGCACATCAACCTTCTAAGGTCCTTATAATTAAATTATGCCGGAGCCCTCTGCTCCCGCAATATCTCACGGTCGTATCAAACCAAAGGGTTTGTCGCTTGTTTCATTCAATATCCGCGGTCTGCGAAATAACCTCCCAGAGCTTAGGCTTTTTCTACGAGATCGCGAAGCCGATCTCTTACTCCTACAGGAGACCCATCTCAGCCCCAAGGTCTCAAAAGGCCTTACTATTAAAAATTATTCACTTATACGTAACGATAGACCCGACCGCAAAGACGGCGGTACTGCCATCTACCACAAAAAGTCCCTTCATTGCTCCCACATATCTACTCCGTCGCTTACCAGTATGGAAGCCACTATCACTAGACTAGCCATGACTGGACACCAGTCAATCATTATAGCCTCTTGCTATATCCCTAGCGGAACCCTCCCCGTCAAGAGTGATTTCAAAGCCATCCTTGCATTAGGCGACTCAGTCATTATGTTTGGAGATTTTAACTCCAAGCATACTGAATGGGCCTGCCGCACTACTACCAGTAGTGGCAGGGTGCTGCTCAATATCACTCAGTCTCTCGACCTGACTGTCTACAGCCCCCCTCACTGCAACCCACTATCCCGACATTGTTACCTACGCTCCTAATGTGCTAGATTTTGCTCTAGTTAAAGGAGTTTCCCTTAACCTTAGAGTAATCGAGCCTCTCGACGATCTAGGATCCGACCACCGTCCTGTATCCCTCCTTCTTGGCCATCAGCCATCTCCAACTCCCACTTCCAAAACCTACACCAACTGGAAGTGCTTCAAGAAGTCTCTAGCCTCGGCTATAGACTCTCCGGACCCTCCCATAACCCTTTCTTCCGACGCCCTCGACAGTGCGGGGAAAATAGACACCGCGGTCAAAAATCTCACCTCACTTATAACATCCTCTCTTAAAGAGAATGAAAAAGTTGTCCCGGTTGCTAAAACTAGTCTTCCCCTAGATATTAGCAACCTGTTAAAAGCCAAAAAAGCTGCCCTCCGTAGAGCTGCACGCTATCCCACTCCCGAATATAGACTCGCGGCCCACCGCCTTCAACGCAAACTGCGTTACCGCCTCCAAGACTACAGAGACCACGAAAAGGGCAATCTCATGGAGAAAATCTCTCCCTCTCACACAGCGTACTACCGGATGGCGAGAGCCCTCAGGATAGACGCTATAACCCATACTCCCCCCTCTGTCTCGTCCCGACGGCTCCATTGCCTTCGAAGACGAAGAAAAGGCTGAGTGCTTCGCGGACAGCGTTGCCGCTCAATGCTCTCCTAGCTCACAACCCACTGACCCCTTACACATCCAACTAGTGGAGGACGAGGTCCGACGCAGGAACTCGCCCCCTACCGCCTCTGACCCTATCACTGTGGCCAAAGATGAGATTTCATCTACCATCAAAGGACTTAAGCCCAAAAAAGCACCGGGTGCGGATGGTATCTCCAACCAAGCCCTCAAACACTTCCCGGAGCAGGTAATCGCCTTACTGGCCATTATCTTTAACGCCTGCTTCGAATTCAGTTACTTTCCCACCTCTTGGAAAGAGGCAACTGTCATTGGCATTCCCAAGCCAGGCAAACCTCTCCACCTCCCCTCCAATCACCGTCCCATCAGCCTCCTCAAGGCCATGGGCAAACTTTTCGAACGAGTCATTCTCGTGCGCTTGAGGCGCCATTTGTTTCCCACAGACGGCGACCCTCTTGTCATCCCACAACAATTCGGGTTTCGATCCAAACACTCGTGCCCCCAACAAGTTCACCGCATAGTGGAATACATCCTCAGCGGTTTTTACCCTCGCCGTCAAAAAACCATCGCGGTCTTCTTTGACATTGCCAAGGCATTCGACAGAGTCTGGCACGAGGGCCTTATCTACAAACTGTACGACTTAGGCCTCCCAGATCATCTCGTTCGCCTTGTAGCCTCCTATCTGAAGGATCGTACCTTTCGTTTTAGACACGAAGGCACGCTATCCTCTACCCGTCAAATAAAAGCCGGTGTCCCTCAAGGCTCTGTGCTTGCTCCCCTCCTACACATACTATTCACCAACGACATCCCGTCGAATGGTGTCAAACTAGCCCTCTTTGCAGATGACACAGCCCTTTACTCCAAAGGCAACTCACTACCACAGATTCGGAACAAGATCCAAAAGTCAGTAAGCGACTTAGGAGCTTGGTTCCAAAAATGGCGTATCGACGTAAACCCGGGGAAAAGCTCCGCCGTTTGCTTCGAATATAAACGACGTCGTCTCACCATCACTCCGCCAATCAGGATGTTAGGAACCCCTGTCCCATGGCAAACTAAAGCCAAATACCTAGGCGTCACCCTTGATGCAAGGCTCACTTTCGAGCCCCATATCAAGAAGGTTACTCGCACCGCACGTTTTTACATGGGTAGGCTCAACAGCATGTTGGGCAGACACAGTAAAATGTCCCTCCGCAACAAGCGAACCCTATATAAGGTCTGCATACGACCTGTCATGACCTACGCGGCCCCCATTTTTGCACATGCTAAACCCAAAGCTATCAATGAACTTCAAATAGTTCAAAATCTATTCTGTCGTAGGGCCACTAACTCGCCCTATTATGTCCGTAATGCCGACCTACATCGAGACTTAGAGCTCCCAACAATCCAGCAGTTCCTCAAATCACTCTCTGAGAGATTTTTCAAAGCCTCAGAGTCCCACCCAAATCATCTCATTCGTGAGACAGCTGCCTATGCAGCCCCTATCCACACTCGCTATAGTGTGCGCAGACCGAGAAACTCTCTCTCGGACCCCCCCAACAAGCTTTCGGCTGACCTGAACTGCCTCCTGGCGGCTCAGGCCGAGCCTACATAACACATCCCTTAATCTGCCTTAGTTAGGCACTCTTCTAAGCGGCTTTCGCCGCTTGCGCCCTCCTTTCTGCCAAGGAGGGTCGCGTTCGTATACGGCTTAGAGATCTCTAGTCAGATCGTTAAGCCAATTCCTAAAAGGTTGGGTTTAGTGGGTAAAAGTCACCACATAACCACGCAGCCGACTGCGTGGTATGCTATGAGCATTCCCAACCTCCCTCCCCCGCTTTCCGGAGGGTTGCCCATATTTGCTTCGGGCGCAAAAAAAAAAAAGCGCGCGCGTCATTCCGCATGTGGCATCGCTTCCGAGCGGTCGCATTCCGGTAGTCCGCGCTTTCGTTCCTGTACGGTAGTGCTCTCCCGCTCTCGCGCCCCCCGCTGTCCCGCTCGCGCTGTACAGCGCCGACGCAGTGCTCAGTCCGCCGGCGGCATCGTTCTCGGACGGTCGCCTCCAGGTGGTCCGCGCTTCCGTACAGTGTGGTACGGTATGGTAGTGCTGTCGCGCTCTCACGCGCCTCCGCTGTCCTGCTCACGCGGAACAGCGTCGAGGCTGCCGGTGAGTCACTTTTACGCTACAGTTCTTGCCCCCCTGTCTTCGGGCAGGGAGGTCTGACTGACTTCCGCTTTTCATTGTCATTTTTCATTTTCATTTTCACTTTTCATTTCATTTTCATTTTCATTATCATTTTTAATTTTTTTTTACTGTCTCCTTTATTTGTTGTGCTCTTGTTATTCTTGTATTACGTGTATAGTGTGTCGTAGTACGTCTCGCGATCTAGTCCCTGTTCTACCGAGAACAGGGACCCGTCCTCATCTTTACCTAGCCTAGCTTACTGACCCAAAATGGCCACACCCAGTATCACTGAGTCCCTCGCCGCCCTCATTAACCATTTCGGTTTAAGTGCAACGAGACGGTCCTCGCCGCCATCGCCACCATCGCCGCCCAGGCTACCCTCCCTGCCCCTCAGGCACACCTTCCGCCGCCGGTAATCGCGTCTTACCTCGAAACGAGGAACTCCTTTGCCCCCCCTTGAATCTGCCCCCTTAGAAATGGAGTACGCATGCTCCGAGTCCTCGGCGCCATCCTCCCGGAAGAGGCGCGCCACTACTACAGGCTCCGGTTCATCGGAGTCCTCTGACTCCGACGGAACCGGGGAGTCCACATTCACTGCCGTCAACTCCAAGCGCAACGGAAAGCGCGCCGCGATAAAACGCACCCCGCCTATCTCAGCGGCCCCTGCCGCTCCTCCAACTTCCGCAGCCCCCGCCGCTGCCGCCATCCCGCTCATGTCCCTTGACATCCCAACCCCATCTAAACCTTCCTCTCGATGTGCTCCAGTCCTTGCTAAGAAGCAAGTCCCGCCCCCCTGTCTTCCTAAGAGACAAGGCCAAATTCACCAAACTGTCGAAAACCTGCTACGACACAGGAATTAAGTACGACAATGCCGTCAACCTCGGGGAGGCTATCAAAATCATCCCCAGCTCGATCGAGGATTTCCGAAAACTCACCAGGCTTTTCACAGCCGAACGAGTCTCCTACCACACCTACGCTCTCCCGGAAGAGCGTAAAGTCAGGGCCGTCATCCGAGGCGTCCCCTTCGAGTTCTCGAACGAGGAAATACTTGAGGACCTTAAGTCCCAAGGCTTTCCCGTCGAAGCCGTGCACAAAATGCACAACAGAACGGGCAAGAGATACAACCTTGCCCTAGTAATCCTATCGAACGTGCCGGAGGCTAAAGCCATCTTCCGGCAGGTACGCACAGTGTGTGGCCTGTCGAGGGTGAAGGTAGAGCCCCCACATAGGCCCGGTTTCCCGGCGCAGTGCCACCGCTGCCAACTTTATGGTCACGCGGCGGCCAACTGCTCCGCCCCACCCAGGTGCGTTAAGTGCCTAGAACCACATAACACGAAAGAGTGTCCCCGGCCCAAAGACGCCGAATCCCCGCCCGCTTGTGTCCTGTGCAACTAGACAGGACACCCGGCTAACTACAGGGGTTGCCCACGCGCACCTCAACCTCGCCTCGGTAGGCAAGCTCCACCGCCGGTGAATGACCGCTCATTCCCGGCCCTCCAAAAACGGCCCCGTCAGGGCCTTTCTCAGCCCATCCAGGGCTTCTCTCGACCCTCTCAGGGTCCCCCTAGGCCCCCTCAGGGCATAATTCGGCCCCCTCCAGGCTTCTCCAAGCCAATGCAACCTCCAGTCTTTCCCTGGGGGCCCAAAAAGGCAGACACACCGCGGACAACGTCATACGCACATGAGGCAGAGCCCACAATCGACGACTACAACACGCTATATTCCGCTATTAGGAATATCGATGTTAGGGAAATAACCGTAGTATCACGCAAACTGCGCGCGGCCAAGTCCCCCCAAGAACGTCTCCTCGTTCTTGCGGAACACAATAACCTTCTGTTAGCGTTGTAAGTTAAGTTATCTTAATTAACTTAACTTCAATGACTGAGCAAATTAACCTACCAAGATCTCAGGGTCGTATCAAACCTAAGGGTTTATCGCTTGTATCATTTAATATTCGCGGCTTGCGAAACAACCTCCCAGAGCTCAAGCTCTTTCTTCGGAATCGTGAAGTCGATTTCCTCCTCCTACAGGAACCTAATCTCAAAGCTAAGGACACTAGAGGCCTTTCTATTAAAAACTTCTCTCTTCTACGGCCATCTATTACAAGAAGACACTTCATTGCTCGCCCATTTCTACTCCGCAGCTTACCAACATGGAAGCCACGTTATGCAGGCTAGCTATGACTGGACATCAGTCCATCCTCATAGCCTCCTGTTACATCCCTTCAGGAACCTATCCCCTCAAAAAAGATTTTGAGGCCATTTTATCTTTAGGCAAAACCTTACCTTAAAGAAAACCACTCGGAGTCTGTTAATAGTGGACAGTTCGTCTCCACTATTACAGGAGATTTTAACTCCAAGCATACTGAATGGACATGCCGCACTACGTCCCCTAGTGGCAAGATACTGCTCGATATCACGCAGTCTCTTGATATTACCGTCCATAGTCCTCTCGGTGTTACTCACTTTCCCGATAACACCGATCACGCCCCCGATGTGTTGGATTTTGCGTTACTCCAAGGAGTTTCTCTCAACCTCAGAGCAATCGAGACACTAGACGATCTAGGATCCGATCACCGACCGGTCTCCCTCATTCTTGGCCATCAGCCACCTCCCCCAACACACACGAAAACCTTCACTAACTGGAAGGGATTCAAGGAGTCCCTAGCTAAAGCTTTGGACTCACAGGACTCTACCATCTCCCTACCGTCGGACTTAGATAGTCCCGAAAAAATCGACACCGCGGTCGATTCACTCTCCACCCTTATTAAATCTTCTCTTAAGGAGAACGAAAGGGTCGTCCCGGTTGCTAACAATAGTGGGCTTCCCCTACATATTAGCAACCTATTAAAAGCCAAAAAAGCTGCTTTCCGGAGAGCAGCAAAATATCCCACCCCCGAATATAGGCGCGCGGCCAATCGTCTTCAACGAGAACTCCGCTTCCGCCTCTCTGAATTTCGAGACCTCGAAAAGAGTAAGCTCATGGAGAATATCTCTCCATCTCACACAGCGTACTATCAGATGGCTAGAGCCCTCCGCATAGACGCTATCGCCCACACTCCCCCTCTCTCCCGTACCGACGGCACGGTTGCCTTCGAGGACGAGGAAAAGGCTGAGTGCTTTGCAGATAGCATTGCCGCTCAATGCTCTCCTAGTTCTCAACCCGTCGACCCCTCTCACGTCCAGGCAGTGGAGGATGAGGTCCGCCGCCGGAACTCACCCCCTACGGCCTCCGAACCTATCTCTGTGTCCAATGATGAGATCTCATCCCTCATCAAAGGACTTAAGCCCAAAAAGGCTCCGGGCGCGGATGGCATCTCCAACCAAGCCCTAAAACACTTTCCTGAGCAGGTGTTAACCTTTTTATCTATTATCTTCAACGCCTGCTTCAACCTCAGTTATTTTCCCACTACGTGGAAAGAGGCTACTGTGATTGGAATTCCCAAGCCAGGCAAGCCTCTCAACCTCCCCTCCAGCCATCGCTCCATTAGCCTCCTCAAGGCAATGGGCAAGCTCTTCGAAAGAGTCATCCAAACGCGTATGAGGCGCTATCTGTTTCCCACAGACGGCGACCCTCTTATCATTCCCCACCAATTCGGTTTCCGAGCCAAACACTCATGTCCCCAACAAGTTCACCGCATTGTGGAATATATCCTCAGCGGTTTCTATCCTCGTCGTCATAAGACCATCGCGGTCTTTTTCGATATAGCTAAAGCTTTCGATAGAGTCTGGCACACAGGCCTCATCTACAAGCTCTACAAAATAGGTCTCCCCGATCGTCTAGTTCGTCTCGTGGCCTCCTATTTAAAACATCGTACCTTTCGTTTCAGACACGAAGGCACGCTTTCTTCACAGCGAACTATCAAGGCTGGTGTCCCTCAGGGCTCAGTACTTGCTCCTCTGCTGTACATCCTGTTCACCAACGACATTCCCATCCCGTCGAAAGGTGTTCAACTCTCCCTCTTCGCAGACGACACTGCCATCTACTGCAAAGGTGTCTCACTACCCTTCATACGGAACAAGATCCAAAAGTCAGTTGATGACCTAGGAGCTTGGTTCAAAAAATGGCGCATCGATGTGAACCCGGAGGAGAGCTCCGCCGTTCACTTCGATTATAAACGACGCCGTCTCAAAAACACTCCACCAATACGTATGCTAGGGACCCCAGTCCCCTGGCATACGTCCGCCAAATATTTAGGTGTCACTCAAGACACAGGGCTCACTTTCAAGCCCCACGTCAAAAGAGTAACCCGTCACGCACGATTTTATCTGAGTAGGCTGAACAGTATGTTGGGCCGACACAGTAAAATGTCCCTTCGAAACAAGCGTACCCTTTACAAGGTCTGTATACGACCAGTCATGTCCTACGCGGGCCCCGTCTTTGCCCACGCAAACCCTAATATTTTAAATGAACTCCGAATAGTTCAGAACCTCTTCTGTCGTCGAGCTGCGAACGCACCTTGGTACGTCCGTAATGCCGACCTTCATCGGGACTTAGAGCTCCCAACAATTCAACAATTTTTTAAAAAACTCTCTGAGAACTTCTTCAAAGCCTCAGAGTCGCACCCAAACCATTTAATTCGTGAGGCAGCTTCTTATGCAGCCCCACCCCCCTCTCGCTATCGTGTCCGCAGGCCGAGAAACTCTCTCTCGGACCCGCCTAATAAACTTTCAAACGACCTGAACTGTCTCCTGGCAGCTCAGGCCAACTCTAATTAAATAAAATTATTGAAATAACTAACATTAATTTGCCTTCGTAGGCACTCCCTCAGCGGCACTTAGCCGCCTGCGCCCTCTTTTCCCAAAAGAGGGTCGCTCATGATAAGGCACAATAGAGCTTAATCAGCAGGTTGCCTGTCCCCAAAGGCGGTTTTTAGAGGGTATCACTTAGGGTCCCCGGTAGGACAGTGAGCCCCTCATAACCACGATAGACCGGCTATCGTGGTATGCGTAATGCATTTTCCGCCTCCCTACGTATAGGGTAGCCCTTTAATTGCTTCGGGCGCAAAAAAAAAAGCGACTAATGTCTCAGTAGCTACTGTACGGCGCACCGCAACACCAGATTTTATGGAAGGCATATCACCTCTTCCTTTATACATTAAATACTTTATAGTAGATAATAAAATAACGGACATGAATATCTGCAACATTACTGTATCAAAGTAAAAGTTGATGTGTTCGAGTAAACATTTTCATAAAGTCGCCGAAAATATTAAATTACGAATTGAAATAATAAAGGTATCCAATAATTTTGCCCGACAGTGTACCTACCTCCCACCCATTGAAGTAATATGTACTTACAGTAATATGTACATACATACTAGAACTGCTATTTCAAACAAAAAATGTCCGCTACTCTGTGTTAGCGCGGTTGTTTTTTTATCATAGAATAAACATAGGTAGAATGATCAGTAGGTAATAGAAGATTGTATTGTTAAATAGGTAAATTATATTAAAAACAATTTTTAAATTTTGTCAATTATTTTGTATATTATATTTGTTTATTTAATATAATATTACATAATATTATATCACAATTACATTTTAATGATATTTTTATCTCAATATTTTATAAAGTATATTTATAAAATATTTTATATTTATATAAAGTCAAATATAAAAAAACATACTAAATTTATGTTTTACAAAACTTATTAATATAACATTTAAATTACAAATATATTTATTTAAATTAGAATAAGAGTCGTTCATAAATGCTGGGCACGCGAGAGTTAAAATGGACGAATTTATTCCACTTTGACTTTGATGTGGAAACCTAAAAATAAAATAAAAAGATAATGAGCAGATTTAAATATAAAACAATTTAGCCTAATTACGATAACTTATATATGTTTCTACAAAAAAAAAATGTATATACTAATATATTCGTCCTATAATTAAGTACCCACAGAAATGTCGCATCTGAACAAATTAATTTCATAATCTATATTCCATGACACGAGATGGCGTTAGTTAGAAATAATTTGTTTTATTATTTATTACTTTTTTATTGATTACGTATCTTGATAACCCATGAAGAGTAATTCCTTGATTTACTGACATTTATTGAATTATTTGTGCAATATCTAAGTATACACTACGGCATATATTTATCAAGAGATTTTTTTAAATCAACACAAGACGCGATAACTCTACAAGCGCCTAGCGAGTACTGATTGAAGTGCGGTGTACGCACCGCAGTTGAATGGAACAGAGTAGCTGAATGCAGTGTCGCCTCTAGTACGTAGTACGTAATAGCTCAATGCTCCCACCACAGTTTATCTGTGCTCACCACTCGTGTCGGCAACGTGTACAGTCTACAAAATGTTACAAACAAAACAGTATATAGTGATCTGTGCTGTGCTACAAAATTTCCACTTCTCTAACCTCCATGATTCTTTCCATAGATTAATGTATATATACTAGAGCTACAGAATTCTTTCATACAGTTCAAAGACAATGTACGTGACATGGCGGTCTGAAACGTTATGGTTTCTCTATCTGTGCCCCTATATATAAAAAAGTACTCTGTGCTGTGCCCTGTTTATCAAAACTTACAAGCCTTGTATTACAAGCAATTTTCCTGTAAAAAAATAATTATTACAAATATGTGTTTATCAAAACTATACGTGTAAATTACAAGTTACAAGGGTCATTATTTATTTCACAAGTATATTTTTACACTTGTATTCGTGAGTTTGTTCATCAAAAATCTCTTGTAAGTTACAATTTGTAGAAAATCATAGCAAATCCAAAGAGTGTCTGGCGACTCTCCGTCTTACAAGTGTCACAAGTAGTATTGTAATATTTTTTAAATTAGATTATTCTTTTTAAAATGTGGTCAAGTGACTCAAGCGATGATGAAAATATTAGAATAATGGAACCAAGAACATATAGAACAAGAATTGACAACGGTCATCTGGAGCCGACCTATGAATTTAATGAAAGGTTTCGACTTAAAGCTGAAAAATTGGAACAATTAATTAACATTTTGGGTAGCCATTTAGAAAGAAATAGAAACAGAAACCACGCCCTGTCAACTAAATTAATATTACAAATAGCTCTACATTAGTTGGGAACCGTAGGTCAATACCATGCAGTTTCTGACATGCACGGTGTAACAAAAGGCAGTGTATGCAATGCAGTCTACAGTGTTGTAGCAGCCATCAATACCGTAATGTTTGAAAACTACGTTCAATGGCCGAATGATATGCCGGAGGTGGTACAGAAGTTTCATATGTTGAAAGGAATGCCATTAATTTGTGGCTGTCTAGATGGTACCTTGATAAAAATTGATGCCCCACATCAACATGAAGAAGTATTCGTAGATCGACACGGAAATCATTCCATTAACTATTTGGTTGTGTGCGGTCCTGACAAAAAGTTTTACTATTCCTATGCTAATTGGCCCGGAAGCACCCATGACAGTAGAGTTTTAAGAAACAGTCAGTTAAATGAGCAATTTGAAAAATACTGGAGACCTATTGCACAAGGGGTTCTCCTTGGCGACTCTGCGTACCTCTGAAGGAATGGCTCGTTACTCCTATAGTAATAGATGGCAACGATGAAACAAATATCAGATTTCTTAATGCTCATAAATCGACTCAGCGTGTTATTGAAAATGCTATTGGAATTTTGAAAGAAAAGTTTCCATGCTTAAATTATTTAAGAATTCAACCCACAATTGCTTGCAATATTTTTAATTGCTGCGTGACCGTGTAACTTTATTAAAGAAACTGAAAATGAAGACGACGAGTTCTCAAAACGAAAACTACTCTGATTCTGATTCTGATGAATGTATTTGAAGGCGTCCAAGACAGTGGCGAAGCTAGAGCTCCAAGCTAGAGCAAGCCTAAGATATAAATTGATAAAAATATAGATTGATGTTTTAACAGTTTTATAAAAATACACCAATCTTGATCTGTCTCCACGCTTCAATTTCATATTCAGTGCTGTCAAGGGCGTGTTTAACAAAGCACACAGAAGGCATACCACTGCTAGATAGATTGTATTACATATCAGCAATTGCATAGCTTCGGTGGCTTTGAAGAAAGCCGTTTGGGTTTGTTTAAGCGAAAGAAAAAAAATATCTACATCCAATATAATACATGAACAAAAGTAAAACATGAACGAAGTACAAACAAACTATGTACAAAATTAAAAAAAGAATTATTTACATTCTAATGAATAAGAGATAAGTGGAATCGTCTCGCTTTCTTACGGAAAGATTTAATTACGTCCACATAAAATGTTGGTGAACGTTTTAATTGTACCAATAACTGTTTTTAATTGCGATAATTGATAAGTCTGAAATACACTCTTAACCTTATGTATTATCTTAACAAAGTTTAAAGATTTCCTCTCCGATTATCACTTTAACACACTTCAATTCATCACAAGGAACACTATTATCCTCCATTGTCATTAAAAATCTTTAAAAATGCATAAATTTTGAACTCTTAATATTAAATCGCTTAAGATAAGCACACAGAGTAAATAAACATTGAAACGTGAAATGAACTTGCAAACGTATTGCCCGCGCGCCTCCGCTTTTAACAAATTTATTCCCAAAAGCCTGGCTTTAAATCTCTATACTAATTGCTATATATACAATCGTAGTTATATTTCATTATAGAATAGTTTGCCATAAGTTAGAAAGAGATCGATCGTCTTCTCGAAAGCTTCGTAAAAAGCGCACGCTATATCACCACCGTTTGAGTACCATCTTTATTTAAAATTATATTGTCGTTCGTTATTAATAAAATTTGATTTGAGTTATCCTGAATATAGCCGCATTTAATTGTATTTTCCTGAGGCCTGTGCCTTTTAATTTTGTGTTGTTTTATTGTTTTGGTCAGTTCTGAAGGCTCGACATCTAATTTTCGTTCCATTTCTAATATTTCTAGTGTTAATATGTAATTTAGCAATTCGAGGAACTCCAATTGTAGATCAAGTTTTCTTTTCTTTTTTTCGTTGTTTCGATCCTTTCCGGACAATTTTAACATTACTTTTATCCGTAAACAAACCTGCGAAAATTTTCTCCAGCCGACAAATAATAATAAATAAAAAATAACTTGTTTCAATTACTAGGTCGTTGTTTCATTTTAGCATGAGTACGATTTTTTTATTGCAGATAATTAGTTGATTTCTGTTTTTTGTGGCTGATTTACACATATCAAGTCTTTATAAATGACTTTTATGCTAAATTCATTGTTTACATGCATTAAGTCACTTAAAATTTAGTCAAATTTTAGTTAATTACTGAATATCTGTCTGCGGTGAATTCTTTGTAGCTACAAAGAATTGAGATCACCGCAGACAAAACCGCGAGAAAACCTTGCTTTACCTGCAAAACTTATCGTTTACATTTAAATTACTAGAGCAGTTTTGACTTGTTGGTTTCAGAGACAAGTCAGGAACATCATTTTGATCAATGTCACTATTGTCTAGTACTGAAGCTGAAGTCGTTGGTTTTACAACTGTTCCATCAGTCATAGGCGAATCTTTGCCCGGTTCAACATCTATTTCATTAGTTATAGGCGAATCTTTGCTTATGATCTCCAATATAAGGTCATCTATTGGAGTCAAAATGCTTTCTTTCCCGCCGCCAGTTCCAGTTGCTCTTGCATTATCTCTTTTACTCTGAAAGTAAACAAACAAAAAAGCACCTTTTAAAAATATTCTAAAAATCACTCAAAATTAAGCAATGCAAAAATAATAAAAAGATGTTCCAAAACAAGGAAAAAAAAACAACCAAAGATGTTTTATAGGTACACATACCGTGTTGCTAACACATCGCACCGTTCACAGTGACGCCAATCTTTGATTCATGTGTGCGTGAGGTGTTTGATTCATGCCACGTGACGCGCATATCTTACGTACCATGCCTGCATTAGTGTGCGTGACTTCGGCAATAATAGTGCGAATCGATTGCCCAAAAATTTGGGAGATTTTATATTTCATTCATATTGACATACCTGAGTGTAAAATATGTGTTCGAAGCGTGTGCATTTGTGTACGTATGTGAATGGGGATATACACACACAAGGGATATGGGTGGTTATATGTGTTTTATGTAGGTCTGTACGAAAATCGCACTAAAATAGTGAAGATAGTAGTAATAAAAACTAGATATAATTAATGTAACAGTTAAAAATAAATCAAAAATCACATTAGATATTTATGTATCTAACATATATTGAACTAATCTATTATTATTGAATATGTATAGAGTACTACACTTTCGTACCTTAAAACCCAAAATATTGACGCGAAGACATTAATTATTTTTAATCTTAAGTAAAATGACGTACAAAAGTAAGTTTGGTTAAGTGTAAACTTCGGC
The DNA here is from genome assembly GCA_907164705.1 of Parnassius apollo. Classification (NCBI taxonomy): domain Eukaryota; kingdom Metazoa; phylum Arthropoda; class Insecta; order Lepidoptera; family Papilionidae; genus Parnassius; species Parnassius apollo. The sequence continues at coordinate 22,166,045 of CAJQZP010000885.1, read as the reverse complement.
CAAGAGATAGCAAATGTTTACTTTTTTTTAAATTTACAGTTTCATGACTAGATCAAATCATTGCGTAAAATCAATTAAATCCTGCCACTGGAAGACGATAAAAGATTGTGTGTTTAAAGGCTACATTTTGTACTGTGAAACCTGTAAATAAATAAAAAAAATATAAAATCAATGTTGATTGTGTTAGTGCTACAGGACATTATATTATAATTATATAATAAACAATAATATAACATATAACAAATAATAATATAACATAATTATTATAATAATATAATTTAATCACACAACTAAAGCCCTCATTAGTAATGTAACGGTAAAAGAATTTTCAAAATCAGTCAAGTAATTTTTGAGATAAACCAAATAAAACATATTCATAGAAAGTAGTGCCATCTATAATAAAATACATCCTACATTAGACATCTTTAATTTTACATAACACTCTAGTGGTAAAAGAATTTTCAAAATCGGCCAAGAACTGTACGCGTTTAGCTAAAAAACATATTCGTTGATGGTAGTGCCCTCTATATTAAATAATAATACATCCTACATTTCACAGTCATAATAGCATTCTAATGGTGAAATAATTTTTTAAATAGGTCAAGTAGTTTTTGAGCACCATTCCAAAAAGCGATTCAGCTTAGCCAACCGCACACACAGTAAAATCATAACCATCCTTTTTCGTTTGTAGTCGGATAAACAACCGGTTCACAACGGTTGCGTATCGGCTGCTTTGGATAAATATCCGTAGTCAACAGTTGCTTTACAATCTATTAATGACATTAAAATAGGGAAAAACATTTCATACGGTAGGCAACACTCGAATATTATTGCGCAGTATTATTACTTGTATTGATATTCAGCTTTCGTATTATTTTATCAAGAAATACACCAGAAAATTGTATATTTACTTATGAAAAGTGATGTTCTTATCTTTTTCTTTTTTCCAAGAGTAATTTTTACATGATTTCACAGCACAAACAGTCATTTTCCGAAATTAAAAACACTGGTGCGTGATGTATGTTCGCAGTGAACGTCGCTGGCGTAATGGCGAAACGATCGAACGAATACGCCAATATTGGCGCCTTTTAAATGGAAGCGTTTTAGGCGCGCGAACACGGTATCTGTACCTATAAAACATCTTTGAAAACAACAGAATTTCATATGACTTCCTACGGCCACAGAATAAATAGGTAATAGTACTACGCTATGGCTATGATATTTACCTACGACATTATTAGGTATTCATCTACTAGCTAGAGTATAATCATATACTAGAGGGTGTATTCCGTGCCATATTATTTTATATCTATCCCCATTTTATTGAAATGTGGCTTAAAATATGATTATAGTCAACTAAATCTAAGAAATACCTTTTGACAGTTGTCAAACTTAATGCACCCAGCATGCCAACTAAAAAATGGGAACGTACAATAATCGATTCTTGAAAAAATCGATATCGATTATTTAGAGTTGATAATCATTTGCAGTTTGGTTTGAATAATACCAGAATAAATTAAAAACGGATACGGATTTAACGGATGATTTAAAACACAATATTTATCAGTTTGTTTGTATTTGTTGTTACTGCTTATTTCAAGAGGCACAGTTATAAAAATTTGAGATTGAAACTTGATTAAAAATAAATTTATTCAATCACTTTCAGTACAACTACTTGAGCTGTTTAAATTATTTATTATTTGATTTTCAATAATGCAGTTAAAATTAATGTCTCTTTCAAAGCTATCCATAATATTTTGTTTTGTTTTTCTACCACTTTTCCATCCACCATCATCTTTTGTGACGTGGGCACATGCTTCAACGAATATAGAAGAAACAGTCCAAAAAGTTAAAGTCGAGTCACAAAATAAGAACACATACATAAATTACACACAGTAAACTCTCAAAACATAAACAGAAACGTTTTTTATTCAATAAAGATTATGAGTAATACGTTGAAAGTCACTTTTTTCATTTACTATTGGTTCGCAAAAAAGCCTTTGGGAAGAACCAGTAAGAAAGCCAACGGGACTAGTTAAAAAAATTGCTTACAATCATGCGTGTTACAATTTACAACACAAAACAAATTAGAAATAGCTTGGTAGCGATCATCACCCTTCCCAGGGGTTATTATCATCCATAAATTCCTCAATATTAAAATAACCCTTTTTATAGAAACTTAGTTTAATTAAGTTTTTGAACTTTGTGTGCTTACATCAAATTTTGTATATTTTATGCGATTTTGTTGTAAAAGCGTTATACATCGCTCTAAGAATGAATTACTGACTCTGTGGAGTCGAGTAACTGGTACCAAAATGGCGGGATATTTAAATTATGTAGTGGTTATCTTAGCACGGCCTTGCCTATGAGTTTTTTTGCCTACACAAATTTAATTTGCAATGTAAAAAATAAACTTGTTTTATTCATGATTCATATAATTTAAGGAAATTTGAAAATAAAAAAATAAACAATAATACACGAAAAAAATTAATGATTCGATTATTTTAATATTTTACCGATTATTTGAATATTATGCCGATTATTCGCATAACAATGAATTTTAATCATTCAAACACTACGGTGAAATATATAGCGATATATAATTGAAGCGACGTCATTGTAAAAAAAATTAATACTGGTTATTTTTAAATATTTTGCTTTGTTTAAAAAATTCGAATTTAAATTAGTGATAAAATATGTATGAAATAATGAAATGTATGTATGTAGGAATGTAGTACGACCTGTAATGAAATATAGATAACTTCATAATTCTTCGGATTTACGTAAAAGGTTATTTTAAATCGTGTGAGTACGCTTGTGCAAAGTTATTGCAGAATGATTAATGTGAAACTATAGTAAAAAAAATTCTTTGCACCTACTGTAGTAGACAGGTACATAAGTAAATAACAAAATGTATGTAATTTACAGAAAAAATTATTTTCAATTATTACAATAAGAACTTTTTAAAGTTAACGAATGTTTAAAGCGTACTTACCAAAGTAGCCCTTTTTAAATTTGAGTAAAATGTATCTCGAACATAGGTGTAATCTTTGCCTGGAGGTACAAAACCAAGCGACTGACATGTAATTAAAATATTCTTCCACTCTTCTATCTTTTTTTGTTTGGACATCCTATCGCTAAATGCACCAAATAAAATGTCTTTTTTGTCACGAATCAGTTGTATCGTACTTTATTTTGACATTTTTAAGAGCCAAATCGCCGCGAATACACTTCAAATAAAGGCGGGAATACTTTGTCGCTACTACTTTTTTGAATGTCCCATCAAAGTTGGGCACAGACAATATACCATTCAGTCATGCGTTTAAATAGGGATATTCAATAAAAAGCCAAAAAATGGCGGAAAAAGAATGCGGCACACATTTTTGATTTTAGAACTTACAAGTTTAAATTACCTACAAGTGTTAAATTTTACAAGCCCTGTAGATTTTTTTTTTGATAAACGTAATTTACACGAACTTGTAAAAATTTTCTTGTTAAGTGTAACTTGTGAACAAGTAGACTTGTGAATTTTGATAAACAGGGCACTGGTCCATGACAGTGACTTAAAACGTTATAAATAACTGAATTTTTATCGTTATAATAACGTTATAATGGTATCGTTACTTCAGCAAGACTATCGTTTTCAATATTTAATATAACGTTTTAAGAGTAACAGAACGAAATTGTGACAGGCAAATTAACGTTATAATAACGATAAATACGCGACGTTGCCAAACCCATTAATTTTCAAAAGCGTGAATCTGCCCCACTTACGAGATGGGTGAAGACTGGGATCCAATTGGTGTACTATAGTTCATAAAAGATAGCTTGATCTCTAAGACAGCTGTCAGTAAAAATTACGCCTATGAAGTCCTGAATTTCTTAGTAGTACAGACTGTACCTGTCAATGTCATACTTTATAGACATGCACTAATTAGGTCGGCATGGCCCGAAATTCAGGCAACTTTAGACATTGGCATGAGTCAAATACAAATAATCTTGCATGAACAATTAGGTGTAAAAAAGTTGTTTTCCCGATGGATACCGCATTCGTTCTGTGAAGAGCAAAAAGCGGCTCGCGTTACTTGGTCCGTCAGAAGTCTCGAAAGATTCCACTCAGGATCCTCAAATGCTGTATACAACATCGTATCAGGTGACGAATCCTGGATATACGCGTACGAACCCGAAACAAAAAACCAGTCACGAGTTTGGGTGTTCAAAAATGAGTTAAAACCAACAATAATTGTTCGTTCACGGAGTGTTGCAAAAAAAAATGGTGGCCACGTTTGCCTCCAAAACCGGCCATGTTACGACTATTCCTCTTGAGGGACAAAGAACGGTTAATGCAGAATGGTATGCTAGCATTTGTTTGCCACAGGTCGTTTCTGAACTCCGTAAAGAGAACTGCAACCGCCGCATCATCCTCCATCACGACAATGCGAGTTCTCACACCGCACACAGAACAAAAGAGTTTTTAGAGCAATAAAACATAGAATTATTAGACCATCCGCCGTACAGCCCCGACCTAAGCCCTAATGATTTCTATACTTTCCCTAAAATAAAGAATAAATTGCGTGGACAGAGATTTTCATCACCTGAAGAAGCTGTGGACGCCTACAAAACGGTCATTTTGGAGATCTCAATTTCCGAATGGAATGGTTGCTTCAATGATTGGTTCCATCGTATGGAACAAATGTGGTAAATTTCACGGAGAATACTTCGAAAAGCAATAAATACATTTTATAATAGTAATGTTGTGTCACTTCCTTGATTCCCGAAATTTTCAGTGCCGCCCTCGTAGTAGGTGCATGTATTTAACATTTTTCTTCCCGACTGTGGTAGGTATAATTTATTTTTGGTACGTGTATTTATGTTATGTGTATCTTTAATCTTCTTGAAAATAAAATTTCTTGAAAATAAATCTCGAAATTTTGGTTTTGTACGGGAGGAATATAAAATCAATTAAAATTTTTTTTAATAAATCAATGTTTGCACCGTTGTTATCTATGTACTTTTGCCGTCTCATAGGTAGTTTATTGATCAATTTACTAAAAAAACCATAGGGGCCAGAATCAATAAACTCTTTGAAGGTGGTTTGGACTTTCGCATCGGAGTTGAATTGTTTCCATGTAAGAAGTTGTCCAAATTCCGGAAAAAATGGTAATCTTTATATTACCATTTTATTTTTATATTTTTCTATTGGAGCAAGGTCCGGGAAGTACGGTAGATATCGCAGAAATTCCAATTGTAGCTCATCTAACTTAGTGGTTGTTTGTTGTGTAGTGTGTGGTCTTGCGTTGTCGTGAAGCAGCAATGGCCTAGAGCGATTGAACAATCTACTGGCAATAGGTATCTGCCGTAATCGTTTGGCCAGATTTTAGAAAGCTGTAGTGAACGACACCGGCGCTAGTCCACCAAATACTCACAGGTAACTTTTTCTGAGTCAATTTTCGTTTAGGGTAGGATTTGGCTGGGTCTCCAGGTTTCAGCCATTGTGACGAGCGCTTCCGATTATCGTACAGTATCCTCTTTTCATCACAAGTAATGGTTCAATTTAAAATCCCTTCATTTTTGTGTCGGTTGAGCAATGTAACACAGTCGACGCGTGTTTGCAAGTTCGATTCACTCAATTCATGAGGTATCCATCGTTCAAGTTTTTTTACTTTCCCGATTTGCTTCAAGTAGATTAATACAGTTTTATCACTTACCCCGAAGCCTGTAGCTATCTCTGAAGTGCTTTGTGATGGATCCGCTTCCACAATAGCCTTTAATTATTAATTTTCCACTTTGGTCTCTGGTCTGGGGTTGGTTCTAAAGGTGGAAATTTCCAGAACTAAAACGTTGTAACCAAAAACGTACCGTGCTTTCTTTTGCGACAATACTGCCGTCCACATCATTAATCATTCGAGCTGTTTCTGCAGCACTCGTGCCACGGTAGAACTCGTACTCTTAAATATACCGATATTTCATGTTTTCCATTGTACGGGAAAAAATAACGAGAAAAAAAAACAAATCAATCACTGTTTTCAAAACTCAAATGTACCAGCTAAATTAATTTATAAATTTGAATTCTTAACCAAAGTGGAGATATTTCAGATCAAAGTGGTCAGTACGGCAAAACGCTAATTTTAAATGTAAGGACCCAATATTATTATTTTTGTGGACAAAGAGGCAAAGATCATAAATGTACATACAGTGTAAGGTAAGAATATTTAGTTTTATGAAATACGGTTTACAGCTAGTATTGTTATCTATCTGGGCTAGTATTCTAACGCACTTCTTCTGGGTAATAAATAGCTGCTGCACTTCGACGCTACTTCCCCAGCAATAAGTGTTACTTAATAATGTTACATTAAATAATAATAATCTAAATAAAAATATCAAATAAATATTTTAACTTTTACATTATATAAAAAACAATAATATTGCTTAATTAAATAATTAATATTTTCTTTATGGTTTAGTTACACATATTAAAATAATAGCAACACTAATTATTAATATTATTTATTAACAGTTTTTAAATAAATTATCCTAATTTAAAATACTTATTAAAAATTTAAACGTTTAGAATTAAAATAAACAAATATTGTAAGGTATTTTGGTGCAATTTTTAGAGTTTTCAATTAATTTTGTTATTTAGTAGGTAGGCACTGTCTGTAACAATTATTTAATGCCTTTGAGACGTAAGACTTTGATTTCTCCCGTGACTAGCGTTGTCAGGCGTCCGGATAAAGCTGGATACAGTCAGGCTTTTTGGGTGCGTTTCCGGCCAAATTAAACGGTGTCCAGCCCGGCCGGCTTCTGTTAGGTATTTAAAATTTAACCATTTTTTACATTTTTCATGTACATACTTATATACATAATATTGCAATTATCGAAATTAATATTGAATGATTAATAATAAACAAGTGTGACTTATTCAACGTTATTGTTATTTCATTAGAATTTAAGAAGATTTTTTGGCAAATAATAAAAAGCATTGTTTTACTTAAAACATGTCCGGCTAAGTTCGCTAGCTTGTCCGGCTTTTCGGTTTTAGGACCTGGCAACGCTACCCGTGACCATTTATAGCTGTAAAGCATTTGAAACGTCGGGAACCAAAAATCAAAATAAATCCGCGAGATAATCCGAAAACATAGTATTATTTAAAATGCTTATTTGCTTAAATCTAAGAAAGTATAATGCTTTCAGATATTAATTCCTATCCAATAAGTAAATATGACAAGGTATGAACTCTAAGTATAGTTAAAATATAAGTAGGTTTTATCAATATGTTACAACAATAAATAAAACAGAAAATGAATCTGACTAACATTTACAATGGAACCAACCCTGAAATCATGAAAAAATATTTACTGTTTCATACATTTGTCTAAGATAGTATAATGCTTTCATACATTAATTCCTATCCAATAAGTAAATATGACAAGGTATGAAACTCTAAGTATAGTTAAAATATAAGTATGTTACATCAATAGGTTACAACAATAAATAAAACAGAAAATGAATCTGACTAACATTTACAATGGAACCAACCCTGAAATCATGAAAAAATATTTGCTGTTTCATACATTCGTCCGAGTTAAAAACATAAATGTATGGAACAGCTGTTTTTCTTTCGCGTCAAAACATTGTTTAAGTAAGTATAAGATAAGAGATAATTTTATTATTTAACTTGATTTGCCTTGAGAATTCATTTTACTCATCAAAATGAACAAATTTTACCGAGGAACCTACTGTCTCAGAGTAATAAAATAGAGCTATTTCCATCAACAGTAAAAGTAAAATCGAACAAGCGTTTTATTTTGCTTGGAGACATAGGTAGGTTTCTTAGAAAAAACTGTTCATATTTAAATTACAAATAACCTTGAAAGTAGGTTGGTGTCCTGTTTTCTTAGAAACCCTGTGTAAGAGAGACCTTACATATAGGTCTCTACAATATTTTTCTTAGTAAAAATGGCTTTCAATATTAAAATATCTATAAGATTTATTAATTTTTTTTAGGACCCATTTCCAATATTTGTAACTAAGTGTAGTTAGAATCAACGTAAAAAAAATATAAGTAATATGATATTTATGTAGGTATAATTATTAGATAATATGTCGTAAATCGCAACTCGCAAGCGGTTGATATTTGTTATTTGCAAATGTCCATTCACTTTACAACGTTGCCAGTTCGCTTCTGAAGCGCGTGCGGTGCGGGAGATTTACCGTCCATCCGAGGCATGACCCAAGGCAAACAAAACCCCTTCTACTCAATTGAGGAGTGTTTAGATAAAAAAAATAATACTATTAATGTATTTTAAATTTATGAAGCTTCTAAGTATATTTTATGTATATAAGCAGTGTCCTCGTCAAATTTGCAGTGCCTGAAAAAGGCATCTAAGTTGTAAGCACATTTTTAATTTAAGACCAATTATGTACACTTGGATTGCAAATAAATGATTTAATTTGATTCACCATACAGATAATAAAAATTATGGATAAAAAGTTTTAATCGGAATTACTGGTTTTCAGATTATCGTTTCTTATTATCTACTCGTATAAAAATATAGTATTAGTTTTATAGAATTTTTTTGTAAAGTTTGTTTTCTTAAAGCATTGTTGGCTGGCACTGACTTCGAAAATTCTAATCTTTAATAAATGAAATACCTCGTTCAGTTATTTTTTGCTTTTTTTGAAATTAAATTAATTTTCTTTAAATTACTATTTTATATCGTAATTTATAGTTTTAAGTTTGAATAACATTTATTACAAAAACTATTTCAGTTTTAGTTACATGTTTTAGTCAATTTCATAAAAACTAGTGAACCTATTATGATGACATCGTTATTATTCCCTAAGTTGACTACTGACTACACTACTACTGTTAAAATAAATAAAAAAAGAATGATCGCGAGCCGATTATTATTTTCGAAGAAATGTGTGGACAAACATAAGAACGTACATACACCTACGACTTTATGCTTAACATAACAGTACCCGGATGACCGAGCTTTCCTCGGTTTTTTTTTTGGAAATTACTTTTAGGTACAAATTACATACTCATGAATAATATTTTTTGATCTTATTGACATAATAGAAAAAACTGAACTGATTATTTGAATAAAAAATCATGAGTGCAATTAGTTTAATTAAAACTTTCGTATTTTTAAAAAATCCTAAAAAATGGGCTTGTAATAATAGATTTTCTCACAAAAGAAGGGAACTTGAAAAAAAAGGGAAAAAAATCGGACCGACTACAGGACGCGAACCAAGGCATTACGATTTCGCGACCGCTTGATTTCCACTTGAGCTATTACGATCATTAACAGAACGTCAAAATTTACCTTCTTATATTGTAGCAGTTTTTCATTACCTGAAAACACGTACAAAAAGACATTTTCTAAAAATAAATCCTAGCTAGATCGATTTATTGCCCCCGAAACTCCCTGGACACTAAATTGTATGAAAATTGTAGGAGTCGTTTCCGAGATTCCGATTATATATATATATCATCATCATCATTACAGCCCTTCACAAGTCCACTGCTGAACATAGGCCTCCCCCAAGTAATGCATGTCTGGCTTACCAGGTCGTCACTCCATCTAGTGGGGGGTCGCCCTACACTACGCCAACCGGTACGAGGCTGCCACTCGAGAACCTTTCTTCCCCATCGGTTATCGGTTCTTCGAGCTATATGGCCGGCCCATTGCCACTTCAGCTTACTAATCCGTTGGGCTATGTCGGTCACTCTGCTTTTACTGCGGATATCCTCATTTCTGAGTCTATCACGCAGAGAAACTCCGAGCATAGCCCTCTCCATAGCTCGCTGAGCGACCTTGAGCGTCCTCATACGGCCAGCAGTGAAGGACCACGTCTCTGATCCGTAAGTCATCACTGGCAACACGCACTGGTTGTACACTTTAGTTTTCAGAGATTGAGGTATACCTGACGAGAAGATGTGTCGTAATTTCCCGAACGCTGCCCAGCCGAGTTGAATCTGTCGATTGACCTCTCAGTCGAAGTTGGACTTACCTAGTCGGACTATTTGTCCCAGGTAAACGTACTTGTCAACAACTTCGAGCATAGTCCTCCCCACAACTACCGGCATAGGTGTGACATGGACATTGAACATAATCTTTGTTTTGTCCATGTTCATCTTAAGACCTATCCGTTGGGAGACACCATTGAGGTCATTGAGCATAGTGCTAAGGTCCTCCAGCGATTCTGTCATAAGGACTATATCGTCGGCAAATCGAAGGTGAGTGGTGTACTCGCCATTGATGTTACTACCGTATCCTTTCCAGTCCGTTCCAGAGTTTCGGGGATATAATCGGGGATATATATATATATATATATATATATATATATATATATATTTTTTTTTTATATATATATATATATATATATATATATTATATACAAGAATTGCTCATTTAAAGGTATAAGGATATCTTGAAAACTACTGAAGCGCATTTTTATGAAAATTGCAATGTTTCCTAAGTTGAAGGGTGCTTAATCTAATAAAAAAAGGGGTCGACTCGATCGGGGAAGGACCACGCTCTCACATAATACCAGCGTAAAATAGCAGCTTCATTAAGCTACAGCATTCTGCTGTGTTTCCTATGGTGGGTGTGGAGAACCAGAGACCTTTTTCACTGGAAACAAGGCATTCTATCGTAGTCCTCACGGGTGACAACGCATCTGTATTTTGATTCGTAATCGAGGATAGATGTATATGTCTATGGGCCTTAGCAACCACTTACCATCAGGTGGATTGTGTGCTTTTTTGTCACCCTATCTTATAAAAATATTTCTTCAAGCATGGAATGGAAAATATGCAATCTACCTCAAATGACATACAAGCTGCAGGTTCACGTCAGTGCTTAGTCGATTCCTTAAGTTTTAGCTATATTGAAAAACATGTACATAACATTTTAACTTTAGTAAAAAGGAGCGATCCAACTGGTGAAATAACCAATACTCTTTAAGTATCATTTAAAATTAAAATATTTTTAGAAGAACCGCTTCTAAAGTCGTCGGAAAATGTTTTGAAATTATGGAAGAAATTTGGAGCCACGAGATTTAACTACTCGTATTTAATTAGTTTGAAAATCTTAAAACTTAAAATGAATCAAGTTATTTAATTTACTTGTTTATCTACACAAGTGAATCTCGCGACAAGCTTTTACACCATATAAATTGTGTAATGACGTTATAAGTTGATAGTAAAAGTTTTAACGGAAAATTTTTATTTTATTCTTCTAAGCGCATTTAAATAAAAGCTTGTTTTTAAAAAGTTTTTTATACTTTTATTTTTTATTTTTTAGTTATAGCTGGACAGGTTACTCAGTCTGTTCATCATTGTGACAACGTCGTTTGCCGGTTAATTTCGAATAGTCTAGCTTTTCAACAAGGAGACCTTCTAATGATTTTACCCTACTTAAGATCACGTATGCTTGACCAGCTGCGAAGAGTTTCGAGCCTAAGCATATAACGAAATGGTCGACGGGGGTTTATGATCACCACCCTATTTTTTTTAACTCGCATTCGTATTCTCAGCAAGTCCTTTCATTTGATACTCATATTGTAGGAAATAATTAATAAACTTAGGCCGCCATCTTGAATTCAGAATGGCGTCACTTTATTTTTCAAGTTTTTCTCAACAAGGCCCATTTCATACCCGTATTGTGGGAGAACATTAAAAATAACAAGTCCGCCGTCTTAGGTGTTCCGCTATGTTGGATTTTGAATGACGTCATACAGCTAACCATGTATTATCATCCAAGTTAAACGTGTATACAAATTTTCAGTTTTATCGGTTGAAGATATCTGCTTCAAAATTGAGTTTCAAGATTCCACCCGAACAAACATAGTTACATACATTGCAAGTTAATTAAAAGCTTTTAAAATTGCACCCGTGCAAAGCCAGGGCGCGTCGTTAGAAACATGTAAAAAAATATAGAAATATATTTGATATTTGCGAGTTGTATGTACTTATGTAAAATCTGACTGTCTCCGTAGATAATTCTATTTCTGCGCAGACGATCACAAAACCTATAGCTTTAGAGACTAAAAGAACATACGAGTAAAAGAGATGGAATATAGAACAAAGATGGAATATAGATGGAACATAAAAACATAAACATAAACACTCACGCCTGTCACCCAGAGGGGTAGGCAGAGACTACAGACTTCCATTTGGCACGATCCTGACACACCTCTCTTGCCTCCTTCACATCCATACACCTACGCATACATGCTCGTCGGTTAAGGGTACTCCTAATTTGGCCCGTTTTCAATAAATCGCCAATTTGGTCGATAAATTTTCGCCTAGGACGTCCCTTTCCGACTCTGCCATTCATTCTGCACCATAAATTTTCTTTGTCATTCTTTCCTCATTCATTCTTTCCACATGACCACACCACCGAAGCATTCCTTTCTTAATCCTGGTCACAACATCATCTTGCAAACCACACTCTTCTCTTATTACACAATTTCTTACCCTGTCATTCAGATTCAGCCCTAACACACTCCTTAACGACCGCATTTCTGCTGCGTTTATTTTACTCTCGTGCTTCTTCTGCCACACCCAACTTTCACTACCATACGTTAAAGTAGGGACCAACACAGCATTGTAAATTGCCATACGTGCCTTTTTCGACACATTTTGACTCTTCACAATAGAGTGTCAAGGCCCCATTTACTCTATTTCCCGCATTCACTCGTCGTTCCATCCCTGCTAAATACGCAGCCCAAATATACAAACTCATCTACTTGCTCGATCAACTCCCCTTCTATTCTTATTTCACAAATCGTTTTACTTTCTTCTCTTTCAAAAACCATAACCTTCGTCTTACTTGCGTTCACTTTCATACCCCTTTCTTTTAATGATCCGTTCATTAATGTAACCATCATTTGCAACTCGGCCGCCGACGACGCAAGAATAACTTGATCATCGGCGTACAAAAGGCATTTGACAGTTAACTCACCCATTCTTAATCCGCATTCTTCAACTTTCAAATTTTGCAAACAACTGTCATAAATAGGTTGAACAGCCACGGGGAAGCCACACAGCCCTGTCTGACACCTTTATGGATGTCAAACCAGTCCGAGTAGACCCCGTTCATCCTAACACAAGCACTAGAGTCCCTATAAAGAGACTCCAAATGCCTATATCAAGCCAGCGCTCAACCCAAATGAGTTCAGTGTTTGGCATAGCAAATCCCTATCCACTCTGTCATAGGCCTTTTCCAAGTCCATGAACGCACAAAATACCTTTTGGTTTTTGGCCAAAAACTTCTCTGCGATCATGCGCATGGAAAAGACTTGATCTGTACATCCCATTCCCTTTCTAAATCCCGCTTGCACATTCCAAATTTTTCCATCAGTTTCCTTCATGACCCTTTCAATCAGTAAGAACATAGAACAGTAAATATATTATTAATTTGTGATAACAATATTTTAGAAACGTTAAATTGACAAATTTATTGTAACGTAATTATAACTTTATACACATGCAAAGCTTTGGATAATATCGTTTGGATATATCGTTTTTCTTAAACTTAACGTTACCTCGAATTTGCGCTGATAACGTAACTGTGTTTTACCGATATTAAGTCCCTGGTTCATGGAGGTTACTTTCCATGGTACGTAGCGATCGTTCTCCTTTTCTCTAACCTCCATGATGGAGATGGAGATCTAGGTTTTGGCGGGAACTTGGCCGTAGACGGATTGTCGCTCCTGTTTTGTCGCTTGAATAATGGTTTGAAGTGGATTTTGGTTCGTAAAAGTGATGCGATTTTTTGTTTATTATTTTGTTATTTTAGGGTCTGCGCGTGTGAGCTATTAGAGTAAACGACGAAACAGGTGCTTTGATATCGATATAAACCTCATGTTATTTTATTAGCTTGGGCGCATTATGAACTTGAGTGGCTGTCATCATCAACTGTCCGCTGGGTTGAGCTATCTTCAAAATCTCCCAAGGGCTTCGCAATGTGACGCATCAGCATAATGTGAAGAAAAAGAATATAAAAATTAAGGTTCCGAAAGAAATGATAGGCTCAGAAGGGCTAGAACCCAGAGCCGTAAAGCCAGTTTTAATAATTAATTACTGTTGGAGATCTATATTATTAATGTTGGCAGCACTTTATCTGTCATATACATGTCATTGTCATATACAATACAGGGACCGCATGTACATGCTACATGCCCACATGTGAAAATACTAAATAACTTTGTAGAATTTGATTAAAAGTATTTTTATTATTCAAAGAGTAATAGACTAATTATGCGAAAAGATTAATCTTAAGTGAAAATGCCGGATATGAAGTACATTTTAGTTACTGGCGGCGTCATTAGCGGTGTCGGAAAAGGTGTTATTGCAAGTTCCTTCGGAACAATTTTAAAAAGCTGCGGTATTGATGTTACTTCTATAAAAATTGATCCCTATATAAATATAGACGCTGGTACTTTCTCTCCATACGAACATGGTAAGCTAGTTTAATATAGAAAAGGATGTTATCATAGTCTCGTGTTTGCGAAAGAGAATGCATCAACCTTGCGTTTCTATTTTTATTTTCTAGGTGAAGTTTACGTGCTTGATGACGGTGGCGAAGTAGACCTCGATCTTGGCAACTATGAACGCTTTTTAGATATCACGTTGCATCGAGATAATAATATCACCACAGGAAAGATTTATCAGCAGGTCATTGAAAGAGAAAGGCGTGGAGATTATCTCGGAAAAACAGTACAGGGTAAGCAGTATTAATACTGTAATTTGAGTCACAGGTTGGGCTTAAATCTTTAGGTTTTAGGTTTTTCTGTTATGAATTTTCAGTAGGTCCTGTCCTGATCTTTCTCTAGATGAATAGGATTGCTATCTCTTATTGGACTATGAGAGTGAGAGAATTGAAAGTGTGCGTTGGCTTTAGTAGTCTGCAATATAACATTTTTGGTGGTTTTGATTTTATTTTTGATTTATAATTATGCTCTGAAACATGTCCTAGCGGCTTTTAATACACAAATATGTAATTAAAAAAAAGCATTCTTGAAAGTTTTGAGACATGTCAATCTAAGATCTATTAAAAAAAATTTGAGTTAAGGAATTGTTTTTTTTTTGTGCACTATAATCCTGCCCCGATTAGATGGCTAGTCTTTGTTTATTAAACTAGTTCCATCATGAGCCATATGAATGCTTCGTTTTCTCAATAGCTGATGGTGAATGGTGATCTTGTTTTTGATTTTGCACTCATTAGTTTAACTGTTTGACACAATTATTAAACAACATTGAATACCTAGTTATGCTGCCAAATCAAAATAGTTGATTTGTTTTAAGCTAAGTTTGATGTGGCTTATGCATTGGCCTGGTCAATGATCATTCCGTGTCAGCACTTAGTGCTTATTAAAATTTGAAAAGGAATATTTATTTCTTATTTTTATGAATTGTAATAAATATTATTATTAGCACATTAATGAAAAGCACACATGGTGTAAATAAAGTAGGTAAGATTATATACATTAAAAGCCTCAAAAGAGAGAAGAAAAGAGCATTTATTGTCATTGTCTCAGTTTCACATAATAATAAAACAACATATTATTATGTGAAACTGAGACTTAAATAATGAAAAGAATAATTATAAAATTAAAATCAATATATAATTGTGCTTCCTGCTTAGTGTAACTAATAACTAACAGAATATTTTTGTCAATAGTTATACCCCATATAACGGATGCTATACAAGAATGGGTGCAAAGGGTTGCACATATTCCTGTGACACCGGAGAACACACCACCAAAGGTGTGCATTGTGGAATTAGGAGGAACCATTGGGGATATAGAAGGAATGTCTTTTGTAGAAGCTTTTAGGCAGTTCCAGTTTAGAGTAAAGAGGGAGAATTTCTGCTGTGCTCATGTCTCATTAGTTCCAATGGTAAGAAAATATATTAATTAAAAAGTAAAAGAAGTATTAAAAGTAACACGCTACAAATATTTCTGAAAGGGTTAAATATGTATAATATGTTAGTAGTCATCTTAAATTCTCAAAATTTTCTTGCAAATTGCAATTGATAATTTTACTGTTGTTGGTGCCAGGATAAATCTCAGGTTGCTTACTTCTCTGCTATATTTATTATTGCATTATGAAAACATATGTGAACTATATTCATATGTAACTATGTACATTCATGTATTTAATGGTGGGCTCTATGCATATATATATATATATATACATCACAATATTAACCCTACGTCCTTTCATTTCACATTATTGTAGCGTCCACCACTTGTAGGCAATTTCTATACATTATGACAGCGATTATTGGTGCATTAAATAATTTCAAGGATAGTGTTTAACTCATTTCTTTGAAAATTTACCATATGTCTATATACAAATATTCGTATATTGACAGACGGAGGGAAACCAATCATGACTCCCTTCCATATTACCAATTATCCGGAATCCCCGTAAAATACATAGTTTTTAATTCATTCTCCTGCTTAACGCAATTCCTTTGTATGGTGCGATGTTGCCACACTTATTAGTTATTCCGCTTTGTAATATTTTATTTATAGGTGATATTTTGTTTATGTACCTAGGTACTCAATAGATTCCCATAGTTTGTTTTTTTCGCAGGAGATAAAAATAACAGATATTTATTAGGTAGATTCGTTTAGCACGAATAATAGTTTTTATGATTCTGTTTCAGATTAGATTTAATTTTAGTCACTTAAGTTTCGTATATTGTTTAAAATAATGAAATAAATCCACAGAATGTGTAGTTACGAAAAATACGCAATAACATTTTTGTCTCCGGCGAAAAAAAAAATAGATATCATTATTTATTTACCAACTAGTTATTCGTTTACTAAATACGAAAAAATATCTAGGATTGCCCAGCCGTGATACATTATAGATTGACTATATTATTATTTATTTTACTATTGTAAATAAGTACTAATTGTAGACATTGACAGGTTGTTAATTTCTGTGGCGTATTGTTGCTGACATGAATAACTCCGAAAATATAATTTATTTACATACTTGCTCGTATTGAGTTTTGGTGCTCTCACTGCGAGTTTACGTTTTATGATCGCTATCTTATGGATGAGTGCGAATTATTTACCTAATCTGTACAAAATTACTCTCTACTTAACTAGATTAATTTTTGTGAAAGGCTATTATTGTTAAATTATGATATTATGTTTGGTTTTGCAGTTAATTGAAATACAATTTGTTTGTTGTTGTAAATATTGGACGCTATATTACTAAAAACATGCATATTGTGCTCTAATTGGCATCCGTATTGTGACCTACGCACATTGAGAACTTTCCACGCTTATGCTTGCTTGCATTTAAGTTTCTTTGGTTATATTTAGTAACTTGGGTAAATAAACTTGTGTAAGTTGATTAATGTACTTGACATGGACATTGAACGGAGTATTTACCCATATACGGACGTAAGAATATCCTAAAATATTCACACTAAGTTTTATTTGATGTCCACTTCTTCGATATCCAATGTCCAAAGTTATTGTTGATTATTGCATTTTACTATTTATTTATTTTAATTATTTATTTAGTGCTCAAGGCATATTTTGGTATTTTTTGTCGGTGTATACTGTACTCAGTGCTAGTAGATAATTTAACTCTCCAATTTGTTTTCGTGTCCTTAAATTTAGCTACATATAATAATATGGACGTGCGTATATCTTAAAACATTCATACTGAATGATATTTGACCTCCATATTTTTGAATTTTGTTATATTTCTATATGTGGACATCAGATTATCAGTAAAGTTTCATACCGCACGATATTTGACGTCCATATAACCATGAAAATATTTATATTTTAATTTCTTGTGTAAGAGACACACATTAATGGTCATTACTTTAATGACATTTTTCGCTATTGTTTTTTTTTATTTTAGTGTGGGGAGCCCATGCGGTATGTAATAGTCACTTTGGTGTTTCATAAAATGCTCCATTCTAAAAACGATAAAACGCTTAGAAAACCTTTCTTATTTCTTTTTTGATAAATGTTGCCGTTTGTAGCGGTTTTTGGGGCACTGTGTGCCTAATTTTAACTTTAAATTACTACCTGTGTACACATAATAATATGGACGGCCGAATATCCTAAAACATTCATACTGAATGATATTTGACGTCCATATTTTTGAATTTTGTTATATTTCTATATGTGGACGTCAGATTATCGGTAAAGTTTAATATCGCACGATATTTGACGTCCATATAACCATGAATATATTTATATTTTAATTCCTTGTTTATTAGACACACATTAATAATCATTGCTTTAATGACATTTTTCGCTACTGTTTTATTCGTATTTTAGTGTAGGGAGGCCATGCGGTATAAAATAGTCATTTTGGTGTTTTATAAAATGTTTC
Source organism: Parnassius apollo (assembly GCA_907164705.1). Classification (NCBI taxonomy): domain Eukaryota; kingdom Metazoa; phylum Arthropoda; class Insecta; order Lepidoptera; family Papilionidae; genus Parnassius; species Parnassius apollo. The sequence goes on along the minus strand of CAJQZP010000885.1, from coordinate 22,147,651 downwards.
GTTCTGGAAAGGATAAAACGCTTAGAAGCTTAGAAAACCTGTGTGAAAAATTAAATTCTATTTCAACTATCTGCAAAACCAAACGTAATATTATCATAGTTTAACAAAAACAGCCTTTCACAAAAATGAATCTAGTTAAGTAGAGAGTAATTTCGTACAGATTAGGTACAATAGTCGCATTCATCCTTAAGATGCGGTGAGAGCACCAAAACTCAACAAGATCAAGTAAATAAATTATATTTTCGGAGTTATGTCAGCAACAATATGCCACGGTCTATTGTAGAAATTAACAACCTATTGGCAGTTAATGCAGTAAAACCTTATATTAAAGTGAGTTTCTCCGCCAGACCATATTAGGTTATTAGTCAGAGGTTATTAGTCACAATATAATAAAACAAACTTCTATGAAACCTGTCAATATCTACAATTGAGTCCATCTTCCTGTGCTCAATCAGAAAGTAACTTATACTCAAACAGAATTATGGGTTGCTTACGAAATACCTAACAAGAGTTCTTTTAGGCAGATTAGTACCAAATGTAAAACGTTAAAATATAGTGCAGCATGAAATAAACCGATAAGCTGACGGGCGCATCTACATTTATAAAAATATAACTAAATTCAAAAATACGGGTGTCAAATGTCAGTATGAAAGTTTTAGGATATTCGGACGTCCATATTATATGTAGATAAATGTAAGGTTAAGAAAACAAGTTTGAAAGTAAAATTACTAGTACCAAGCGCAGTATAAACCATATAAAAATGTCCTGCAGACCGAATTACGGTCACAGCGGCCTGCCTCAATGGAGACTAGCCATCGGCGCAGGACATGATTATAGTGCCCAAGTGTATGCGCAACCGCAGGTGCACTCTCTATTCCCTCATTCTCATAATCCGATTGGACGGTAAACCGACACGACCGGTGAGAGATCAGGTGCAGGACCAACGGCTTTACGTGCTTTCCGAGGAACGGGGCGAATACACCGCCAACTTCCTGACTCCGGGCAGCTATTGAGAATTTCTTGACAGAACAACTCAATAATTGATTTTTTGGCCCGACCTGGGATTCGAACCCTCACCTCACGATCAGCAGTCGCACTACTACAACCACTAGACCGACGAGGCAGTCATAACCATATATCACTAAATACAAGTAACATGTTGGCAACGGTGACGGAACGGCAACGTCGCATCTCCTAATTTTGTGCGGAAGTCAAATACGGCCATAAATGAAAGTATTCACAAATCGGTAGCAGCGCTATTATTTTTGCAACGAAAATTAGCGGAACTACGTAAATATTCAGTACAGCAAGATTGGAAGAAAAACGAGAAAAATGAAATTTTTTTTGCTATATAAAGCTTGTATGAGAAGATGGAGACTCACCATAAGACTGAGTTGAGTAAAGATTGATGTTGTGTGCAAATTGTATAAAGCTTTAGAACTTTTTATTATTACTATAATTCTATTATGTTTTGTGTTACAAATTATATAATGAATATATAAACTGAATTCCATTCCTTGTGATATGTTTTTGTTATTTATTGATATATGAATTACATTAAAAACTTTAGTATGATTTTTTTTCAGCCAAAATCAACAGGTGAACCTAAAACTAAGCCTACACAGTCATCAGTTCGAGAATTGCGAGGCCTTGGTTTATCCCCAGACTTGATCTTGTGCCGTTCAGAAAAACCAATAGGTCATACAGTTAAAGAAAAGGTCTCAAACTTTTGTCATGTTGGACCCGAACAGGTATTTTGTTATGATTTATTTAATATTAATATCTTTATATATATATTTAATTATTTTTTATTTCTTGTGAATCACACACTTTCTTAAATCAGATTTATGTACCTTTATTATAAGTAGTACAACACTATTTGTTAATTCAAATTAATGTTGGTCTCTCTAGTGCTCTTTATAATGTTTGCTATATTTTTATTTTAAAATATCAATTATGTTACAATTTTGTTCCATGGTAATTTCAGTAATAAGGTGGCATGGCAAACTATTTTTAATTAAAAAATTAATACTATTCAATTGCATCATGGAGGGAGCTTGCTACTTATATTAAGATCAATCTGTTATCACTCACAAACAAAAAAATATTGGTTTGAATTTTTAATTTACATGGAGGGATTAGAAAAGAACTGTAATTTTTTTAATGAATTGATCTTTACTTTAAACTCAATTTTGCATAGTACTTACGTGTTACAAAACATCACATGTCCTCAATTTTTTTTTCTTAAATATAATAATTTGGGAAAAAGGTTGTAGGCACACAATGTTTTTGTTTCATCATCAAACATGTGGTAAATCAGCAGATAAAATTGCAATTAATAATGATTTTGGTGCTGGCAGAGATTGAATACTGATTGTTCGCTAAATTAATATTGTATATGTTTCATAAATTTTACAGTGAGTGCTTTGGCAGTAATCTAGCATGGCTCTCTTAGTAACAATAAGTAATTATTTGTACTAATTTCTCAGCATGTTCTCAGAAAGTAACTTTTTTCTTACTAGGTTATTTGCATTCATGACCTGAGCTCAGTTTACCATGTACCCCTACTCATGGAAGCGCAGGGTGTCGTACAGTATTTGAATGAAAGGCTCCAGTTGAAAATGTCTGTACCCCGACCTGGAAGGTAAAACTTTCTTAAATTGTTTTTTTGGTGGTTGTATTTGTAACAATAAGGTGCTAATTTATCACACGAAAAATATCGTGAAGAAACCGGCATGTTTAACAAATTATAATATTTCAAATGAAAATATGAATCTCCAATTTTCATAGGAATTGTGCCTTTTAATATTTTAAATAATTTTTGGAGACCTGTGCTAAACAGTAGGAGGATTAAAAATTTTTTTTTACTACTGAATTTTGTAGTCGACAAAATTAAATTAATCCACTAAGAACAATTGTCTCAACAAACAAATATATTGTGGGAATATAAACTCTATATCTGTCAAGTCTTTCATATGTTACATGGTCATTAATAGACACCAACTATTGTATATATAAAAATACATCTTTGTCAGTGCATAGTACAGTACAACACACATTAATTGAATCTTTTATTGATACTTTACATTACAATAGGAATATTAGGCCAATGCAAGCACAGATTCAAATTTAATGGTATATATTTTTATACAATTGTACAAATCAGGTCACAATTTTATGATAGGAGATATTTTTTTAATTTCGTGTAAGAGTCTCAGTCTGAATGCACCTTTGAATTCTGATTAATATAAGAGGCTCTTAGAGTTTCATTAAGTAGTGTAGGAGTGATCATTATTGTGATGATTAGAATTTAATAAGTTATGTTCCTAATCAAAACAGCCTATAATGAATGCTATAAGAGATGAGAATGGCTATATTCTGAATGATGAAGTTTTGAGTTTAAAGAGATGGAAGGAATATTTTGAAAGCATGTTTATGAGTGAGGAGACAACGTATGAACTGAATGAAATAGGAACTCCGAAAGAAGAGGAAGAAGGTAGCGAGATAAGTATAGATGAAATAATGAAAGCAATGAGAAGCATGAAAGCAGGTAAGGCTGCCGGATATGATAGAGTTTCACTCGAAATGCTAAGGGCTGGAGAGGAAGTGGTGGCAGGCCTGCTGCACACCTTGTTTAATTTATGCTGGGAACTGAAGCGGGTACCGGGAGACTGGTGCAAAGCCGTGATAGTCCCAGTATATAAGGGAAAAGGGTCGCAGCAGGACTGTAAAAACTACCGCGGTATCAGCCTTCTTAGCATCGTGGGAAAACTGTATGCCAAGGTACTAATTGAAAGGGTCATGAAAGAAACCGATGGAAAAATTTGGGATGTGCAAGCGGGATTTAGAAAGGGAATGGGATGTACAGATCAAGTCTTCTCCATGCGCATGATCGCGGAGAAGTTTTTGGCCAAAAACCAAAAGGTTTTTTGTGCGTTCATGGACTTGGAGAAGGCCTATGACAGAGTGGATAGGAATGTGCTATGGCAAACACTGAACGCATTTGGGTTGAGCGCTGGCTTGATACAGGCATTGGAATCTCTTTATAGGGACTCTAGTGCTTGTGTTAGGATCAACGGGGTCTACTCGGACTGGTTTGGCATCCATAAAGGTGTCAGACAGGGCTGTGTGGCTTCCCCGTGGTTGTTCAACCTATTTATGGACAGTTGTTTGCAAAATTTGAAAGTTGAAGAATGCGGATTAAGAATGGGTGAGTTAACCATCAAATGCCTTTTGTACGCCGATGATCAAGTTATTCTTGCGTCGTCGGCGGCTGAGTTGCAAATGATGGTTACATTAATGAACAGATCATTAAAAGAAAGGGGTATGAAAGTGAACGCAAGTAAGACAAAAATTATGGTTTTTGAAAGAGATGAAAGTAAAACGATATGTGAAATAAGAATAGAAGGGGAGTTGATCGAGCAAGTAGATGAGTTTGTATATTTGGGTTGCGTATTTAGCAGGGATGGGAGATATGATAAGGATATAGAACGACGAGTGAACGCAGGAAACAGAGTAAATGGAGCCCTGCACTCTATTGTGAAGAGTCAAAATGTGTCAAAAAAGGCACGTATGGCAATTCACAATGCTGTGTTGGTCCCTACTTTAACGTATGGTAGTGAAAGTTGGGTATGGCAGAAGAAGCACGAGAGTAGAATAAATGCAGTAGAAATGCGGTCGTTAAGGAGTATGTTAGGGCTGAATCTGAATGACAGGGTGAAAAATTGTGTGATAAGAGAAGAGTGTGGTTTGCAAGATGATGTTGTGACCAGGATTAAGAAAGGAATGCTTCGGTGGTTTGGTCATATGGAAAGAATGGATGAGGAAAGAGTGACAAAGAAAATTTATGTTGCAGAAGTGAATGGCAGAGTTGGAAAGGGACGTCCTAGGCGAAAATTTATCGACCAAATTGGCGATTTATTGAAAACGGGCCAAATTAGGAGTACCCTTAACCGACGAGCATGCATGCGTAGGTGTATGGATGTGAAGGAGGCGAGAGAGGTGTGTCAGGATCGTGCCAAATGGAAGTCTGTAGTCTCTGCCTACCCCTCTGGGTGACAGGCGTGAGTGTTTATGTATATGTTTATGTATGTTCCTAATCATTTAAAATGAGACTAATGCCTAACATAACATTGATAATAACTTACGATATAAAGATTTAGTAATAATGTTTATATTTGTGTTCATAGATTTATGCAGAAATGGCGTAACTTAGCAAAGAGAGTAGAAAATTTGCGCAAAGAAGTGAACATAACACTAGTTGGAAAGTACACAAAATTGGAAGACAGCTATGCAAGTGTCACGAAGGCTCTTCAACACGCTTGCATCGCTGCCGGTTATAAGCTCAACTTGACGTATGTGGAAGCAGTTTCTTTGGAGAGGCAGACGAAGATTGACGACCCAGTGAGCTATCATAAAGCTTGGCAGGACCTTTGTAAATGCGAGTAAGTGTTGAAAGCAATTACTTTGTTTTATCTGTTTCACTCTATTACGTAAATCTTGTTATTCAGTACATAATAACAATGTGACAAGTATGTAAAATTATTAAGGTTTACTTTTATTATGAAGCCGAAAAAAGATTTATGTCTAGTTATTATTATTTATATACTTAATCTATTTTTCTTTATCAAACCTGGAAATATCGATGTAGATGATGGTATTATATACAAACCTTTGCAGTTTATAGATGCTATTCTACTTGTTTTTGTATTCAACTTTGAAATGGTAAATAAATGAACAATACACCCAAATAACAGAGAGGGCATATCATGATAAAGAGTTTGTACAAGAGCACTACTTATTTCTTAATGAAATTTCTTCTTTTATCACCATCATGATTATAGCTTAAAGTCCACTGATGAACATATCCCTATAGATTGCCTCATAGGGGGAAAATTGCCATAGTTGCTATGCATGGCAGGCAGGTTGGTTACCTAAGTGTTTTTATTTTTAGTTGTTCTTATAATGATCCTGCCACCCATTTCCTAGTATGTTTCATTTTAAAATCACAAAATGATGAGGACTAATGCACATTGAATAAAACTAAATTTACGGATGCTATCGCGTTTATTTAACTGATTTTACTTATTTTTAATTCCCGACGTTTCGGGTGCTTTACAGAAACCATGGTCACGGGGGGGACTGAGATGTTTGACGTCCCAATGTCATTTTTAGCCCGGCTACCTTCAGTTTTTGAATTTTAATTTTTGGTCCGTTTTACGCAACTACGATTACGCATTTATTAATAACCAAAAATTAATATTCAAAAACTGAAGGTAGCAGGGCTAACAATGACATTGGGACGTCAAACATCTCAGTCCCCCCCGTGACCATGGTTGCTGTAAAGCACCCGAAACGTCGGGAATTAAAAATAAGTAAAATCAGTTAAATAAACGCGATAGAATCCGTAAATTTAGTTTTATTCAATGTGTAGTGTTCGCGTAAATTTAAGAAATCATTATGACTAATACACATTTTTACCCAACCACAGCATAGTCAATGTATATAACTTAAAATTCAACTTGTTTATTTCAGATGATTACATCCATAGAATTGTTAGTGAAAGAATGGAATGGAATCTATGTTAGTATTCTATTAAATTTGCAAAAAAAGTTAGTACATAGTAGTTATAATAAATAAAAATATAAAACTTATAGTAACCAACTAACAAGTAGATCATTCCATGTAAAAAACTATTGCAGATAGGAGAGTCGTCGCTCTACACAACATTTTTCTGAATGGTGTTTTGGGGCTATCTTGTACCTGGAGTCTCGTTTTACTGGATATAAGGCATTCCATCTTAGTTCTTAGAGATGACAACGCATCTGCATGTTGTTGCTTAATCGGGGATAAATGTAGATGTCTGTGGGCCACAATATCCATTTACCATCAGGTGGAATTGTCACCCTTATTCTATATTAAATAAAATTATAATAATAAATTTTGTACCTATATATTTGAATGTTATGCTAACCACTCAAGCGTCACGGGGGACCATATTACCCGAAACAAAAAACAAGTTGTCCGCCACCTGGCGCCCCTCATGACATAGTCTAATAAAATGCAGCGTTATTCAATATTCTGAAAAAAGTTTCATAGAGTCCATCTCTATTAAAAATTAAACGGTATACACGGTTCGTCTTACGTACGCACTTGACGTACGTCCGCTCAAGGTCATGCAACGCACGACGCCGAATGGTGATACTCTTTTAATTTCTTGTGGACGCGTGGGGCATGTATCCAGCAAGCCTCCCCACTAGTTTTCGTGTCCTGCTGATGGATAGTGAATAGGCTGGACGTACGTCAAAGATGTCGTGCATCAAGCATGCATAATCGTGTGGATACTGGCTGTCAAGTAGATTTGTAATTTTATGTAGTAACAATGCATACGTTCGCTCTGTTGTCAATCAATTTAGATCTTTAACGCGCATTCCCGCGCGTAAATGAAAGATATATAATATTTTATTACATTTTATCATTATACTATTAATAAAAATAGCTTTATATCTCATTAAAGATATATCTACATTTAATTTTGAACAAAAAAAGCTCAAAAATCAAAAGTAAAAAATGTGAAATGTTAGATCGCGAAAGTATGACACAGTTTATGGAAAAATATCAATTCCATATGTGTTTGTGAAATACTTCTAGTCCGGACTACATGAACAAACAATAATTTAAAATTAAAAATTTTCGGCAACCGTCTTCAATTTAAATTATTAAGAATAACTCAAAAACTATTAGTCAGACCTCGATCAAATTTATATGGGACCACATGAGAAGCACCAGATTTCAAATAAAAAATAATCATCGAAATCGGTTCACTCATCAAATATTATGAGGTAACACACATTTAAAAAAACAACATACATAGTTGAGTACCTCCTGCTTTTTGAAGTCAGTAGGAAAAGAATACAGGCATTACTAGATATGGTCCTCATACTGGGAGAAGCTGCAACAGCGTCCGAAAAAAAATTTATTGTTTAAAGGAATGATTATTATCGAGAGTTAAAAAAGGTCAAAAGCAGCTCTTCCACAGGATCGTCCACAAACTATGTTTACAACAACGTTGGTAACGTTGTGGTATTTTAACTTGTATATTGTATAGGCCATTTAAAAAGTGTGCAAAGTGAAACTGTATGAAAAAATATTATCAATAGAGGATATAAACTCTATCCATTAATTAATTCTTCACTTATTTTTATTTCCTATTTAGGTTGTCTGGAAGAAATTGCTGCATAGCAATAAGACCGCCTTTTGTTTTTATCTTTGTTTGTTTCTTGTTATGTTGTTTTCTTAAAGGTCCAATAAAGGGTATTGTATTGTATAAACTTATTTTACGTTGTAGTGGCGTAATAGTCCCGGGTGGGTTCGGCCAAAGAGGAATGGAGGGTAAAATCGAAGCATGTCAGTGGTGCCGAGAAACACAGAAACCTATGCTGGGCATCTGCCTGGGCTTGCAGGCCGCAGTCATAGAGTTCGCAAGGAATGTTCTGGGACTGAAAGGCGCAAACAGTACCGAGGTGAACCCGCAATGCGAGGACAAGCTAGTCATAGATATGCCTGAGTATCATCCCGGTATTCTCGGCGGGACAATGAGATTAGGAAAACGCAAAACCTACTTAGAACCCGGTTTGGTATGTAAGTATATATCTACTATAATTTATTTTATTTACGTAAGACATGGCATTTTTTTGAAGTATTGAAAAATATTGAAAGAATTGTAAATTAAATTTTTAACTCTAGCTAACCACACTATTTCCTTATATTAGTAGGAGTGATAAACAAGCTAACAGTCCATCTGCTGGTAAATTCGTACAAATAGAAAACTTAACGCTTAACTCTCGTTTATCTAGTGGTCGTAAGCACAATTGCTGACCCCGAGCTGGGTCAAAATCAGTCAGTTTTCTGCCAAGAAATTCTCAGTAGAGTCAGGATGTTGGCAATGTTTCACCTCGGAAAGCACCTGAAACCCTTGTTCCTGCGCCTGACCGCTCTCCACTATTAGAGTGAGTAATGTACCTGTGCCGTTATCGTTTGACTCGGTGCTTCAGCATTATAAATCGAAACAAGTTCGCTGAGACATTTATCTTGAGATAAGCCGCGACGAAAATTGTAATAAATTATGGCGTGGAAATGTTACACACACTATAATCTTGTCATGCGTTGATGGCTACTCTTCGTTGAGACTGGACGCCTTGATCGAAATCGATCTGGATCTTTATTATTTATTATACATATAAATAACTACCAACAAAGAGGGCTTACAGACTACAGATGAATTTTTGGCTTAGAATATTAATCGGCCTTATGTTCGTTTATTTACATTGAACATTTATTTTACAGCTCAATTATATAAAAAAGATGTAATAGAGGAACGTCATAGGCATCGCTATGAAGTAAACCCGCAATACATTGAGCAGCTGGAAGCGGCAGGTCTGCATTTTGTTGGCAAAGACGAGAGCAAAACGCGAATGGAAGTCGCCGTAATTGAAGAACACCCCTACTATGTAACTGTTCAGTTCCATCCGGAGTACCTCTCAAGGCCGTTGTCACCAAGTCCTCTATTCCTAGGGTGAGTTAAGAAGTAAAAAGGATCTATACAAAACAGTGCACTGTTTATAAGTATTATTTGAGATTTCTAATAGGCTGCTATTAATTTTGATAATGACTAAAGGAAAGACGAAATATAATTAGATTATTACTAGAAAAATATTTTAATCACGCTTAATTTGGTATTATTGTATAAATTGCGCATAACTTCGTTTCTTTTATTGCAGGTTAATACTCGCATCTCTCGGAAAATTGAAGAGCTACATGTCTAAAGGATGCCGTCTTAGTCCCAGAAACCAATCAGATGTTAGTTCTGGTTAGTATCATATTTTTACATGACACAAGTTTTTGTTCATAAATATAATATAATATTACCGTAATAAGTTACTTGTCTCATAATCTGGTAATCTTGATTATAGTGATTTTGTCCACTGTAATTAATGCACTAGGAAAAGAAAAGTTTTCTACGGGGAAGCTGCCCAGTATACATTGTGATAAGCAGTGTTATTGTTTGTTTGCAAACTTAATACATTATGATGTAATTTATTTGTAATTATAATTATGTTTTGTTTTAGAATAAAAGTGGCAATGGAGCACACAGTCAACCTGATGGTAAGTGGATGCTGTGACATCTCTCCTCGATTATGAATCAAAAAGCAGATTCGTTTCCACACCTTAGACTAAAATGGAATGCCTCGTTTCCAGTAAAAAGGGTCCTCCGGCTCTCTATATTCGCATGGTCCTTCTCCGGTCGAAGCCTCTAACGCATGAAAAATGTGTCATGTTACATTGTAATCGCCTTATGCTGAGTATAGTGCTGCTAGTAATGATTAATTGCGTAAACAAGAGTGCAAGTTGAACTACTGCTCTCACATTATATTATCACTCTTATTGATTTGATCCTTCACATGTTTGAACCAACTTGTAGCGTATTATGGCAGCATCACAAATGGATGTGATCGACCAGGGAACGGCCACACCCTTAAAGAATACCACTGTGAAGTAACAGCACAATGATGCTGTATTTTGTATGGTAAGTGATAGGAACTGGAGACCGTTTTGAACCAGTAATGAGGAATTTCATCTTAGTGCTCAGAGCTTTCACAGCAAATATGTATTTTAATTCTGAATTAAGGGAAGATGTAGAGGCGTCTATGATCATTGATCAGCATCCACTTGCCATTATGAGGTCTGTATGCTTGTTTGTAACTCTTACATCTATAATTTTTTTTTACTATTTTGCTAAGTGGTGATGTGCACTGACTCATCTCAACAAAAGATACACTATTGGCTTTGGTTGCTATAGCAATTTAGATTTATAGATTTTTAATATAACATCCTCCGAAATATATTATTTTTAAAATACTCAATAAAAATTTATCTAATGTGAAACTTGTTGGAAATATTTATGCACCTGACAATGACGACATGCAAATAGTCTCTCTATTTAAGTTTGGTACCAATAGGAGAACATGATGGGAGGTGTGCTACGCAGAGGAGAGTGGCGGGCCACTTGCATTCATGCGACCGCATCGACTGTAGATGTTACAAATAGGTACATTAGTTTATGTCTCACGTATTGACCGTGTAGAAATCGATGATGTCATCAGCGCGATTTGTTACCTACATACAATTGTTATGTAGATGAAAGAGTAGTAGATCTTGCATGAGCAGCGATAAGTTGGTGTTGTTACCGCCCCAACGCCACATCGTATCGCTGTATTGTCATGCCGAGGACTTTTATATGTAGACGTAAGTCCAATGTAGCTTACCTCAAACACTCTCCATATTAAAATGACATTTGTATTTTATTGTTTCAGATGAGGAAGAACTCTCCGTATCATCTCTTAGTTTAATAGAAGAGAAAACAGTTATTGAAAATGGAAAACATGTAAATGGTGTTAAGAATTAAAATATCTGTTTTGTTTATTAAATTTGAATGATAGTATAAGTAAAAATTATGATTCCATATAAAACTCGAATCTATTAATGATTTGCTTCCTGTTTCTGTGTTTAAAATGCATAAGATAATATAAGTAGAAGAATAAGAATAAAGGAAAATGTTTTAATTATATGTACTCGTCATACATATGTAAATTTTTATGAATTTGCTGACTTCTCTGTCTAGTTAACAGGTTCATTATAAAAATAACTATAATATATATATATATATATATATATATATATATATATATATATATATATATATATATATTTAATAAAAATGCTACTTAATTAGTTACGGCATTCCATTTTAGTCCTTAAGGTGACAACACACCTAAATTTTGTTCCTTAATCAAGGTTGGGTGTAGATGTCTATGGGCAACGTCTTCCACTTACCATCAGGACTGTGTGCTTGTTTGTCACCGTTATTCTTTAAAAAAGAAGTTATTGTCTATCACAATCTTAAAATACCCTTTGATCAAAGGTAATTATAGCCACGTTTTCGATAACTGTGTACAGCTTAATATTAATTCTAGCCACCTCATATAGCATAATAAATAGTTACATTGCAGTCTAATCAAAAAGGTAGAGTTTCAGGTAAGGAATACTAATATCTATATTAACGGAAATACGTTGAGAAACTAGATACGAAATTATTATATTCATTGTTCTAGTATATTTGTACTTGACTGCCTCGTTGGTCTAGTGTTTGTAGTAGTGCGACTGCTGATCATGAGGTCCTGGGTTGGAATCCCGGGTCGGGCCAAAAAATCAATTATTGAGTTTTTCCGTCGAGAAATTCTCAGTAGCTGTCCTGTGTCAGGAAGTTGGTAGTGTCACACCCCCGTGCCTCGGAAAGCACGTAAAGCCGTTGGTTCTGCGCCTGATCTCTTTCTGGTCGTGTCGGTTTACCGTCCCATCCATACCGAATTATGAAAGGGAGGGAATAGAGTGCACCTGTGCTTGCGCGCATACACTCGGGCACCAAAGCCCTGTCCTGCGCCGATGGCTGGTCTCAGTTGAGGCAGGCCGCCGTGACCGAAATTCGGTCTGGAGGACATAATTGTACATTTAAAAAGAAATTTGTCTGTTAACTGAATCAAATTTGGAAATGACTAACAATTTTTTAAATAAAAAATGTATTTATTGGTTTCATAGGAAATATAACTAAAGTAAAAGAATTTGACAACATTTTACACGAGTATAATTAGATGGGGATATTTTTATCATGCCGGCCCTTTCTCCTCTAATGCTTGATGTTTAACGTTTCATGTATTGAAAATACATGCTATTTCTCTATGATGTTCCCTTTTAAGAAATCTCACCGGGTGCCATGACGACATAGCCATGGATACCCCTGACAAGCGGGGGTCTGTAGTTCTTAAGTTACTTTAGTTAGCGCAGACAGCCTTAACAAGTTGTGATATTGTAATTATCGAATTTCAACTGATTGTGTGGAAACAATGCTAAGTATTTATTTCATTGATTTTCATTATTCATTATAGCCTATCCACTGCTGTACATAGGCCTTCTGTAGATTACTTCATAAAGGGGTTATTTGGCATAGTTGCCACCATTGGCAGACGGGTTGGCAATCAGTTTTTTTATTTAGTAGTTGTTATTAGAAAGAATAATGCCCATCTCATGGCTTGTTTCGTTGTTGGTATTGGTTAGTGAACATTCTTATCATATACATTTTTTTTTTATATATATGTATATATATTCATCTCACCTATAGAATCATAAACACAATAAAAATACTTTTATTTAAAAATGTTCACCATGTTCTGGCTTAAGATCTCTTCTTTTTTTGGGGCTGGTTTGCTTTTTTTTACATTTTGCTGGATGATTATCATGGTTGCTGACTCTGTTGCTGGTGAAGTACTTAAGGCAATGAAATTCTTTATACTAACATCTGAGCTGATCCAGCTTCGGTTTGGCCGCTCCAGTAAAATTTTATTGCAACGTTAGCAAGCTTGTCTGTTACCAAGCCTGGGCTGACACATCAGCGTCCCGGGATACAAACACAGTGCCTTTAAAAATAAGTGTAGTTCTGCTTTCAGGTCCTTCAGAGTTATTGCCAAAGCAAAGTCAGAGCACATAGTCAGAATCAGCGATGAACTAATTCATTAGAAAACCCGTGCATTCTGATATTTTTCCAAGGCTGACCAAGGAAAGTTCTGTCAACCAAAACTTAAATCTCTTCATAGGGTGAAATACTCGTTAGCTTATGCCGCTAAAAAATAAAGCTTATTATTTAGATTGCTTAGAGCCGATTGGAACACCAGGTTACTAACAGATCGGTGAAAGAATATCCACTGCAGTATATTATCCCATCCGTATCGCAATACGACAGAGGGAAACTAAAACATGAGTTGGGCAGATACACCTTCCTAAAACAATTTAAAATAATAAAAACTGCAGTCGCCGGGTTATTACGTTTATCCGCCCTAAATAATCCACCCTAGGGTGGATACTCGGAACTCGGAAACGGATGATCGGAATTCGTATATATTATTTTCTTCCGATTTTCCCTCTCGGCTGTGTACAGTCATTTATAGAAACATTATAAAACTTGGCTCAAGATACCCAGTAGACATTATTTATAAAAATCTATACACACTTCTTGTTTGAAAGGTCAACGTTGAAATAAAAGGAGTCCCTGAAACGATTACAGATTCATTGCAAACCTTGTAATAAAATCATTTAAAATAAAATTAAAGACTGATTTCCGATAGTAACGTTTTTAAAATGTTTGTAAAAGAACGCCCAATTCTTCGCTAACACATCTGTTAGGCAAAGAAATTTAAAAAACGATTGCAAATCTACATTAAAAGTGTAGTGTAGTTTTTAATAGCCTGGCCATATTGCAGAATTTATAAATTACGCAATAATATTATTTAAAACGCGGACGTTTCAATTGATTTAAATGTAATACGTACATTTCATTTTATTAATAATTAAAGTGCATGTGTTGAACAGCACTTGGGGTGAAACGTCGGAAGAACAAATAAAAGTGAGTTCCGATTATCCACCCGTCTGGGGTGGATAGAAGGACACGCGTTCCCTAGTATACATCCTAGGGTGGATAACCAGAATAACCCGTCACTAACGGAGCGAGGCGACTATAATAAATTTCTCCTATCATTTAATCTAAAGGGGAGGCTTATTTTCAACAGTAGACTTTAATTGGTTGTAATGGACGGATGGAATGAAATAATTTCACTGGTTTGGAATGATTACCTAATTTACTATTACCTGAAGATTATTAAATTGTTTGCAAATTATTATTATCATTATATAAATAAAAATATAACAAATCAAAGTCATCTTTAAATGTTGTTTACTCTGTCTGTATTGTTTACCTAATGTAACATGGTCATAAATCTTATATAAGTAAGATTGTGATTTGTTTAAACCAATGTAAAACAAATTGTTTAAATTTTTCGAATAAATGTTAAATTTAATTTCTATATAGTTTTTTATTTTAATTAATAATGCTGCTACTGATGAGAAGTCTAAAAAACACCATTCCTTCAGTTCAGTCTAAACACCAGTCCTTCAGTTCGAATTCTTTATACTAGATCCAGAATTCGGACATCGCAAAAAGCCATCTTTGCAGGATAAGTTTATAGTCCACGAGTGTTACACTCTTTTCTCTCCCACTCATGGCAATCCGACACGATAAGAGAGACATCAAGGACAGCCCAACGGATTTTCGTGTTGAGATCCGAGCCCAGCGTCGACGAGCCTAGCGACGACGATCGGCGGGTGATGCCGGTAGTCTTCTTTACGCCCGGTAGTCCAACATTAACGTCCTAGAACTTAAAAAGTAAGTAAGTATACAACGTTAGAAACAAAAGTTGTAGAGAATAAACTGATCTTTAAAAATGGATTAATGCATTTTATTGATTTATCTAATATTTCAAGAGTTATTGGCCGCGATAGAAAAACCGGTTCATTAAATAGGCCATAAATCGTAAACGGTAAGTTTTACAAAAAATTTTACTGGAAACAAAAGATGCGATATTTTAATCTCTACAATAATGGTTTGTATAATTTTTGCCTTAAAGTGTATAGTTTTCCGAGATATCGGTTAAAAACGTTTTTTCAAGATGGCTCTTGAAGCGCCACCTGGATCTGTCAGCATTTTGTGATTTTATGCTTAGTAAGTGATCTTAACAGTACGTTTGCACTGAGAAACATCCAACACGTAATGTTTTGAAACAAATCGCATGAAATAAATCACACAACATGTTTTGTTGATGGTGGCGTTCGCACTCACAAAAACTGTGTAAAATTTTCAACAGATATCAAGATTTGTTTTTAGCTGTGTTCGCATTGAATACAACATAAACATTCTACTTGTTTATCTATAGATTTGTCAACGTTAGCGTTCGCACTGTTGTTTTTTTATATTTCGCGATTTGTTCTAAATCGTGTTTTTCTGTTATCCAATTTAGTTGCAAAACATCACAAAACGTTATCAACCCTAGCGGAGACGAATGATAACTTTATACAAAATATATATGTGGTATCATCATCATCATCATCATTACAGCCCTTCACAAGTCCACTGCTGAACATAGGCCTCCCCCAAGTTATGCCACAAAGCACGGTCCTGACTCAGGACTCCTGAGCCACCTGCATCCATCGACTACCTGCATGTCTTACCAGGTCGTCACTCCATCTAGTGGGGGGTCGCCCTACACTTCGCCTACAGGTACAAGACTGCCACTCGAGAACCTTTTTTCCCCAACGGTTGATGGTTCTACGAGCTACATGGTCGGCCCATTGCCACTTCAGCTTACTAATCCGTTGAGCTATGTCGGTCACTCTGGTTCTACTGAGGATATTCTCATTTCTAAGTTTATCACGCAGAGAAACTCCGAGTATAGCCCTCTCCATAGCTCGCTGAACGATTTTGAGCGTCCTCATACGGCCAGCAGTGAAGGACAACGTCTCGGTTCCGTAGGTCATCACTGGCAACACGCACTGGTTGTACAATTTAGTTTTCAGGTTTTGAGGTATAACTGACGAGAAGATGCGTCGTAATTTCCCGAACGCTGCCCAGCCGAGTTGAATTCGTCGATTGACCTCTCGGTCGAAGTTGGACTTACCCAGTCGGACTATTTGTCCCAGGTAAACGTACTCGTCAACAACTTCGAGCTTAGTGCTCCCAACAACTACCGGCATAGATGTGACACGGACATTAAACATGATATTTGTTTTGTCCATGTTCATCTTAAGACCTGTCCATTGAGAGGCACTATTGAGTGAAATTATTAAATGTGGTATATATCTCCACAAATTCCATCTTTATCATTAATCAGATTATCTGCAATTCTCTCGTGTGGCGGAAAAATTAAGTCTTTTTTTTGGGTATTTTTTCAGGTTGCCTGTCCCAGAGCTCGATATAAAAGAACATAATAAAATACAATACAAATTTCTAATTATTTATTCAATTAAAATACATAACTTAAAAAAGAAACTTAGAAAACTGTTTATCAAATAATTTAGTTTGTCACTGCCATCTTCATAATGTGTTTTAAGTGACAAGAAATTTTTGTTCCACATGTTCTACTAATTATATAGTCAGGGGGTTTTCATGCTGGTCTACCTTTCCGGTGATCCTGTTATGGAATACGGGTACGCGACCCCGGCTCCCCGAGCTACTGTTATTCTCATACCTTTCCTGCCGAGATAACAGTATCCTTACACCTGCGCTCCTACCCCCAACCTTCTTTTTCCTTTTCCCAAAATGGTAGCTTCCTCTACCAACAATAGCATACCCAAAGAGGGTTGGTGTCAGGCAGGCGGCCGACTGTAAAACTTTTGCCAAATCCCATGCAGTAAACCTATGAATATTACGAGTTGTGGGATATATGACAGGGCTAGGGCGTACCCCGCAGGCGACGCGCAGGGGCAGCACCCGGCTCCTGTGGGAAGTGGGCAAGGGTTGTCGCACCTTACGGAGCGGGTGCGACGTAAGAGGCGAGCCCGGAGAGAGAAGAATGTCAGAGTGAGGTTTGCAAGCTGGAATGTAGGTACGATGACTGGAAGAGGAAGAGTTAGCAGATGTTTTGAAACGACGAAGAGTGAATGTTGCCTGTTTGCAGGAAACAAAATGGAAGGGCAATAAAGCAAGAGAGATTGGGGAAGGATACAAGTTTTATTATTGTGGAAGTGATGGGAAGCGAAATGGAGTAGGAGTTGTGTTAGATAGTGGAATGAAAGAACGAGTGACAGATGTGAAAAGAGTAAATGACAGAATGATAGTTGTTAAATTAATGATTGAAAACAAAGTAGTGAATGTTGTAAGTGTGTATGCTCCGCAAACAGGCTGTGAAGAGAGTGTGAAAGAGAAGTTTTGGGAGGAATTTGATTGTATGATGATGGGAATACCTGAGAGTGAGGATGTTTATATGGGAGGAGATTTTAATGGACATGTAGGGAGAGTGAATGACGGGTATGAAAGAGTACACGGTGGATGGGGGTACGGAGTGCGGAACCGTGAGGGGGGAAGTTCTTCTGCAAGCAGCATGTGCTTTCGACCTGGCTGTCTTACCAGGTCGTCACTCCATCTAGTGGGGGGTCGCCCTACACTTCGCCTACAGGTACAAGACTGCCACTCGAGAACCTTTTTTCCCCAACGGTTGATGGTTCTACGAGCTACATGGCCGGCCCATTGCCACTTCAGCTTACTAATCCGTTGGGCTATGTCGGTCACTCTGGTTCTACTGAGGATATTCTCATTTCTAAGTTTATCACTATAGTAGTAAACACGTGGTTCCAAAAACGAGATCAGCATCTTGATACTTATAAAAGTGGCCACCACGCGACACAGATCGACTATCTTCTGATAAGACGGAACCAAATCAAGAGTGTAAAAAACTGCAAAGTGCTTCCAGGTGAAGACTTAGTATCCCAGCACCGAATTCTGCTGGCTGACATCTGCTTAACTGTTCGCCTCAACAAACATAAGGATCGTCCCCCACCCAAAATAAAGTGGCATTTGTTGCATAAGGAGGAGTATGCAAGTGAATTTAGAGAGCTAGTTGTAAACAAGATGATAGAGATGGGTGATATGGAAGGAATGAGTGTGAATGAGTGCTGGAAGGAAATGGCTGATTGTATCCGAAGTGTGGCAAGGAAGGTGTTAGGAGAAACAAAAGGGAAGCGTATGATAGATAAGGATGGGAGGTGGTGGAGTGAAAGTATTAGAGAAGTTTTGAGAGAAAAGAAAAATGCCTTTAAAGAATGGCAGAGCGTAGAAGACCAGAATGATTCCATAAAAGAAAGTAAGAGAGGGGCGTATAAAGAATGTAAGAAGAGAGCAAAGAAGGAAGTTGCTATTTGTAGGGCAGAGGCGCAAGATAAATTATATCGGTCCCTTGAAAGCCCCGAAGGTCAAAAACGACTTTTTCAAATTGCAAAAGCGAGAGAAAGGAATGGAAGAGATGTTTCACATGTAAAATGTATAAAAGATGATTCTGGAAGGATTTTGACTGACGATGAAAGTATAAAGAAGCGATGGAAGGAGTATTTTGAGAAATTGATGAATGAGGAGAATGAATGGAATGGTATGCTTGAAAACCCACCAGTGAATATGGGCTTAGTGAGAGAAATTAGTGTGGAAGAAGTAAAAATGGCTGTTAGGAATATGAAGAATGGGAAGGCGGTCGGCCCAGATGGAATACCAGTAGAAGTGTGGAAGTTGCTGAGTGCGGATGGATGGAAGTGGTTGAGTTTATTTTTCGGTAAATTGTTGCAGGAAGAACAAATACCTGAGGAATGGTGCAGTAGTATACTGGTCCCCATTTTTAAAAACAAAAGAGACGTTCAAAACTGCAGCAGTTACCGGGGGAATAAAACTCATGTCACACACGATGAAAGTCTGGGAAAGAATAATAGAGAAAAGAATGAGAGAAGAGTGTGAGATAACACAAAACCAGTTCGGATTCATGCCCGGTCGAGGTACGACAGATGCCATTTTCGCATTACGCCAATTGTGCGAAAAGTACAAGCGCGTGCATAAAAATCTGCACATGGTTTTTGTCGACCTTGAAAAGGCGTACGATCGGGTTCCCCGTGAGGTTTTGTGGTGGGCGTTAAAGATGAAAGGTATGCCTGGGAATTATGTGAGGTTAGTCCGTGCTATGTACAGAGCATCCCGTACATGTGTACGATCTGCCGCGGGAACTACGGGCAGTATCGATGTGGCGGTAGGGCTGCACCAAGGGTCGGCATTGAGCCCTTACCTCTTCCTACTGATTATGGACGCTTTGACGTCGGACCTGCAGGATGAGGCACCCTGGTGCATGCTCTTTGCCGATGACATCGTGCTTGTCGGGGAAGAAGACATCGAGGTACAGAGCAGACTGACGGGGTGGCAACAGAGGCTGGAAAGTGTTGGCTTGAAGATCAGCAGATCCAAAACCGAATATCTGTGCTGTGATTTCGGCGGTCTTTCCAGTCCTGTACCCATGTCGTTGGATGGCGCTATACTGCCTACCTGCTCAGAATTCAAGTACCTCGGTTCCCTCATTCAAGGCGACGGCGGAATAGATAGAGCTGTGCAGCATAGGATTAACGCAGGGTGGATGAAATGGCGACAGGTCACAGCCACAACGTGCGATCCCCGAATGCCAATAAGGCTGAAGGGGAAAATTTACAAATCGATCATCCGACCTGTCGTCATGTATGGAAGTGAATGCTGGGCCGTCAAGAAGAAGGATGAAAATAGACTGCATGCGAATGAAATGAGAATGTTACGATGGATGTGTGGTGTGACAAGGATGGATAAGATAAGGAATGAGTATATAAGAGGAAGCCTGAAAGTAGCGCCAGTGGTAGAAAAGGTGAGAGGAAGCAGATTGGCATGGTTTGGGCATGTGATGCGGAGGGATGAAAGTCATGTCACAAAACGAGTGTTGAATATGAATGTGGAGGGACACACGGGCAGAGGAAGGCTGAATAAAAGATGGATCGATTGTGTGAAGAGTGATATGAGAATGAAAGGAGTAAGTATGGAAATGACGGCTGATAGAGAGGAATGGAACAAGAAGATTTACTGCGCCGACCCCAGATAATGGGAAATGGTTTAGAGAATGAATGAATGTTCTACTAATTATATATATGAGAAAGAAATATGAAAGCATGTACCACCTTTCTCTCAAAATTTTACAAAGCTTACCATAGTTTAGGTTCTAATAATCTGTGTTTTCTTGGAGATACACATGGTTATTTTGTGATAACCGGTCAAATTTGCAGAGAAGGTTCAAAATAACTAATATAGGCCGTTAAAGACAAAACAATTTTAAAAAATCTCAAACTGTGTATCCTTTTTATCTCTTAAATTCAAAATGAGCAGTAATGCATTGTAAGTGATTTTACTGCACACGCAAACATTCGTTAATAATAAGCTTGTCGCCATCCCGGTGAGTCACTTAGGCATGTCAAAGTACTTACACAGGCTCAACCTAGTAGCCAGAATTCTACACCAGGAGCTCGCTCTGAAATATGGTCTCGTGGATCGGAAACTGCTTTATAAGTACTTACCGGAAGTCGTGCTCGAAAATGACCGTATTATTGTATTTATTTTATTTTACTGATATTTATGTATATTTATCTTTTATTTTCATTTATATATATAGAACCCATCCAGATGAGAAAACTATATAGATACCCCACATAATAATAATAATAATATTTATTGAATCCAAACATACTTTACATAAAAACATAAACTTATAAAATTACATTGATAAGACATAAATCTAACTCAATAGTATATTAAGGTATCTTTAGCAACCGTGCTAGGTCACAGACCTGTGTTACAGCTGCTAAGCCCTCCCCATTAAATACATACCAAATAGAAAAACAAAAACATAAAAAAAATTTTAGCACAATCAAGAAATGAATAAAAGTTCTAATCCGACAAATGGCTTAATACTATTATAGCTAAATGTTTAGTTGTATGGTACAAGAGTAAGGCAGGGGAGATATTCTATAAATGTGTCACACACTTATATTAATATTCAAATGTTATAGTAAATGTTTACAAGAACTTATTCTATATTTCACATAAAAATAATTGAAACTTAGTGACTCAGTTAATATTTCATTTTCTTAAAACAATAAAATATAATATGCAAAATGTTCATTTAATATTGGAGATTTGTTAATCACAAACCAATATTACAAGTTTAGAAGTAAGTGTAAAATTAATACATAGATGCCAGTGTGTAGTATACGAGTGTGAGTGTGTGTGTGTGTGTGTGTGTGTAAAGAAGTAGTGAGTGTGCGTTGTTATTTTGCTTAACAGTTTGCATTTTTAACTATCTATATTTAATAATTTTACAGTTTCTTAACTTAGTTAAAAACTTAACTAACTTAACTTAGAGCTTGCTTATATTTGAAACATGTTTGTCGATCAGTAGGCAAAAACGTTGTTGCCCATAAATCGGATTCAATTTGGGATAGTTGCAAATAAAAGAAGAAGCTTTATTTACCGATATTTTCAAAAACTGCAATAACATTGTATCATTATTTATGAATTTAAGCGTAAGTTTCGAATTTGATTACTCTGAAAAATATAATATAATATGTATATAATGGCAACAATATTTATCATTTTATTAGTCTGAACCCAAAGGGTGTTATAAAGATTGTTATACTAAGCCTACAATGTTGGGTCTTGCAGGCTTAGTATTACAGTCCAGACGGAATCTGACAGCCATTCATCCGACATCGCCGCGGCGACTAGTATATGTATACTGGCCGCCTAATAGCAGGTAATTCTAAGGTACAGAATTACATTTCTCAAACTTGCATAATACTAGAACACTACTAAAGGGAGACAAAATTTCTTTAGCAAAATTAGTTCTGTCTATTAAGTCATTAGATGAGTTAAAAAAAGGAAAATAAAAATCAATACTGATTACAATATTGAATTACCTATGTAAAAAAGGATAAAATAATATAGAAGATTTACAATTATGAATGTATTGATAATAACATGCGCAATTAAAAACCCCAGTGTGTCTACAATACCCAAGATAGCAATATTTGAATCAAAAACAAGTTAAATAATAAATAAGCTCATGTACACAAGACCAGACCAGCAAATAATAATTTCTTTTTGATAATAATTGGTTGTCTATTTATTTCCCTGATTTAAAATTAACCTTAAAATTTTGTCTCTATATTATATGCTTGCAGTTACGACTTAAACAGAATAAATTTTATTCAAAACTACAAAACTTATTAAAGAATACTTGATTACAAAACTCATAAAGTAATTAATGCTTTTACTTGTTTGGGAAAAGCCTCTGTCCTATGTAGAAAACAAGGAAGAAGTCCAAGCGGGCCATTTAAACAAAATGTTATTTAGAATATATTGTTTTTACAATTAAATATTAAAACATTTAGAAACAACATTAATCACCCCATTCCCAGGGGTTTAACAATCGTATATTTTATTGTAATAACCTTTTTTTTGAACAACTTTGCTTAGTTAAAAATTTTCAGTTTTTGATAGGCTGTATATTTTATGACTTGTTATAAAAGCATATACTTTGCCCCATGAAGGAAAACTTATTCTTTGAAGTTAACTAGCTTGTACTTGTTCCTAGTATTTACAGAAATATACATTACTATTTTTAATAAAAACTATTGTTGTTTTTGTGTACATTAAATTAACAAAAACAAAAAAAAAAACAAAAATTAATAAAAAACATACATTAAATTTTCGTAAAATTACTAAAACACTATAGTTAATATATTTACTTCTAAAAAACTTTCTTGAAAAGACTCCTTTGGACTTAGGTTGTAAAGTGCTCTCATGGCTCTCTTCTGCAAAACAAAGTTATTTCAATGTGAAATGCATTAACCCCATTGCAAGATCCCTTATGTAATAAATATGGCGTATCAAAGGGTCACTATCTCTTTGTTATGGAATGCAAAATATAGTTGTTTCACATTTGCACCCAAGATAGAGAGAACTTGTAAATTTACTCCGTCCATGTCACAGACTCTTGCAGATATATTCATCCCAGCCTGAGCCTGGAAGTTATGCCAGCTATAACTGATTCAAGACCTGAAATCAAAAATTAAATATGTTTTACAACTGTTGAGCTTTTATAATCAACTTTAATTTCAACTGTTGTAATGAAATGAAAAATCATACAAAGTACTAATAATTACCTCTTTTATTAGTACAGTAAGTTGATTTGCAGTTAAAAATGCATTAGAGAAATAGTGGGCAATGGGCTGTTTCAGTCTTCCTAATACTAACAATCATAAATACTAATACATATGATGCAATAACTGAAGATGTTCCTTGTGTACTATGATCCTAATACACTTCAATCAAATCTTCTTTGGGTTTATACATCACATTTGTTTTGTCTGATGGTTTTATAGTATTTAAAAAATCTGCCAGGCCTTAAAAACTAGTTGATTGATTTCAATAGTAAAGAGTACTCAGTTAACCCTTTAACAGAGCCTGAGTAGCCTGCAACAGGTGGGTGACCTTTTATAAAGCCACAAGGCTATGATTTTCATGTGTCATGTAGCTTTTTCTTACAATTTCTTATTTGAACTTGTAATTACAGCGCAAATGTTGATGTTATTTTCTTGGATAATTTACTTGCTGTATTTTCATTACACTTAATACAATTTTGGCTTTTAAGGTTTTAATGTGATTATGCAATTGGTAGAATTTTCTTATGTATCACTTTCTATAATGTATTTTTCTTTATTCGTCATGCAGCACAGTTTTTAGTCTCTATCCCGTATTCCACTGTGAATCACTGTCAAACACATTGCAAGCGCGTCCAGAACCTCGATTTCTTTCTTTTTTGTTGTAAATGTACAGTACACTCATCACTTGAATCCATTATTATTCACCTCTTCATCACTTGAACGCATTATTGTTGAAAATTCTCTGTGTACGATATATTACTTTCCTCTATGATTCTCTGTCTCGATCAGGGTCTCGACCATAGATTACTGTATATATACTAGAGATAGATGTGCGACTCAAGTTTAATTTTAGTTAAAGTTCTTGTTTTGCCTAATAGATGGCGTTAAAATATTGGTGCTTTGGGCTCGCCCTTCTTTTGCACTTTAATATTTTTATTTTATATACAACCACTAATTACATTGCGCAAGTGCTGCAATGTAATTAATAGTTGTTTATGTTTCTCGTGGTAATTGTAAGTTCCTATACCAAAAAATAAAAAACAGGTTATTTTTAAAACGTTTATTGTTTAAAAATTCTTTGCTTAGTTATTGAATAACATTAGATGTGTTAAATTTAACAGTATTTGCACAATATCAATTGATTTCTTTATACAATGTCCCTACTAGTTAGTAAATATCTTATATTACAGAGAATAGAACATTTTTTTTAATTAAATATAGATTATTACATAATACTTATTGGAAATCGTGTTTTATTTACCACCGATACCACTGTCCTGGGAAGAACCAACAAGAAACCCAGCGTGACTTTTTTTTAAACATATTTCACTTTACAATATCATTTTTTAAATAAATTTTAATAGTACATACAAGCATGATTGCGATCACCTCATACCCAGGAGTTATTTTATGTATTCTTTGATATTATAATAACACTTTTTGTACATTTTTCCTTTCATAAAACATTTCAAGTTGTTAATTGACAAATTTTGTACATTTTCTGCAATTTTGTTGTAAAAGCGTATAACACATTGACCCCATAAAAGCACTACTGACTCAGTGGATTCTAGTAACTGGTATTACAAGCCTATTTTTGTTCCTAGTGTTTAAAGTTTGAACATCTTTATTCTTATGAAAGCTATCACTTTTTGTACATTTTTCCTTTAATAAAACATTTCAAGTTGTTAATTGACAATTTTTGTACATTTTCTGCAATTTTGTTGTAAAAGCGTATAATACATTGCCCTATAAAGCACTACTGACTCAGTGGATTCTATTAACTAGTATTACAAGCTTATGTTTGTTCCTAGTGTTTAAAGTTTGAACATCTTTATTCTTATGAAAGCTATTTATAACACTTTTTGTACATTTTTCCTTTAATAAAACATTTCAACTTGTTAATTGACAAATTTTGTAAATTTTCTGCAATTTTATTGTAAAAGCCTATAATACATTGCCCCCATAAAAGCACTATTGACTCAGTGGATTCTAGTAACTGGTATTACAAGCCTATTTTTGTTCCTAGTGTTTAAAGTTTGAACATCTTTATTCTTATGAAAGCTATTTATAACAGTTTTGTACATTTTTCCTTTAATAAAACATTTCAACTTGTTAATTGACAAAATTTGTACTTTTCTGAAATTTTGTTGTAAAAGCGTGTAATACATTGTCCCATAACAGCACTACTGACTCAGTGGATTCTAGTAATTGGTATTACAAGTTTATGTTTGTTCCTGGTGTTTTCTTTATTCTTATGAAAGCTATTTATGTTTTTATGTACGTACATATTATATTACATTTTCATAAATATATTGCTATGCCAAAGTTAATGTGTTTATTTCTTTAAATTTTTTAAAAGGCTCCTTAAAATTTAAGATAAAAATTGACCGTGCGGCTCTCTTTTATAATCAAAATATGGCTTCAATATCAGTCACATGACCCCAATATTAATACAGGGAAACAGTGGTATCATCCACAAGACTCAACTCCTTCCCATTTAAGAGCACATTGGTAATTGAATCCTCTCCAAAGGTTTGCTCCTCTTCCATAATTTTATGAATTAGTATTTAAAATTAATTAATTTAATAAAAAAGATACATTTTGGAGCAGCATTATTAATCTTTAAAATGTGAACTTGATAATGTTATCATACTTTAGTAACATAACAAATCTTTTTAAATGTGTATAATAACCACAATTTTAAAAAATACAAATAATTTACAAAAGTGACTTTCTTATGCCCACTTTACCATTGTTTTACATGTGTAATCATTATATTTTTTTTATTACAAAACGAGCATTTTATATATTATAACATACTCATGCATTATACAACTTTATAAACTATTTGCGAAATTATTATCAATCTAATAAATTGGGGAATTTTGATAGTCAAAAATAGCCAAAGTTTTATTCTACACCCACGAATTCCTGAATATGCAGTTAGTACAAGTAAAACATAAATGTCGTGGAAGATGATAAAACTTTGAAGACAAATTGTTTAGCAATTACAATAAAAAGAAAAAAGCCTTACAAGATATATATATTTTTAAGGAAATTGTTCACTTTGTCCTCAAGACGGACATTAAAAATGTCCTTAAATAAATACTAATTAAACCAGGTATAAACTTAATTATATTTAGGCAAATGAAAGAACAAAGCTTGAACATGGCAGATTGCTTGTGTTTCTTAATGTTTGATGAGATGCTAGTGTTCTCCTAAACTACATTACAATACAACTGTCATAGGTTCCGAAGACTGAGGATGTTAAGAGTGAAAATATAACCATAAACATGTTTTGGTTTGATGATAAAGGAGATAAAGCTCATATTAAGCTATCAATTTGTTTTAGATTTTTGCAAAAATGCTACGATGCCAGTAATTAAAAAAAATATATATAATGGTGGCACTTCACATGGCTATTTGTATTTGCGTATTTGGGGTATTCGACAAATAACTTCCATGTGTGGAGAGTATATTTGCCATAATTATTGCCGTATTTGCCTATTTGGCAAATATAGCCAATAACAAATACGGCTTACCGATCGTCTGTCGGTTTTTTAAGGCACATCAAAGGAGACAAATAGGCAAATACGCAAATATACTGGCCACACATGGTCGGGCTCATAAGCGCGCGAACTGTCAACCAGTACGGACGGACCTGTTTATAACCTTAATAAGTAATTATTTAGATACATACGGAAAATGAATTGGGACAAAGAAACCGTTGTAAGGTTTTTAGAACTTTACCAAATGAACCCATGCATTTGGGACCCTGGAAACGAGGGGCATAAAAACCGGCAAAGAGTAAACGACGCGTGGAATACAATTAAAGACAATTTGGGTGTACCATGTACCCTGCAAGATTTAAAAAAAAGAAGGAGTCGCTTATGTCTGCGTACCGAGGTTACAAAACCAAAATAAAGAAAAGCGAACGATCCGGATCAGGTGCATCCGATGTGTATCAACCAAGTTGGTTTGCATTTGCATTCATGGATAGTTTTTTGAATTCTGTTTATACCTGCAACAGTACCATAAACACTGTGGTAAGTAATAATACATTTATAGAAGACAATTTCTTTTTGTATATAGAATGGGCCCACCACAAATTTTAGCTACAATTAATGAAATGCATGTCAATTTATTCCTTATCATCTATAAATTACAAAATTAATATTAGTTTTACCGCATCTAACGGGAATACTGAAAAATTAAAAATAAAAATATGAATATCACAATAACCTATAAACAAACTAAAAACTATTTTCTAGTAGTATTCACCGATATTATGAGTTAGAATAGTACATATTATAGAATAGAATAGCTTAAAATTAGTATAAAACAAAGTTGTAGGTTCATTCAGCGTTTATAGGTACTTTAAGATTGATGGAAAATCTTTTTAGTAGGTCTGGCAAAAAATGGTGCACAGCAGACAAACAAACATGGTGTGGAGACTATTTTTACATAGTTAATTAATTAGTGAATATACATCACAAACACCACTACACTAATTAAATAAATATGATTAAAGCCAAGATGAATAAGGGATAATATGTCCATTTATAATATTACCTTTACATGCTAAGCTAGCTAAGCTAGTAAGAAAGATATTTTAAACTGGTTGTATGATGATAAAAACACAAAGTAAAATACCACTGTATGTATTACTGTAATCATTTCCAAAGTAGTTTGTCTAGTGGTTGTAGTAGTGCGACTGCTGATCATGAGGTCCCGGGTTCGAATCCCGGGTCGGGCCAAAAAATCAGTTTATTGAGTTTTTCCATCAAGAAATTCTCAGTATCTGCCTGGAGTCAGGAAGTTGGCGGTGTTTCACCCCCGTGCCTCGGAAAGCACGTAAAGTCGTTGGTCCTACGCCCGATCTCTCTCCGGTCGTGTCGGTTTACCGTCCCATCGGGCTATGAGAGTGAGGGAATAGAGAGTGCTCCTGTGCTTGCGCATACACTTGGGCACTATAATCCTGTCCTGCGCAGATGGCTAGTCTCCGTTGAGGCTGGCCGCCGTGGCCGAAATTCGGTCTGGAGGACATTATTATTATTATTATCTATAAAAAAAATATAACTACCTATAAATTTTATAATAATAATTTTATTTTATTTTCAAATAATAAACAGATAGGTAAGTTTACAGATCAATCAGTTTCATGTATTATAAAAGTAATTAGCAAAGTCGTTTCTGATTTCGACTGGATTCCTTGGAGATCTTCTAGGAATGTTACGAATATCACGCAGTGCTGGGTTGTTGGGAATATCGGCCCTCCATGACCCTGGTATTATTAAGTCGTCTCCATCATTCAGGTCGAATGTACCAGGTGGATTATATACATTTCTAGACAGTCTACTTCTTCTCAAAAAGTTGTGTAGAACTACACACGCCATGACTACTTGGCTAGCTGATTCAGGTTCAAGTAGCATAGGCGAACGTAGCACTCTAAATATAGCAGACATAACACCAAATACATTTTCAACGATAACACGGGCTGATGAAAGCTTCTTGTTGAAAATTCTTTCTTTGGTGCCTTCTCGATGATTCCCTGGATATGGTTTCATGATATTGTTATGTAAGGCAAATGCTCCATCACCTAAGAATACATATGGCAAGTCACCATTTCCATTTTGTAGTGGAATTGGTGCTGGTAGCCCCAACGTATTATTGTTTATTTTATTCCACAGAACGGAGTTTTTCAAAACGCCTCCATCACTTATCCTCCCTTGACATCCCACGTCGGCATACATAAAGCAGTAATTACTATCAACCAAAGCTAATAAAACGATGCTAAAAGATTTTTTTGTAGTTGTAATATTCTGAGCCACTGTTAACTGGAGACTGTATCACTACATGTTTTCCATCTATCGCACCTATGCAGTGCGGGAAACGTTGATGGAAGCCACCTTCTATGTCCAACCAGTCTTGTTCTACCACGGGCAACTGTAACAAAAATATTAATGTTATTTATACTTGCAGGATGAAGAACTTACGATTAATGAAGATCAAAACACAGAACAGGGCCCTATAGATCAAAATATTAGAAGCCAAGAACAACAGGAATTAAATTCAAATGAACAACAGGGTTCAACAGCAAGACCAATATTGCATAGAAGAAGACAAAATAATCCACCTGAACTTATAGAAGCGAAAAAACGAATGGATGAAGCATATAGTTTTATGAAGCAACATTCCCAGCTGCAGCTAAAGGATGAAGATGATGAATGCTCTACCTTTGGGGTACTTGTGGCTAGAAAGCTACGAAAACTTTCTGAACAACGCCGAGACATCATGATGGCAAAAATACATGAGCTATTTGTCGATGAACACGTCTACAACTTCAATTTGCCTAATTATTCTTCCAGTCGCCCAAATTCTGCTGCAACAATGCTATCATACACACCATCACCACCCCAAATCAATATCGCATCTCCGTCAGCGGTTGCAAGTTCGCCAAAGGTTGCATATCCGACAGATGTGGCATCTCTGAATTCTGCTACCAGTCAACCTAATTCTGATGCAACAATGTTATCGTATACACCATCACCACCGCAAAGCAATATCGCATCTCCTCCACAGGTTGCATTTCCGACAGAAGTGGAATATCTTAATTGTGTTAACAGTTATCCAAATTCTACAAAGGTTTTGTATACGTCATCTTCACCGCAAATGGATGCTCCTTCTCCTGCATATCATGTTGAATACTCAGAATACTCTAATGATACTCCTTTGAATCTACCGAATCCTACTTCTAGAATGGTGTCGTATACACCATCACCATCGCAAATACCTCGAGGGAAAAATAATTAATAGCATATTTAATACCTACTTAAAAATAATTTGATTACGATTAATAAAAGTTAATGAAAATTATATATGTTGTTTACCTTGATTTGATCCTTTAGAACCTGATATAAAGCAGCACACACTTCCATTATAATTCTTGAGATTATTTGACTTGATATCTTGAAGGTATAGTGAAGGCTTCTATAACTGTCTCCTGATGCAAGGAATCGTAAAGTAATCGCTAATCTAACTTTTGCAGGTATAGCTTCTCTCCATTTTGTATCCTTTTTAGAAATTATGGGATGGACTTTTTGTAACAAAAAATTAAAATCTGCATAAGACATTCGGCAGAAATTATCAAACTCGTTAGAGGGTTCTGCTAACATTTCTTGAAACCTTGTCTCCATAGATTCCCTGGAAATATAAATAACTTTTATTGTGTATTTACAACCTAAAACCGAGGAGTCTCTTAGAGATAAATTTAAAGAAATTAATATATTAACTTTGGCCTCTCAGTATATTTACCAAAATTTTATGTATGTTCACAAGAACATAGACAGTTTTAGTAAAAAGTGATATACACTCTGTAAACACTAGGAACAAACACAAGCTAGTGACCTATATCTCGAGTCCATAAAGTCAGTAACCCGTTCTTGGGGCAATGTATACGCTATTACTATGGAGTGTCTACTCTACACTCCATAGCTATTACCAAGTTTAAATATTTAATTAATGAAAAACTCTATAAAAAGGGCTAATATAAATGAATACATGGTTGATAATAAACCCTGGGAACGAGGTAGTCGCTTGCAATCTGTTTCTAAAATAAATTGTAAATAGTTTGTAACCATTTATATTGTAAAATTTATTTTAAAAAAATCCTGCTGGATTTCTTGCTAGTTCTTCTCAGGACAGAGGGTTTTTTTTCCAACCAGTGGTAAAGTAAAAAAATACTTTCAATAAGAATTACACATGTGATCTATATTGAATAAAAAATTATTCTATTCTATTCTGTATATACTAATTAGATTTAGGTTCTTATTTTATTGGAATTTTCGTTAATATGATTTGCGTGTCATGCAAAAGTCATTCTACAAATGAAATAAACAAATTACTTACTTGGTTCGATTTTTATGCACAGTCAGCATCCACCATCGCCTTGCTCTTGGTCTTTTTTTTATCACTTTGTATTTTTTTTACGCATAACATGTAATAGTAACATGCGTTCAAATAATAAAATCCAGCTGAAAGTGCAACGTCCATTTTATAGGTACAACTACTTTACGCTGGCAAACATGTTTCATTTTTTGGTATTTGGCTCCATGTGTGGACGGTTATATCGTTTATTTGCCCTTACGTCAATTTTTTTGCCAAATACGGCAACATGCTATCACAAATACCAAATAGCCATGTGAAGTGCCACTATTATAGGTATGTCAGTGTATAGCTTGACTGCGACAACTACTACAACCCCACCTGATGGTCAGTGGTTAGAAAGCCATAGATAGTAAAGCACTGTCTTATCAATAACCAAAGGATAGGATTGGATAGGATAGGGGTAGGAATAAATTCCGTTAAAGTAAATGTTATTGAAGAACTTGAAAATAAATATCACGATTGGCACAAAATCTACACAGACGGATCAAAGAGTGCTAAAGTTGCAAGGGGCAGCTTTCTTCGACCCATATCAAGCAGTTTCTAAATCTTATAAAGTTACTAATGACATTTGTATTATGACCCTTGAACTCATTGCAATATCCGAAGCCCTAAAGTATGCTGCAAGCTATAACTGTAACTAAATTATTATATACTCGGACAGGAAAACTGCTATCCAACATTTGGCTCGATCTGCCTCTGGAATCGTAGGTGTTTCGAAAGCCTATTGCATACTTTCCCAAATAATATATCAATTCAGTCTATGCGACATGTGCAAGAGTGCAGTGGATTCCAGCACATAGACCAAATATTGGGTAATGACAAGGCAGATAGATTAGTGAACTCTGCTTGTATAAATGGTGTAGAATATAATATTGACCCTTGCTACTCAGAAGTACTACCAAAATTCAAAAATTAATGTCATAACAAATTGAAAGAATTTTTCAATGAACGCTCTAAAACGAAAGGTGTTTGGTACAAAACAATACAGAGTGAACCACCTCGAATACCTTGGTTTGTAGATACAAAATTAAAAAGAAATGCTATTAAATTAATATTTAGAATAAGAACAGGTCACATTCCATGAAAAAGATTTCTTATTTGATGAAAAGAACTGATTCCATCTAATGTGAAACTTGTGGAGTAATAGAAAACTTACATCACTTTTTGATGGATTGTGAATGGCAACTAGGGGAAAGGGAATTATTTGGAAGGACATATAAGATAAATGTGGACAATATAGGTATTACGCAGGGCATCCTACATGCCCCCACCTTGGATATTGCATTGAGTATGTGCAGATTAATAGCAACATATAGATTTTAATAGGATTGACATGTTAACTAACAAAAACCCCTAAATAAAATAAGAAAAAAAAAAGCTTATTCACTTTTAAATTAAAGACAATGGTATGTCAGTGTATAACTTGACAACAACTACTACAACTCCACCTGGTAGTAAATGGTTATAAAGCCCTAGATAGTAAATTAATAATATTTTAGATTTTTAGGGTTCCATATTTACACACAACAAGGAAACCTTATAGTTTCTCCATGTTCATCCCAACCTCATGACAACGTCCTCGGTTCACGTCAGTGTTTGTGTGCCACCGGCACTCCTGCTCAACATGTTGAATGTTAAATTAAATTAAAGTGGATGTTTCTCAAATTAATTGAATCCTGGTATTTTCAATAATCCTATAAATAACGTAACCTGATGATTACTTGTTAATTTTAAATTTTTGATATTAAAATTATGGTTGATTAATTATTTAACTAATTAATTACTCAGTTCAGACTGCCTCGTTGGTCTAGTGGTTGTAGTAGTGCGACTGCTGATCATGAGATCCTGGGTTCGAATCCCGGGTCAGACCAAAAAATTAATTATTGAGTTTTCCGTCGAGAAATTCTCAGTAATTGCCCGGAGCCAGGAAGTTGGCGGTGCCTCACCCCATGCCTCGGAAAGCACGTAAAGCCGTTGGTCCTGCGCCTGATCTCTCTCCGGTCTTGTCAGTTTACCATCCCATCGGATTATGAAAGTGAGGGAATAGTGAGTGCACCTGTGCTTGCGCATACACTTGGGCACTATAATCCTGTCCTGCGCCGATGGCTAGCCTCCGTTGAGGCAGGCTGCCGTGGCCGAAATTCGGTCTGGAGGACATTATTACTCAGTTATTTATATAAGGAAAACATACAGCTTTTTAGTAAAATACATGATGTGTGTACAATTAAATGTGAGTTTTAAATTAGCGAAAACAATTTCCACAGACATTCAGTTGCATTTAAGCAGTTATGCACAGCTTAAGTAAAAAATACATGAAACTGTCTAAGTTAATTAAACTATTCAATTAGACTTAAATATCAAATACATCACTGTAATGTTCCTGTAAAACTAACCCAATTTTTCGGAAAAGGTATCGATATGAACTCATTATATCTTATATTCTATTATAGCTTATTACGTGCCAAGCTTCAACTATGTTATGGTTGTAACACGAATGAGTCAGCTCGAATGGGGAAGGATTACGCTCTCACAGACTAACAGCGCAAAATAGCAGCTTAATGATGCTCTGTTTCTTACTGTGAGCGTAGAGAATCAGACCCTTTTTACTGGAAACAAGGAATTTCATGGGGTAGGGGTGACAAGCGGTGTCTGCATTTTGGTTCTTTATATATTATATTATTAATTTAGGTGTCTATGAGCTTCAGCATGCACTTGCCGATTGCACTTTGCTATTGGAATGTGTGCTCCTTTGTCACCTTTATTCTATAAAAATACATATTCTTAGAATAGAAAATATATTTGCTTAAAAACATGGTACATAAGATGGTCAATGACGTGGAACTGATTAATAATGATTGATATTAATCCAGTACATAATAAATCAGCATAGTAGTTGATTTGATGTCTACATACTAATTGAATTGAATTAAAATTAACAACTATTCATAAAAACGTGAATAATTATAGTCTTTGAATACCAAGTCCTTTCACACATGAAATGAATCGTCATTAGGTGCTTTCTGAAACTATTATTTGAAATAATTTTGAACAGTTACAACAATAGAAATAAATTAATAACTTTTTTTTGTGGCTACTTAGAGAGTTATACCTTAACAATAAGGTATTTTACATAAATATTTCATATTGGGACGCTGTAATTTCGTTGTCTGGTACGATTTGGCCATCCTCCTTTTGTTTTCACTGAGCCGCAAGCCATGCAGTGGAAATGCTACATTTTTGCACTGTGTACACTGCAGCACTGCGCCAGCTACAAAAGCATTCTAATAGCATATTGCATAATATATATTATATCAATTATTTA
Source organism: Parnassius apollo (assembly GCA_907164705.1). Lineage (NCBI taxonomy): Eukaryota > Metazoa > Arthropoda > Insecta > Lepidoptera > Papilionidae > Parnassius > Parnassius apollo. Next base: position 22,112,679 of record CAJQZP010000885.1, on the reverse strand, counting down.
TTATTTTATCATAAGGCACAAGTTGAAATTCAAAATCATTCATTAAAAAAGGAGAATCCAATACAATTTGATCTATGCCGTCATTGTTTAATTTGATCTCTATATGCATACCTGATTGTCGTACTTTTTTCAGGTACATTGATTACAAGAAAGGTGTACAGATGTGAAAATAAAAAAATAATTAACAAAATCATGATTTTAAAAAGCAAAATTAAAAAACAAAAATGTCAAATAAAAGCAGCAATGAAAATGGCGAAGACAAAAATTGTTTCCATATCTTTTTTTAACTTCCTTAAATCTCATTGTAATAGGTAAAACTTTGTTTCACAGCATATATGTTCTGAATAATGTTTTAGACACTTTTTATAAAATCTTTGATTAAAGGAATTAAATAAAATCAAACAAAAGTGACTAACTTCAGTCAGTCAGTCAGTAATATCTGCAGTATCTTTGCTCTCTTGGGGTAATTAATAATGTTTTGAAAATAAAATCAAAACAAAGTTGTTACAGACAAATATTTCTTTTACATTAAATTATCAGTTGTAAAAACTTATTTGCACAAAGTCTAATACCATCTAATACACGTTGGTTAAATTTCGTACTTTACTCTTAATTTTAGGTATTTTATCAGGTTACACTGAGGTATCTTGTCAGCTTACTTATCCATCATCCAGTAGTTCATTTTCTCCCGCATCAATATCTAAGAGTAGTAATTAATTTTAAATGCTCCCATTTAGCAGTCTACTATGTCATGCGTATAAATCTTAATTATTTTGAAATAAAATTTCCCCTTTCGATAAGTGTAAACTCTGATTTTTCATTCCGTAGAATTCTGACATTTCGTAAGTGTTGCTACTAAAAAAAGTTCTCCACCGAAAAAGAGACAAATTTGAACCATTTGAGGGCAATAAATAATAAAATGCTACGTATTTTTTATGTTTCACCTACAAAAAGGTAAATCTAAATATTTACTTATACAAGTCACCTAATACAAAAATAACAAATATTTCAATATCACGAACAATATATCTAATTAACTTTAATTACTTAATATTTTATTCTTTAGCTGGCATCACTGTCTACTAATTCCAGGTTTAAAAAACCTTTTAAAAAAATGTTAGCTGTCACGTCGCGTCTGTCACATTGATTGATTTTCATTCGACTTCTTTGAATGCTCGAATGCGCATGTGTTCTCGGTGTTTGCTGCTATTTGTTGTTATTATCTTGTTATATTTGTTAAGTTTCTGTTATTCTGTTAAGTTTTTTCTTGTTGACCTTTCGTTTTGTGATCGTTTGTTGATTTTTATAAACGTTATGGAGCCACAACCTGGCCCTTCCCGGGAAGCAGCCCCATCTGACAGAGCACAAGGCTTAGACTTTCTTTCTCCCAGAAAGAAGCGTCCTCGTGGTGCTTTTACGCCCAACGAAAAGACCATAATTCTAAATATTTACAAATATAATATAGAAAATTGGCCGCAAACAACTGATTGGAGTGCAACGGAATGTGCTAAAAAGACTTCTGAGATGACTGGCGTGGGTCTGTCAAGTGTCTATAAAATTACCAAAGAATATAAAGACACAAAAGAATTTCAAAAGCCGAAAAAGAGTGGACCTCAACTATCTTTCATACAAAAATTTGACGAATTCACTTTCGCCGCAACTCGACGAAAGGTTCACGCGTTTTTCTACAGGAACGAGATTCCGACTATTGAAAAGGTAAAGTTATTGCTAATTCTTTAACACCTCGTTGCTGACATCCCCCATTGTTTTAAAACTATACTTTAACCTGTGTTGCCTGTCTACATTTTAACTGTAATGTAAATGCTTATTTCAGATTCACCAAGAGATAACTGGTGATCCAGACATGCCTGTTATGTCGAAATCAACATTAAGAAAAGTATTGAAGCATTTAAATTTTAAATACACAAGTCGCAAACGTCGAAGTGCGCTAACAGATCGCAAGGAGATAGTACTATGGCGTCAAAAATACTTGCACCAAATTAAACAATATAGAAGAGAAGGCAGGCTTATATATTACCAGGATGAAACGTGGGTAAACGAAGGCAAGTATTGAATTATGTGGTAATTAACTTTTTATAACCTATCTTTTCTTCAAAGTATTAGTCGGAAATCGAATTCTGTACTTATGTAATACTTAAATTAACTTTGTTAATAAATTTTTGTTACCAAAATGAATAAATAAATAAAGAAATCCATGTTTACAGGTAATATTTTTCAATTTATATGCATATATAACTGTCCTCATGTATAAGTGAAATATTAAATATATTTTTATTTTCAGGACATACCGTCAATAAAGTGTGGTGTGATACCAACATTCAATCTTCACGACAAGCTTTCCTCGATGGCTTGACAACAGGGCTTAAGGCACCAACAGGCAAAGGGGGGGCGACTTATAGTTAGCCATATAGGGAGCGAAGAAGGATTTTTGGAAGATGGTTTATTAGTTTTTGAGGCAAAAAAAGGCTTGGCAGATTACCACAAGGAGATGACTGGGGAAGTATTTGAGGAGTGGTTCACAAAAATACTTCCAAAATTAAAACCAAACTCGGTAGTAGTGTTGGATAATGCTCCCTATCATTCGAGGAAGGTCGAAAAAGTACCAACGAGTGCATGGAGAAAAGGCGATATCCAAGCGTGGTTGACTTCAAAAAATTTAAATTTTGAAGAAAAAATGCTAAAAGTTAATTTATTGGAAATTGTGGGTCAGGAGAAATACAAATATCAACAGTGTATTGTAGACGAGATGGCCACAGCACAAGGCATTACTGTGCTTAGACTGCCCCCATATCATTGTGAGCTCAACCCTATTGAATTGGTGTGGGCTCAAGTGAAGGGGCATGTCGCAAGACACAACAGAAGTTTTAAAATGGCGGAAGTTAAAAAACTATTACTGGAAAGTATAAGTAGTATTACTCCTGATAAATGGCAAGAATGTATCAGCCATACAATCAAAGAAGAAGATAAGATGTGCACTCTACGCCGATTTCATTGACACAGTCGCAGACTCTTTAATAATTCATGTCAGCGATGATGACGATGATGAAGATAGTGATATAAGTATTAATGATGACTAAAGATTTTAATAAAAATATGTTATTTTTACTTGTGCATTTTTTACTGTTTGTAATGAAAAGGGACGTAATTATCACTCGCCGTAAAACCATGTAGAGTACCGCACTTAATAAAATGGATACATTTACTAACAAATAAAATGTATGTATAGACTCAGATGTTCAGACACGTATTGAAATTGAAAAATGTGCCCGGCCAAAAAGGTTTGTAATCTCTGACATGTCAAAAAATGATAGCTGTCAGAATTCTACGGAATGAAAAATCAGAGTTTAGGATCAAACATAGAGAATTATTTCTAGTTTTAAATTTCATAAGCATTCTTGCTGTTTTTTGTCCTATTAACTTAATTATTGCTTACTTTGGTATTAATTGTAAATTAATCATAGACAACATTTAATCATGTTTGTTATAATAAGCAAAAACAGTTTGCTTGCCCACCTTTGCTAATATTACAATCATGAAAGTGAGTTTCTTTAGTCTGCACTGCTAAAACAATTGCTAATTAACATGACAATGAGAAAGTTTAATAGACTTACCAAGGTCTTTTAGTTCGAGGATATAGAAAACGTTCCTCAAAGTGCCGTTTCAGTTTATACAAAGGTACTCTGTGCAAGCGTGGCAGCTATGGCAAATAGTACCTATGAGGCAATCCGTGGAGGTGCCTTGAACCTTCAATTTCTTAGATATTAGCTGTTAGCTGTTGTTAAAAAAGTCCTTACTTGGTCACATTTAAAAACACATTGCCATTTTTCTTCTTCTTCACATTTTTGCACACATTAAAAAAACACTGGGTCGCAAATATTTATTTTAATACAAGAAAGCATATAAACAAACGAGAAATCAGAATAATTTGAAATTAATATTAATATCAAATTAAACCCAACTATCAGTGACCGCCATTAACTGCGTAGTGGCGTGGTGAGTCTAATTGAGTCTAGTGCTTTGGAATGTAGATGGCAGCACAAAAAAAATATCATTTTGTTCTCAAAATTTGTTCTAAGTTGCACGCCCATGGTCTCGACTTTACACACATGCTCACTTATGCATGTGTGCATTGCTAATGTATACCATAGAAAAAAATAAATAACCGGTAGCTTGCATACTGGTCACACTGACGGTTTTAGCAAGGAAACAAACAAGTGGCCATTTTATTCATTACCATTCTCTCGATAGAGAGTAGTATGTTCCTTGCATGAGAGCACTTTACAACCTAAGTCCAAAGGAGTCTTTTCAAGAAAGTTTTTTAGAAGTAAATATATTAACTATAGCGTTTTAGTAATTTTACGAAAATTTAATGTATGTTTTTTATTAATTTTTGTTTTTTTTTTGTTTTTGTTAATTTAGTGTACACAAAAACAATATATAATATAATAATAGTTTTTATTAAAAACAGTAATGTATATTTCTGTAAATACTAGGAACAAGTACAAGCTAGTTATATCAGTTATTCCACTTCAAAGAATAAGTTTTCCTTCATGGGGCAAAGTATATGCTTTTATAACAAGTCATAAAATATACAGCCTATCAAAAACTGAAAATTTTTAACTAAGCAAAGTTGTTCAAAAAAAGGTTATTACAATAAAATATACGATTGTTAAACCCCTGGGAATGGGGTGATTAATGTTGTTTCTAAATGTTTTAATATTTAATTGTAAAAACAATATATTCTAAATAACATTTTGTTTAAATGGCCCGCTTGGACTTCTTCCTTGTTTTCTACATAGGACAGAGGCATTTCCCAAACGAGTAAAAGCATTAATTACTTTATGAGTTTTGTAATCAAGTATTCTTTAATAAGTTTTGTAGTTTTGAATAAAATTTATTCTGTTTACGTCGTAACTGCAAGCATATAATATAGAGACAAAATTTTAAGGTTAATTTTAAATCAGGGAAATAAATAGACAACCAATTATTATCAAAATTAAATTATTATTTGCTGGTTTTACTCTGGTCTTATGTACATGAGCTTATTTATTATTTAACTTGTTTTTGATTAAAATATTGCTATCTTGGGTATTATGGACTCGCTAGGGTTTTTAATTGTGCATGTTATTATCAATACATTCATAATTGTAAATCTTCTATATTATTTTATCCTTTTTTACATAGGTAGTTGAAATATTGTAATCAGTATTGATTTTTATTTTCCTTTTTTTAACTCATCTAATGACTTAATAGACAGAACTAATTTTGCTAAAGAAATTTTGTCTCCCTTTAGTAGTGTTCTAGTATTATGCAAGTTTGAGAAATGTAATTCTGTAGCTTAGAATCACCTGCTATTAGGCGGCCAGTATACATATACCAGTCGCCGCGGCGATGTCGGATGCATGGCTGTCACATTCCGTCTGGACTGTAATACTAAGCCTGCAAGACCCAACATTGTAGGCTTAGTATAACAATCCCCTTTGGGTTCAGACTAATAAAATGATAAATATTGTTGCCATTATATACATATTATATTATAATTTTCAGAGTAATCAAATTCGAAACTTAAGCTTAAATTCATAAATAATGTTACAATGTTATTGCAATTTTTGAAAATATCGGTAAATAAAGCTTCTTTTATTTGCAACTATCCCAAATTGAATCCGATTTATGGGCAACAACGTTTTTGCCTACTGATCGACTAACATGTTTCAATTATAAGCAAGCTCTAACTAAATTTTAATGTCTTTATCTTACGAGGAAACTGTAAAATTGTTAAATATAGATAGTTAAAAATGCAAACTGTTAAGCAAAATAACAACACACACTCACTACTTCTTTCACACACACACACACACACACACACACTCACACTCGTAGACTACACACTGCCATCTACGTAATAATTTTACACTTACTTGTAATATTGGTTTGTGATTAACAAATCTCCAATATTAAATGAACATTTTGCATATTATATTTTATTGTTTTAAGAAAACGAAATATTAACTGAGTCACTAAGTTTCAATTATTTTTATGTGAAATATAGAATAAGTTCTTGTAAACGTTTACTATAACATTTGAATATTGATATAAGTGTGTGACACATTTATAGAATATCTCCCCTGCCTTACTCTTGTACCATACAACTAAACATTTAGCTATAATAGTATTGAGCCATTTGTCGGATTAGAACTTTTATTCATTTCTTGATTGTGGTAAAATTGTTTTTATGTTTTTGTTTTTCTATTTGGTATATATTTAATGGGGAGGGCTTTGCAGCTGTAACACAGGTCTGTGACCTAGCACGGTTGCTAAAGATACCTTAATATACTATTGAGTTAGATTTACGTCTTATCAATGTAATTTTATAAGTTTATGTTTTTATGTAAAGTATGTTTGGATTCAATAAATATTATTATTATTATGTGGGGTATCTATATAGTTTTCTCATCTGGATGGGTTCTATATATATAAATGAAAATGAAAAGATATAAGACTGATACATAAATATCAGTAAAATAAAATAAATTCAATAATACGGTCATTTTCGAGCACGACTTCCGGTAAGTACTTATAATAAGGCAGTTTTCGATCCACGAGACCGTATTTCAGAGCGAGCTCCTGGTGTAGAATTCTAGCAACTAGGTTGTGTCTGTGTAAGTACTTTGACATGCCTAAGTGACTCACCGGGATGGCGACAAGCTTATTATTAACGAATGTTTGCGTGTGCAGTAAATTCACTTACAATGCATTACTGCGCATTTTGAATTTAAGAGATAAAAAGGATACACAGTTTGAGATTTTTTAAAATTGATTTGTCTTTAACGGCCTATATTAGTTATCTTGAACCTTCTCTGCAAATTTGACCGGTTATCACAAAATAACCCTGTATATCTCCAAGGAAACAGATTATTAGAACCTAAACTATGGTAAGCTTTGTAAAATTTTGAGAGAAAGGTGGTACATGCTTTCATATTTCGTTCTCATATATATAATTAGTAGAACATGTGGAACAAAAATTTCTTGTCACTTAAAACACATTATGAAGATGGCAGTGACAAACTAAATTATTTGATAAACAGTTTTCTACGTTTCTTTTTTAAGTTATGTATTTTAATTGAATAAATAATTAGAAATTTGTATTGTATTTTATTATGTTCTTTTATATCGAGCTCTGGGACAGGCAACCTAAAAAAATACCCCAAAAAAAAAACTTAATTTTTCCGCCACACGAGAGAATTGCAGATAATCTGATTAATGATAAAGATGGAATTTGTGGAGATATATACCACATTTAATAGTTTCACTCAATAGTGTCTCTCAATGGACAGGTCTTAAGATGAACATTGACAAAACAAATATCATGTTTAATGTCCGTGTCACACCTATGCCGGTTGTTGGGAGCACTAAGCTCGAAGTTGTTGACGAGTACGTTTACCTGGGACAAATAGTCCGACTGGGTAAGTCCAACATCGACCGAGAGGTCAATCAACGAATTCAACTCGGCTGGGCAGCGTTCGGGAAATTACGACGCATCTTCTCGTCAGATATACCTCAAAACCTGAAAACTGAATTGTACAACCAGTGCGTGTTGCCAGTGATGACCTACGGAACCGAGATGTGGTCCTTCACTGCTGGCTGTATGAGGACGCTCAAAGTCGTTCAGCGAGCTATGGAGAGGGCTATGCTCGGAGTTTCTCTGCGTGATAAACTTAGAAATGAGAATATCCTTAGTAGAACCAGAGTGACCGACATAGCCCAACGGATTAGTTAGCTGAAGTGGCAATGGGCCGGCCATGTAGCTCGTAGAACCGTCAACCGTTGGGGAAAAAAGGTTCTCGAGTGGCAGTCTTGTACCTGTAGGCGAAGTGTAGGGCGACCCCCCACTAGATGGAGTGACGACCTGGTAAGACATGCAGGTACTCGATGGATGCAGGTGGCTCAGGAGTCCTGAGTCAGGACCGTGCTTTGTGGCATACCTTGGGGGAGGCCTATGTTCAGCAGTGGACTTGTGAAGGGCTGTAATGATGATGATGATACAACATATATATTTTGTATAAAGTTATCATTCGTCTCCGCTAGGGTCGATAATGTTTTGTGATGTTTTGCAACTAAATTGGATAACAAAAAACACGATTTAAAACAAATCGTGAAATATAAAAAAACAACAGTGCGAACGCTATATGAAACAATATCATAGACTCCAATTACTTACGTCTAGAGTGGAGGGTTAGAAGTTTGTAAATAGTAGCTGAATGCAGTGTCGCCTCTGGTACCTAGTACATAATAGTTCAATGAATAGGAACGACGTTTTGCCATATTAAAATTTATTAAATAATGGGTAATATACATAATATATAGTTCAACAATATTTACAAAAAGTTATATACGTAAACAGCGTTAAAAAATTTCGCCTCCAACGCGCTAGCCCTGACTGTGTTATTTCGCCCGGGCGCGTCGCAATTTTAGGTAATTTCAATTCACGTAGGTAGCAATAGTGATAGAGGCCTGACTGAACTGAGAAAATAAAGCTTTAAGGACTAAAGTAAATATTCTATAAAAACCTAAATACATCTATTCATATAATTTATTACATTAAAATTTGGGCTTCACATTAAAAAAAGGATTGTAACAACTATTTGCTATGAAATTAAACTTATACCTAGGTATCTCACATTTTATGCTGAAGTTCAAAATGATAACATAAGTATCCTATACCTTTAAACGAGCAATATATACAAAAGGACGTACAAAGGACATTTTCTAAAAATATATCCTAGCTAGATCGATTTATTGCCCCCGAAACTCCCTGGACACTAAAATTAATGAAAATCGTTCGAGTCGTTTCCGAGATCCCGATTATATATATATATATATATATATATATACGATTTTTTGGTGTAATTTATCCAACGTTAAAAGCTGATACAATAGGCTTCAAGCAGAGTAATCTTAACATCCTCAGAACACAAGGCAAAGCGACGCATGTTACAACGTATAGCTAACCCTACGTTCACGCTCAATATCCAAGTCGTCACTCAGGTTCTCCGACAACATATGACCCTGAGTACCTGAAATTCGTCACAGTCCGAACCTGCACACTATTCATGCTTACTGTCGGCACTCTCCTCGGACCCTTTCCAGCACGAAAGACTAGCATTTCAGTCTTAGACTCATTATATTTTATGCTGACGAGCATAATTTTCGCAGACGAATATAAGCTTTCTAAGACCGTTGATCGATTGGCTAAGGAGCACCATACCGTCTGCGTAGCCAAGGTTATTAAACGCTACACCAATAATGTAACATATCGCATTTTAGTCTGTGAAATAAAACACTAGGGTACTTAAATTATAGTCAAAAAAAAGTTTATGCAATTTATACACTCACATTGATTTCCATTAAATTGGAGATACTGATTTCCATTAAATTGGAGATACTGATTTCAATTAAATTGGAGATACTGATTTCCATTAAATTGGAGATATTGATTTCCATTAAATTGGAGACATTGATTTCCATTAAATTGGAGATATTGATTTCCATTAAATTGGAGATATTGATTTCCATTAAATTGGAAGTAGATTTCCATTAAATTGGAGATATAGATTTCTATTTAAATGAAGATAGGGTGTTTAAACTGCATTTGTTTTCGGGTTTCTAACGATCCGGAATGTCAAATTTGTTACCGTCACCGGAAAAAATAGAGCTAGATGGAGATAGCACGTCATTAGGCTTACGATGGGAGGAATCGAAAAGATCCTTAAGAATTTATCTCGAAGCAGCCGATTTACAAACTCCAATAAAAAAGAGAGCAACATTGCTATTGTTAGGTGGAACCGGGCTTCAGGATATATTTTAAAACTTGCCAGACACCAGCGCAGTGCAGGAAGAAGTAGATAGTTTTGAATTGGCTATAAAAAAGCTCGATAACTATTTCCTCCATAAACAAAATAAGACTTATGCGAGACATATTTATTGTTCAATTAAACAGGAAGACTGAACATTTTGAAAAATTTCTTTTCAAATTGAGAGGTCAGAATAAAAAATGTAAATATGATCCCGATGATCATACTATCGATCAAATAATAGAAAGATGTGCATCGGTAGAGCTCGGGAAAAAGATTTTAACAATGGGGGATACAGTGACATTGGACAAGGTGGTCATAGAAGCAAAGAAATTGGAGGTAGTGGACCTTAAACTGGAAAGCTATGAACGGCAAGAAAAAGACCAGCGAGTTATATTCAGTCACAAGTAAGAGCAGGGGTACTTCGGAATGGAGAAAAACTGAAATAATATCAGGAAATTTTAAGTGTTGGAGATGCGGAAACACACATAATATCCGTGAACCAAAATGTCTAGCCAAAGAAAAATAATGTCACAAGTGTGGAAAAGTGGGACAATATCAAAGATACTGTAAAACAAAGATAAACAGATTTAAAAGGAGAACAGAACATGACCAAGAAGAAGTCATAGAAATAAAAAAATCCCGTAAGGATTCTACAGTCAATACTTTAGAAGACGATGATTTCCAGTACATCATTTAAAGACACAGCCATAAAGTAAACATAGGTGGTGTTGAGCTACAAATGTTAATTAATTCAGGTTGTAAAACAAATTTAATAACTGATAATTCATGGGAATATTTGAAAATAAAAGAAAATGGTTGTAAAAATCAAACTAATGAACCAAATATAATATTATTGGCATGTGGCAGTATACATTATTATCTTATATCCATTACAGATAAAAGGTTCATTTGAAACTGAAATTAAAACAAATGGGAAAAACTGATTCCTGCACAATTTACGCCATAAAAAACGTATCCAGGAATTTATTAGGAAAAGATTCAGCAATGCGATTAGGAGTTTTAAACGTGGGCTTTGGCATCGACCATGTTGATCAAGAACTAACCAAGCCGTTTCCAAAGTTTAAAGTTATTTAAGTGCAGATTCCGATAAATTTATAACTCCATATAAATAATATTAAAAATGCTTTATATCAAGTTGAGCTTCATCCCAACTCTAGATATTTAACCACCTTTGTAACTTCCAGTGATCTTTACAGATATAAAAGACGTATGTTTGGAGTCACACGTGCAACAGAGCTGTTCTAAAAATCTTTGAAAGAATGATAATTAAACTTGAAGGCGTAATTAATTTTATCGTCGACATTTTAATTTGGGGCAGTGAAGAAAAACATGATTTGTGACTTTCACAAGTATTGAATGTGTTAAATTAAAATAATGTTTTGCTTAGTTAAGATAAATGTTTGTATAAAGTGCAAAAAGTTATGTTTCTTACTAACACGAATTAACACCAGATGGGTTAACACCTCTACTTAAATATATCAAAAGTATAACCGAATTTAGAGTACCAAAAACAATTGAGGAGTTACAAAGTATTCTTGGATTAGTAGGTAAATTACTAAATAAATAGATGCCTAAACTAGCTACAATTAAAGAACCATTAAAAGAAAGACTGAAAAAAAAAGAATACTGGACAGATAAATAGGACCATGCATTAAGGTGTCTCAAATAACAATTAACTAAAAAAGAAACCTTAGGATATTATGACGTTAAAGACAAGATCCAAGTTGTAGTGGATTAGGAGCTGTTTTGCTACAAACTAATAAAAGGGGTCCCAGACGTCGGACGTTAACAAATTGTGAACGAAAATACAGCAAAACAGAGAAGGAAACTCTTGCTCTTGTTTGGATTATCGAACATTTTAACAAATTTCTTTTTGGAAAATTGATTTAATCACTGATTATAAACCGTTGGAATTCCTATTTGGTCCTAATTCAAAGCCAGGAAATGCAAAAATTGTATATCCACTATCACGGTTAGGCGAATGCTACACGCGTGATATTTATCACGATCCTTGGATCGCGATCCAGGGTCGTGATATTTATAGAATGTGTAGTATCAAATATTTGATGGATCACCATACGGATCACAGAATTTCTAGATTTCCGAAAATCCATATATCAAGCATTTGATGGATCGCGATACGGATCACAGAATTTCTAGATTTCCAAAATCCATATATCAAGTTTGATGGCGCGTACGGTACAGAATTTCTAGATTTCCAAAAATCCATATTGCGATCTTAGGATCGTGATAAATATTTCGCGTGTAGTGTTGTTGCGATACGGATTGCGTAAGTCTGCTCTGGAGAAGCGATGGAAGAGGACGACTTATGTAGCGATGCGGCCGAAATCGCAAACTAAAGCGAGAATCCTGTTTCGACGGGACCATCCACAATCCATTAAAAATATTTACAGGCTTTTATATTATGTTTGGAAATAACGCCCATATTATTGGACACGTCGTGTGATGGTTTTAAAAACAATTGTAGGTGCATGAAGGCACTTCAGAAGTTACTATTATCAATAGAAGATGTTAGAAAAAAAATCGTTAAAATCAACACTCTCCTTTTTAATATTATTGCCATAATGATAGCCAAGCACAAGTTTTTATGTGTGGTAGAGCCATGTTGCAGTTATATTAGTAGTATAGTTGTAGCGCAAATAGGTCGGCTTGACCGGGGAAGGACCACGCTCTCACAGAATACCAGCGTAAAATAGTAGCTTAATACTGCTTTGTTTCTTATGATGAGTATTTAGAACCGGAGACCCATTTTACTGGAAACGAGGCATTCCATTTTAGTCCTCACGGGTGACAACGCATCTGCATTCGGATTTGTAACGAGGATAGGTGTAGATGTCTATGGGCCACACAGCAACCACTTGCCATCAGGTGGACTGTGTGCTCGTTTGTCACACTATCTTATTAAAAAAAAGCTTTTTCTACATTTCACTCAATTTTAGATATGTCTGATCTTAACAGTGTCCAATTTGTGCCCAATACTGACATGATCCGTAATGAACGTGTAGGGTGTGTCGATATGGATCGCGATACGTCATTCCAGATCGCTTCCCAGATCGTGATAAATATCGCGCGTGTAGCATTCGCCTTATGTAATGGAACATAATTATGAACAACCTATACAGGACCACTATGTATGCCAAATAGTACAATTAGCAAAAAAACATATGCTATTTCTATGCCAGATATAATGGCACAATCTGAAAGTGAGTTAGAAATAACGAACATAAAAAATGGACTCCATAACAATCAGTGGCATGAGTCAGTCAAAAACTTTAATATTTTTGAAAATGTACTTTGTTTAACTACTTAGAATCAGTCAACTTGAAAAAAAAAGTTTTGAAAGAGACATTGTATGAATATCTGATGATGTATAACTCTACTCCACATTCAGTAACAGGGAAATCACCAAGAGAATTTTTCTTTAATCGTCAAAAAAGAGACAAAATACCTATGTTAAAAATATCAATACCGAAGAAAGCTATTCAGATATTAGGGATCGAGATAAAATACAAAAAAGAAAGAAGTAAAGAATATGGAGACCGGAAAGGAAGAGCACACACACAAGTCATTCACAGTGAGAAATGAAGAGACAGGACAAAGATTATGGAGAAATGTTATACATTTAAAGAAAATAGAAGGAATATGGAACTCTATCCATGGCGAGACCACATCATCTTCAGAAGGTCATAAAAGGGAAGATCATAACGATGCAAATTAAGTTCATTAATTAAATATTATTTTGGATTAAAAATGTATTTCATTTGAGTAAAAAATTCCTTCATAAGGAAGGGATGTAGTATTTGAGTGTATTTAATAGATTTAATACACTGTCTCACACACAAGTAGTGGGGGGTAGCACGCCATTCGGTTGTTGCACTGAGTGCCGGAACCCCGGCAGTAACAAGGCAGTCAGTTGCTTTGTGGAGTGCTCCGACGTAGGACGTGTACCCCGAAAGACTTGGTGTGAAAGTGAGCCAGTGTTAAGAGTTTTAAATATTATACTATAAAAGTTCTACCCTTTATAGGAATCCTATCTGTTTCCTGTTCCTGTCTGTTTCCTGTTCCTGTCTGTTTCCTGTTCCTGTCTGTTTCCTGTTCCTGTCCGTCTGTTTCCTGTTCCTGTCTGTTTCTGTTCCTGTTCCTGTCTGTTTCCTGTTTTTATCTGATAACTTCAATAGATAATATAGGAAAAACCAAATAAAAAAAACATGATCCAAAATGCCTTAAGTTGCGCCAAAGTCCTTTTTTGCACACAGGTGCCAGTAGCCTTTACGGGGGCCATGATAAGGATTGTTATATTTAATAAGTATTCACAAATTTTAACATAATAATTTATATGTTACAACTTATAACAACATTAACGTAAAGAACCAATTAAAAATACCATTAAAATCATTTTCATAATTTCATAATTCGCGTGCAGAAGGTAGTACTTTAAAATTATTGTTGACTTTTAATTAAACCCACAATCATCTGCATGTTAAAAATGGTAGGTGTAAGAAACTTGACATCAAAAATAGTAATTACTAGCTTCTACCTGTGACTTAGTGAGATATTTATTGTTCCCCCCGACTCGTATCCCGCCGCATCGCTTTACCTGCCCGCGCTATCACTTCGTTTTCGCTTAACATTGTTTCTGACGTTTTTTCTTTTTGCTTAGCTTCTAAGAGTTATAGCGTGTTGTCACATAGGCTAGGCTATAGCATTTCTCAAGAACTGGGCTAGCAAATCAAAAATATTTTTTTCAAATCCGACTGATAGTTCTATAGATTACCCCTTGCATACCAACAAATTTCATCTCTTTATAATATCAGATGATAGTTCTGCCAATGTAACCCGTGAAATTCAAATTTTCATACGTCTTTTTACAAATTGCATCTCTGTATTAGGTCGTATGTTGATCATAATGTGCATGAAGGTTAGAGAACAGGAGAACGATCACTACGTACCTACTAAAGCATAGCCCGCCTCTCCTTGAAAATTGTAGAATTTATAGTGGCGCTGACGTCGGTGAGTAGTGACTGCGAAGTTAGCTGTTTATGAGTACAAGTAGATGAAGTTAGTTGAATAATGTACAAATTTTCATTTCATTTTTAATGAGAAAATTTTTATGCTCCGTAATTTTGTAATTTTTGACAAAAGAAACATTAAAAAATTAAGAAATATTTTATTGTGCGTGGATGTGAAAATGGTTTAGCATCTGATGGGAAAAATTGACTTAAAATGACTTTTATTGACCGAACTTAGCGATCGCAGCGCCTCACTTATGGTGCCCATATTTCTGGGACACTATTTTCTACGGCGATCGTTCTCCTGTTCTCTAACCCTCATGATAATGTGAGACACGATAAAAACTAAACTATTAATAAAATAATTATTTTTCATTAAAAAACGTCTATGGGCCATTGACGGAACCACCATAAAAATATGTTCTACGGTTTAGACGTGAAAAATGACGAACCTGGAAACAACTTAGATGAAAGGCGTAAATAAGTTGGAAAACTTTTTTTTATAGAAGAGGGCACAAATGAACATGCGGCTCACCTGATTTCTACCGCCGCCCATGATCAACCGAAACACCAGCGGAATTGCAGGTGCGTTGCCGGCCCTTTAGAAAGGAGTAAGCTTTTTTCTTAAAGGTCCCTAGGTCGTATCTGTATGGAAAAATCGCCGGTGGTAAGCTATTCCATATGGAGGTCATACGTGGAAGAAAACTCCTTGTGAAACGTACAGTGGTGCACCGCCAAGCATCCAGATGGTGTGGATGGTATGTCGGGACGTTTGCCGCTTAGTGCGTTTAACAATTCCTCAGAGCGCTCCCCGTGTTATATGTGAAAGGAAATGAAAAGAGATGCAACATCTCTTCGTAGCGCCAGTGAATCGAGCCGATCGGAAAGCGCTCGGTCGTCGACAATTCGAGCCGCTCTGCGCTGGATGTGCTCAAGTGGGAGGAGCTGGCACTGGGGAGCCCCAGCCCAGAGATGGGAACAGTATTCCATGTGCAGCCGAACCTGCGCCTGTAAAGTTGCAGACGGTGTGCTGGCTAGAAATACTGTCCCGCTCTGCTGAGTACGCCAAGCTTTTTAGAGCCCAATTTCGCCTTCTTTTCCAAGTGACCACGAAACTGCACGTCACTCGATATGTCGATGCCCAGGATTCCGATACTGGCTGAGGCAACAAGGGGAGTGCCTTGAAACTGAGGAGATACAACAATGTGTTCTTTTTGGCGGTTAACGCGCAAACTCGTGTCTTCTAAGGGTTAAACTGGATTATATTTAGTCGCCCCCAATACGAGACTCTGTTCAGCAAAGGCTCGACTTCAGACACAAGTTTGTCCCGGTACTCGGAGACGTTTTACCGAGAAATATTGGCACGGCCGGTGTAAAGAGCCACCAGTGCTGTCATCTGCATAGCAATGAATGTTACGGGTTTGTAACATATTATTGATATGCAGAAGAAACAACGTTGGCGATAGCACGCAGCCTTGTGGAACACCAGCATTAATAGGCTTGTCATCGGAGCTTGCACCGTCTGCGACGACCTTGATGCTCCGATCAGCAAGAAAGCTGAATCGCATTCTCGGGAAGCCCATAGGAAGGGAGCTTCGAAAGAAGCGCTTTGTGCCAAAACCGATCGAAGGCCTTCGCAATGTCCAAACTAATGGCCAATGCCTCCTCCTTGGACTCTACTGCCTCTGCCCATCTGTGAGTTAGGTAGACCAGAAGATCACCAGCTTACCGACCACGGTGAAAACCGTATTGGCGATCACTAATCTGCTGGTGATCCTCAAGGTACCTCATGAGCTGGCAGTTAACAATAAACTCCTTGTTTGAGAAGGAGGTGATGGCCATAGGCCGCTAGTTGGACGGGTCTGAGCGGTCGCCTTTTTTAGGGATCGGGTGGATGAAAGCAGTATTCCATGATTTTGGGACTACGCCTATGGAGTAGGAGTACCGAAAAAGACTCGTTAAAACCGGTGCCAACTCTGGAGCACACGTCCTCAGCACAATGGGGGGGATCCCGTCCGGCCCACTCGACTTGTGGATGTCCAGGGAGAGGAGTGCTTTGCGAACCGAGCGCTGCGTGAACTGCACTTCCGGCATGGAGCACTCACACCGCGGGATGGTTGGCGGCGTACTCCCCCCGTCCTCGAGAGTCGAGTTGGACGCAAAGAAAGAGCCTAGCAGATCGGCTTTCTCCTTTGCGTTAATGGCCAGTGAGTCGTCCTCCCTGTGCAGAGATGGAAGAGATGGCTGACAGAAATTCCCCTGGGCAGCCTTGGCAAGAGACCAGAACGCACGGGTTCCAAAAGGAAGGCGAACTAGTTTCTCGCCAATTCTGCCTATGTGCTCATACTTTTAAAAAAAAGAATATAAACAATGCTATAAACATTACTAATATTCACCTTAACCACTTGTGGTAAGTATAAATTGCTTGTGTTACGAGTGGTTCACGCCAGTAGTCAAATGGTGGATTCAACCCACGACCTTTTTGAGTTCGCGGTCCGCGTCCTGCCTACTCTTTTGAAGGACCTAGAGGTGGAATTATACTTCTTCTTTAGAGCGCTGGTGCATACATCCCGGGACGTTGATGTGTCAGCCTAGGCTTGGTAGCACTCCTGCTTATAGCATGATGCTATTTTAGAAGTGCGACCAAACCAAGCCTGATATTTGCCACCAATGGGCACCACACAGGAACGAATAAAAAGTTCCACACCCTGAAGTACCACATCAGCGACAAAATCCGCAACAACGTTGGGATCATCCGGCGAGAAGCAAACCCGCCGCCAAGGGCAGGGTGCAAAGAAAGACCGCATTCTATCACAATCGCCAGACCTATAGTGCTAAACACGGTGGCAGCCTGCAGAATGCAACTGCGATTTTAACGTGATGAAACTTGGGGTATTTTTACCCACAGATAGTGCCGTGGCTCCGTGGGCATATGAAATCATTCTGACAATCTTTTTTCGATATTATTATAATACAAGTATCGATATGGGCTGCCCTATTAATCGCCATTTTATCGTCTTAGTAAAGTAATGAAGTGTAGAAGCAAGGAGTACCAACTCCCATAGTAGAATAGTTGAAAAAGTGGCCATCTGTAAGCAGTAAATAACAGCTCAAAAACTCTCCAACACAGCGCTGGAGTAGCTACTGGGATGAAATAAACTTAGCAGTTGTCGACTGTTTAAGTGTGCTGCTTAACTGCTCAGTAGCTCTAAAATCTAAAATAATTTTATTTAGTAAATATAACCTCGAAAAAGTCGTCTATCCCACTAATATTTTTCGGTGCGTTCTGTAAAGTATACCCCGTAGTTACAGTGGCGCCCCCCTTATTTAACGGTTTTCTATGGACACTTTTTAATAGTCTGTACTCCTTACTTCTACACTCCATAAGACAAGTGTAAGTATGCACGTTTTTCTTGTAGACGCAAACTAATAAGAGTACTAACGTATGCTTGTAGGTATGTCCAAAGATATTATATATACTGCGTATGGAACAAAACATCTTTGGGTATGCCAGGTCCATATGTTTTATATACGTCTATGATTTGTAGTGTATTGTCCGTTCATCTTAACTTGACGCGTGAGTGATTGGTAGCACTGTTTCCTTAGCCGTCATCTTTCTTTGAATTTGATCGGTTGCTATCTGTGTGCTCTTTTGCTTTTTAATTATGTAATCTTAATTTTAAAAAGGCTGAAAGTGGTTAAAATTGCTGAACGACAAACTATTTTTCAAATTTATGCATTTAAAAAAAGAAAAGGCTGAAAACAAGTTCATTTAGCCATTGCATGCCATGACTGGTATGTTTTTAGGGTGACCAGTTACAAAGATTTAACTAACTTAGATTTTTTATTATTATTATTATTATATTATATATTTATATTCTTTAGATTTAACTGACCACAGTTTGTAAAATGCTAAATGATATTATATGATATATATATATATATATATATATATATATATATATATATATATATATATATATATATATATATATAATAGATATACGCGATAACTGTACAAAAATAAATTCCTAAAATTACTTGTCGAATTGCGATATGAAATAAAATTTAAAGGTGTGTGTAACACTATGGAAAATGTTAAAACGACTAGGATATAAATACAAAAAGTGTAAATCAAAACGAAAAATTTTAGTGAAACGTACAGAGTATCTGCCTGGCGATTTAATTACTTGAATGAAATTAAAACAATACCGAGAAGAAAGGCGGACTATTGTCGATTTAGGTGAAACATTTATTCATTATTCATATGGGGTCTACACTACAGATGGCTTCATTAATAATGACTACCATAACGACTGAGTTTTACCAAACCTGCCACGTAATTGTGTGATTGTGATGGACAATGCACCATAACACACTGTTCAAACAAATAAAAGCCCTAATATGGCAAGACTCAAAGTAGATATGGTAGAGTGGATTCAAAACAAGGGACTGTTGTTTTCACCACCAAATTTGTCAAAAAATGTTTTATTTGAATTTATAAAAAAATAAACCAAACCCCATGTATAAAGCTGACAAATTAATAAAATTACATTGTCATAATACTTTGCAATTGCCCCCATATCATGCGCATTTAAATCCAATTGAGGTAGTATGAAGAGAAGGTTCGCAGAGAAAAATGTGGCCAGAGAGATGATCAAGTTTAATCACTTATAAAAGAATTGTTTGGTTCAATAAGCAAACAGCTGTGGAATAAAGAGTGCTCACATGTTATAAAAATTGAAGATGAGTACATAGTGAAAGATAAAATAATGGATTGGCAGTGACACTGACGAAAGTGATAGTGACAGTGAGCATCCAAGTAACATTGAAGAAGATATTATCCATTTACAAGGTCCCTTTACATTGATCATAATTATATAAAGTGATTATTTTAACCCTATCTTAATTAATTTAACCTGAATGTTCCCATTGATATATGAATTGTTTCAGAGTAACTACGACACTTGAAAAGTCACATAAGTATATAGTCATCAGCACCTTCGTAGTAACAGTTGAATTACGAAATGAATGCCCTTACTCATACGAAATAAAGACGTTTTAAGGCTGAACTGTTAGCGCTAAGTGCGTTCGACTGTACATGCCAAGTTTGAACTCGCAAGCTCGTGATTGAGATGCATGCATACATGCTCTTATATCCCGTTCCATAATGCCTGTCTCTACATTTCGGGAACGCCATTGGCATTGAAACATGCAACACTGTAAATTACAGGGCTACCAATCGGATCACACGTCAAGTTACGATGAACGGACTATAGTTACGGTTGTACCATATATCTAGTATAAACTCCAGTTGGATTGGAGTTAATACTAAATCTATGGGTTGTATAGGGTATAGTCTGTGATAAATTGTCACTGTTCTCTTTTTCTCGTGGACAGAGAAACCTACAGACTAATGATTAGCGTGGCCTCGAGTGAGAGAGGACGATAAAGTAGTTTAAGGTTATACAATAATCTTTATGACTTTTAAACATATTTAGATAAAATTTTTAATTGTTCTGAGAACGGAACTGAACAAAATTCACCATTCTTAAGCTCACAAAACACCTTTTTCTCACTTAAACCAACTTTTAAATTCCTTAGATCGCTACGAACTGTCAAAGTTGTTTAGCAAGCTATACTTTGCTAAACAACTTTGACAGTTCGTAGCGATCTAAATAAGCCGGCACGGAGAAAGGGACAAACAATCACACCGCTCTGTCTCATTTCTATGCAAGACGTATGCATAAATCTATCTTTTTCGTGTGCGAATGCGAAAGAAGTCGTCAATTTGTCTATATGTTTCTCTGTCTACGCTTGATCTCTTGTATAAAAACATATATATACGTCTATGGTAATTGTATTCTGTGCTCCTCGAAACCTATATAATCCCCTTTAGGGTGTTCTGTGTATATAATATAATATAATGTACTCTGTGGTATTCTCCTTATCTTGGTAAAACTGGAATTTTAAATATAAGATTTAAAAAACCTCTTACGAATCGTCTTTAATATTATAAATTAATGTAATAAAATATTTATAATAATATGCAAATTTTTTTAAAATAAAATTCCTAAAACGATAAGGGTGTGTGTTTGTTATTGTAGTAAAAAGTCAGACCATGACATAAGTAAACGCGTAATTTCATAACACTTAGAATTAGACTAAAATAAAATGGTATTTGAATCAATAGTAGTTGATGTGCTGAATAGATTTTTAGGGGATTATGTAGAGAATTTAAATAGATCCCAGTTAAAGCTAGGCATATGGGGCGGTAAGTTTTCTCTAAAATGATGTCATAGAGTGTTACAACAAATCGGTTATTTGTGTTTTGGTATATTTTTGCAGGCGACGTAGTACTTGAAAATTTGATACTAAAGCAAAATGCTCTGGAAGAGCTCAACATTCCTGTTCAAACAGTTTATGGTCATTTGGGTGAGTTAAATGCATACACATCATACATGTAAGAGACCGCACCTAATTGCAAAAATATTGATCATTTTTTGTTTTAGTACATACATTCATTACCGCATATCAGAAGTCCACTGCTCCCCATGTATTGCTTTATAGGCAGGATCGGCAGGATATTTACCATAGTTGCAACTCTTGGTAGGCAGGTTGGCAACTGCAATTTTTTATTATTCGAAGATGTAATGCCAGTCAGCAGTGCCTTCCTGCACTGCTGACTGCCTCCTGGTTCATTTCCTCTTATGACAGCCATGGGATGATTTGATTCATTTCAATTTTTTACCATTTCATTTAATATTTTCATATGAAA
Organism: Parnassius apollo; assembly: GCA_907164705.1. Classification (NCBI taxonomy): domain Eukaryota; kingdom Metazoa; phylum Arthropoda; class Insecta; order Lepidoptera; family Papilionidae; genus Parnassius; species Parnassius apollo. The sequence goes on along the minus strand of CAJQZP010000885.1, from coordinate 22,090,975 downwards.
ATGATTGGGTATTATAAATTAGGTATTAGGTCAATACCTAAATGCTAATTGAATGAGTGCAGTGCACTATAGTTAATTTACCTATTTAATATTGTTAAATACATAGATATATTCTGATCAATATGTTAAAATATGAATGTAGGAAACTATTAGGTAGTTAGCATTTAAATAAATTTTAATGTGTAGATTTAACCCCTCAATCCTCTTAAAATTCCTATGCAGTCGCATGTGTCCATCAATCATAGTCAATAAATATAAGTTTTCATGGTCTAAAGTGCTGGGTGGGTGTGGTCCATGTAACCGCTCTGGATTTGATGGATGCATGTGTGGCGGCGCTGTCGTCGCTCCGCAAGCGAAACACACCAAAGTTTAAATCACGCTATCAACATTCCGAATCATAAATAGCATATATAGAACATCTCCGAACTATCGCATGGAGTGTCAGCCGCTCCCCAGGCAGAACACCTCGCCCGGTGGGAGATTTCCCCCATTTCCTTCCACGGCCACACATGCCATAAAAACGTATATTTGTAGACTACTTCTCTAAAAACAAGTTTGGCATTATATAATCTATACAAAATTCATAATATTCATATAGTTTAAACAAAAGTCAGTTATTCAATAGATTAATCATTACAAAAATACTTTATTGTATTTTGATAATTACATACCAAGCAGATATCGGTGGGGTTGGGCTTACAATTCGGTCGCCTGAATTTGAAGATTCGGTTCCTGTGCGGGTGTCAAGGGGGTTTACCTGAAGCACCCCCATGCAATTTTTGCTGCCGGAGCAGCATCGAAGTATTTTTAATAATTTTTTATAAATATTGGTAAATAGCTAATATTCTCACGTTTTTGATGTTTCATTTGTCAATGTCATATCAATATATAGTACTGAAACAATCTAGTGATTCGATATTTCACCCTAGAGAATTAAGATCGAATCTTTTCTGTTTTATTATGATTTATAAAATTATTTACAATTAGTTAAATGTACCCAACTCATAAAGAATGACAGCTTTTAATTCAATCATTCAATGTTATCTGTACTTTATTGTATCTTTTGATGTTGTAAATATAAACTTAACCCAAATCAAAAAAAGATTGATTATTGCGAAATCAATCTTTAAGATTTCGATTTTTATGATTCGATTCATCCAATTTCGATTCAAATCGATTTAAAAATGTAAAAAATTTATTGCTAGGCCGGCCATTTTGTTGACAGCTTTTCATCATGCCGTTGCTTCAGACTTTCAGAATTTTGGTGAATAGTGGAATATTTGTGGCAGTGGAATACTGCTAAATATTGCATTCTTACAAATGTTGGCAGCCATAAATTATGTTTATAAATTAAAGTAGTTATAAAAGTTAATATTTTGGTTTTATATTGAGTGCAATAGCGACCGAAGCAAGCTTGGGACGTGGGGCACCCCGACTCGGACCGGGCTTCCCTCGACTGCATCACGTTAAGTGGCGTGGGGCTTCCGTCGTCGTCAAAAATTACGAAACATAACCTCAAAATTAGGTATTTAAAAATTTATAAAAAAACTAAGCACGTCCGGCAGGAAAGTTAAGTAGGGAGTGACTCTACAACTCCTCCCCCCCACTACCCCCCCCTAATTCAGGCGACTGAATTGTAAACCTTACCCATTGGTGGCGTGAAAATTACTAGTATTTCTATGTATTATTCAAAATTATTTATGTAAAAAGATAAATTATATTCACACAAAAACTTGCATAACAATTTTATAATATAAAAAACTGTTCTACTAATTAGGAATTTGACGGAATATAGCCGTGGTCTCATGAGACCACTAGTGGATTGAGGTTGAAGAGATTTAAAACATTATTATGTAAAATTGTCGGAAATTTAAGGTATGATATATATATATATATATATATATATATATATATATATATATATATATATATATATATATATATATATATATATATATATTATTTTTTATTTATATAATATTTTACTAAACATTGTTTCATTAAGATCGAAGCTGCATTTCCTTCATTGATTTGCATAAAAGTATATAAATTAATTTAAGAGCACATTATCTAGATTAAAAATTGTATGTATGTCAGAAATGTGTAATTCTAACACCAGAGGATGTACGGGAAGACTTGATATTGCTAAATGTTCTCAAGGTTATTTTGCAAATTATGTAATTTGTGTGTAAAGAAATATAGATTTTATTAGATAGAGCAAAAATAAAGTATTTTGTTTTTTTCTTCAAAAGCTGAGTCTTAATCTTCTCAAGATTTTTTTACATTAACAAAGCATTATAAAATTTCTCCAGTAGTTTATTCTCTGCAAGCTATAATCATTAGTATAATATAATCATTATCTATTTTTTCATTCATTCATTACAGCCCTTCACAAGTCCACTGCTAAATATAGGCCTCCCCCAAGGAATTGACATCCTGCATGTCTTATCTATTTATTTATTATAGCTTCGAATACCTGCACATTTACATACATATGTTTATCACATTGGTTGCTTCTTGTTTTATTTGTCTTAGTGTGTAGTCACATTTGGGTAAAAGCACGGTAAAGTTACCAAGTCACCAGTCCAAGTCACCTTTTTGGGTGCCTTGCCCTTTCCCTTACGGCTCACCACTTGCCAGGCAGCAGAGAAAAGGTCATCTGTTTTTAGGCGTTCCGCAGGAGTTTTGCTACTCGCAGTCCGTTTCTCTTTTCTCGCGTCCAGCTCGTCAGATTTGGAACTAGGTTTGGGAACATCCAGTGCGAAAATTGCCCCCTTGGTGAGGCCACCTACGCTGGATGGTACAGTCCATAGAACCGCCGGTTTAAAGGCGGTTCCTCCATGTTTGTCAGTGTCTAAGGTAAGCACCACTGACACATCTCCCTCTTTTTTAATGGACCTTGTGTTGTTTATATTGTTTTATGTGTTAAACATTCGTCTCACCGGCTTCCCACCCTCCATGGAGCCCGCACCTTTGAGAATGCCCTACTTTTGTATAAAAAATTTCAGGCATTAGGATTACGGGAGAATATAGGGACGCGAAGTTGGCTCACAGCGCGGCATCGGGAGCTCGATCCAGCTGGCAGATAGCGCTGAAAAGGCCCATCCTCACTGCCCGAATAGACTCACTTGCTCCGTCAGCATGGCCTTTACCACCACATAGCCATTTTCAGGGAAACTAGGCAGTCCCCACATGCCTCGCCTGCGACCCTCTGACAGGACGCTTGACCATTTTCCTATCTGTAGCTAGCGGACAGGGCCATTGTTTAGCTCAACCCCCCCCCCTCTTTTATCCAGGCTTGGGACCGGCTGCACCAAAAAAGCACAGGCAGAGTTTCTTCCATGTTATATTTTTTCATCTGTCAACTTCAAAATAGAGTTTTTATGAGTATTTAACTATTATATGTGCTACAATTGAAACTTCATTTGTTATTTGGTCTGATCCTAGACTATTCTCTCTTCTGGCGCCTAGCAACAGTGAAATCATTGTTGTCTACTGGTTTAAAGATTATGGGACTCCCTTTTGACTGACTCCAGTACATATAACTATAGGCTCTACTATTAAAATTATAGGATTCCCTGAGATCGATTCCTGCCTGCACCAATGAAATTAACCGTTACAGCCTATTAAAGTCCACTGCTGAACCTCTTGCATATATAGGCCTCTTACGTAGATTGCCATAGTTGCCACACTTAGCAAGCAGGTTGGCAACTGCAGTATTTTAATTTTAATCATTATTACGAAGACACTGTTGCCCATCTCCTGGTTTGTTTCTCTCACGATATTCTGTCGCCTCTTATGGCATCCACGGGATGATATGAGGTAGTGGATATTCTTACATTTCATGTAAGTAAACAAATATTCCATCTCTAAAAAAATTAAAGAATCACGTTTGAGAAGAAACCATTGACTCGTTTATAACAGCCTATTAAAATTCTGATACATTTGGCCTCCCCCATAGATTTCCTCATTTTTGATTATTCATTGTATGGTAGGCAGGCTGGCAAACATTATTTTTTATTATTTTTAATTGTTGTAGGGGAAATAAGTATTTTTATATAGTTTGGCCATACTAAAAATGAAGTGCCAAAGTTTACTAGCCTTTATCTTTGTTAGGTGGCAAGGGATCGCACGCCGTGGTCCAAAACCATCATTTTTTTTTTGTAAATATTAACACAGAACATTTTATCAGCTTTATATATTCAAGCAAGATTTAAGATGAACTAATTTCATCCAATAATATTAAAATTTCATCCATAAGCGACAGTAGCCTAATGGCAGGGCGCGGATCGCGAACTCAAAAGGGGTTCGAATCCGCCATTCGACTACTGGCGTGAACCACTCGTAACACAAGCAATTTAAGCTTACCACGAGTGGTTAAGGGGAATATTAGTAATGTTTATAGCATTGTTAATATTCTTTTAAGAAAAAGAAAAAAAAGTATTTATAATTTGTGGTAATGGCGTGTTGTAGGATCATTGACCCCATTTTGTTGGCAATGTTAAATTGCTCAATTCCACCTAGATGAGCCTTGACATTATTAGTGTATACTTTAACATAATCCAATTAAAATGAGTTGTTCTATTCGTAATGGCTTCCTATAGAGTCATTGTTTTAATATACTTTTGTGTTTCATAACCATTCTTAAATAATATTTGGTTAAACTATGGAAACACTTCGAAAATAACTTTTTGTTTTAAATAATATCGTTAACAAAATTTTTTCAAAAATTCATATAACCTTCATTGTCTTGGAATTGAGATGGAAGACTTCTTTGCCTGTTATATGGAGAACAATTTATAACCCAATAATATGAGAGGATTGAGAATTGGCGATACGCGACGCGTGTAGGTATTTTAAAAAATGTTAGCTGTTTCATACCGTTCGCTCAGTATCACCATATCGTGCGATAGAGAGAGTTGCAAGTTTTGGAAGCAATTTCCTTTTTGAAATATTGTTTCGGGTGAGAACGTTTTCATCCCTATAAACCTTTGTGAAATGAGACAGTTTTGGTTTCATTACATTCAGTACACCTTAATCTGTTTTTACGTTTTTAGGGTTCCGTAGTTTAACAAAAAGGAACCCTTGTAGTTTCGTCCGTCCGTCCGCGGTTTTACTCGGAGACCCTGGGAATCCCTAGGTGCTACAAATCTGTAAGTTGGCATAGTTATAGATAATAATCACTTTGTCTACAAAACTGTGAAATAAAATCTTAAAACCGTTCCCGAATGAAATGAAGACATAGCTTAAAGGACGACCATCCAAGCAAAAAATCTTTCTCACTTCTTCACTTCTTCATCTTCATTACTTGGTCAGTTCAGTTTACTATATTAAAAATAAAAAGTAATAAAAACGTTCGTGGAAGTTTAACCTCTTCAGACCTGAACTAGAGGGGACTTATGTATAAGTAACTTTTTGCGTTTTTTATACTTACTGGGGTCAAAATAAAAACTATAATTTTTTAAAAAAATTTTATTATTATTATTAATATAAAAAAAAGTTGTTCCACATATGTGGACCTTGGGTCTTAATGCGGTCCAAAGTTCTTATTAGAATGGTAACTCTCGAAACAGTTATTTTTTAATATACATAAAAAACATGACATTTTACACACATAGTGCGGCATTTGGATGAACATGTCGGATGGCGACATTTGGATGCGTTCTTGGAATCAATGAATCGTGGCAGGTGGCCCACATTATCCAGCCTTGTTTCAGGTAGCGGATGGGGTACAACCGCTCGATTTTTTTTTTGCAGGAGGCTCATCACAGCCCACGTCCGTGATTTTTGGGTTGGAAACTGCCGAGGGGCCAGGGCTAGATTGAGATCTGGAGCCAGGACGCATAAAATTTGGGTCCACTCTACCACCGTCATACTTCATCAAGGCTTTAGCCAAATTCAAGCGGTATTGAAGCAATCCCAGCTTATGCTTGCTTTCCACATTTTCAACTTTGCAACAACGCATGTACATCAACCAGCAATTGACAACCACAAGGTCGAGAAAGTGACAAAACGTTCTAACTGTCCATTTTTTTGTGCGCATTGAGCTCCGATAATATGCAATGAGCCGATCATACAAGTCTATTCCGCCCATGCAAGTGTTGTAGGTTTTTACAACAGCTGGCTGTGTCACATCTATCTTTTCTTTTCTAACCTTACACCAACGCTGGCACGTAGTTGCTGGCTCACCTCCTGTACATGTAGATAGCAATGTTACCGCTTTTGTGTCTTTCCATTTCACGATACATATGTTATCATCATTTCGGACTTTTTCATCCCAGGCCCCTCTCTGCAACTCCTTGTCTGGCTTCAATTTCGTAGATACTGGGCCAATTCTATTTGTCATAACAGTTCCAGTTAGAAATATTTGATTATTATTTGCAATAAGATGCTCGGCCAGTTTTAAACTAGTAAAAAACCTATCGGTGTAAAGAACACAACTGCTTTCAATGGTGCGGCAAAGAGTTTGCACAATGCCGCCTCCTAGTCCCAAATTTTTCATAATTTCTGGTGATATGGTGTCTTTACCAACATATATTTCGAAATCTAACACTATTCCATCTCGGGCAGCGAGTACAAAATTTTTAAGTCCAAGTGGATTAGGTTTACTTGGAACGTACTGACGGTACTCACATCGCCCTGCAAATGGTATCATTTGCTCGTCTATGGACATGTGTTTAGAACGAGGCAAACTGTGGCATTTCTTTAAAATTGGATTAATTATTGGCCTTATTTTCCATAGTTTGTCGTTAGTATCTGGACAGTTCAGGTCTACGAAGTGGAGATAATTGCGAAGTTCAAAAAATCGGTCCCGAGGCATGGTATCCCTGATAATAGGCACACATAAATCTCTAGTCCAATAAAGTTTTCCTTGGGGGTATTTAAGAGTACCCATCAATAATTGCATACCCGCAAAATGAATAATCTCAATGGAGTTTGTTTTCAATGATTTTAGATCACGTTTTAGAGCAGAATAAATGTTACTTTGTTCAGCCACCATTTCCCAGAATTCTGTTCCCAAGTACTCAAAAAAACAATACAAAATGTTCATCTCTGAAGTACCCTGCGCTACGAGCTCATCATCTGCGATGTCTGGTCCACGGCAACGCATTTCTTTTGTACGCCAAAACAACGGTGCTGACCTTCCAGGTTCCGCTTCTGTCAAATTTTCTTCTTCATCTTCTTCTGAATCGTCGGACTGATGAAGAGCCCTTACCACTTCTGGAGGCAAGTAATCATTGTCATCTTCATTGCCAGAGAAGTCAAAGTCACTTTTATTGAGAATATCCTCAATATCCCGGTCATTCATGATAGAACTGAAAAATAGTAATATGCTATTAAAACCAACGTTAAATCCTGAGGTCCACATACGTGGAACAGCAAAAAAAATTCGAATTTTGATACAAAAAAAACAAACAGAAACAAAAACTCACCCTTTCAAACATAAATTTAGTTATTCAGCTATACAAAACTACAACACTTTCGACTTGAAGCAAACAAAATAATTTTATATTGATTTTCAAAGTTCGAACGTGACAGACCTACGGAAAATTTTCAAACGAACAATTTCAAACTTAATTTTACGTGTCAAAACTATTGTCTAAAAGCCATCTATCGGTTTAGATAGAAGCTCTGTATCCTTTATCGACTTTCATTAGTATTGACAGTTGTCATACGATGTCGCTAACTGTTGCAATTCTAAAAATGCTAAGGTCCTCGTATGAGTACCTACGGTCTGAAGAGGTTAAGTCAGAAATATAGATATTTGTATTTAGATGCTAATAACTTTTATCATACGCAATATTTCTTTAAAATAAAAACGCATGGACCTAGTTTTCATTGTATTTACATTTCCAAAAATTATAAAAATTAGACTATGTTTAAGGGGGAGAAAACGTTACCACTTTTTGTATGAAAATTTATAGCTTCATAATCCTCTAAGTCTACCTTTACCGTAAGCTTACAAAAAATATTAAAATAAAATTCAATAATTCATCATTACAACGTATCACAAGATCACTGCTAAACATTGCCATTTCATCTAGCAAGGGTTTGCCCAGCATTGCTTTTCAGGATGAAGCTGAATCTTTCCTCTCATCAGTTGTGATGGCTAGCCCATTACCACTTCAGTCCACTGATGCACTGGGCTATGTCAGTTACACCTGTTCCTCTGTGATTCTCCTCATTACAGGTTTTATCATGCAGATAAACTCCAAGCATAGCCCTCTCCATAGCTCAAATGTCAAAACAAAACTTAAATGAAATATATGAACTATGTACATGCTACATTATGATACTTTTTTGATCATTTGAATGGTTTCTGACAAAGGAAGTTATTTACTTCAGAGAGCATGGATATATTTTTGCGGTAAGTGTATGCGCAAAACACTTGTCTCAAACTACCAGTTTATGATGTAAAATTTTGTGCGGGTTATTCCATTCATCAAGCCTAAATCCAGCTTAGGGTAGAGATACTCGGAAACGCGTGTTCATCTATACACCCCAGACGGGATGGATATTCGGAATTTATATTACTTTTCTTCCAATTTTCTCCCTCGGCGGCGACAGTTATTTATAGAAACATGATAAAAACTGTCTCAAGACAGTAGACATTACCTATAAAAATATATACGTATTTGTTGTTTGAAAGGTCAACGCAGAAATAAAAGGAAGTACCTCATAGGATTACAGATTCATTAGAATCATGGCATAAAATAATTTAAAATGATGTTAAAGACAAACTTCCAATCGTAACGTTTTTGGAATGCTTGTAAAAAAACGCCAAGTTCTTCGCTAACACATCTGTGGTAGCAAAGAAAAAAAAAACGATTGCAAATGTACATTAAAAGTGACTATTTTTTTTATAGAATAAGGTTGACAAACGAGTACATAGTCCACCATTTATCCTCGATTATGAATCAAAACGTAGATGCATTGTCACCCCTGAGGACTAAGATGGAATGCCTCGTTTCGTGTAAAAAAGTGTGTCCGGATCTCTACACTCACCATACGAAACACATCAGTATTAAGCTACTATTTTAAGCTGGTATTCTGTGAGAGTGTAGTCCTTCCCCGTCGAGCCGACCCATTCGTACTACAACCATTATATAGCTGCAGCGTGGATGTATCACTGTTAAATTTATTTAGGACATAAAATTATATCTACTCAATAATGAAATTAGTGTTGGTAATTGCTTGGAGGACATATTGCAGAATTTATAAATTACTCAATAATCCTATACTATTATGAGCAATTTGTTTTTTATATATATATATATATATAATATAAATAAACTCGGAAACGGCTCCAACGTATTTCATAAAATTTAGTGTCCAGGGAGTTTCGGGGGCAATAAGTCGATATAGCTAGGATTTATTTTTAGCAAATGTCTTTTTGTCCGTGTTTTCAGGCAATGAAAAACTGCTGCAATATAAGAAGGTAAATTTTGACACTGTTAACGATCGTAATAGCTCAAGTGGATATCGAGCGGTCGCGAAATCGTAATTCCTTGGTTCGCGTCCCGTCTTCGGTCCGATTTTTTTTTCAAGTTCCCTTCTTTTGTGAGAAAATCTATTATTTCGAGCCCTTTTTAGGGTTCCGTAGTCAACTAGGAACCCTTATAGTTTCGCCATGTCTGTCTGTCCGTCTGTCCGTCCTCGCTTAATCTCTGTGACCGTTAGCACAAGAAAGCTGAAATTTGGTACCAATATGTGTATCAATCACGCCGACAAAGTGGTAAAATAAAAATTAGAAGAGAAGAAAAAATGTTTTATTAGGGTAGCCCCCCTATATGTAAAGTGGGAAGTGATTTTTTTTTTTAATTTTAACCCTAACGTGTGATATATTGTTGGAAAGGTATTTAAAAATGAATAGGGGTTTACTAAAATCATTTTTGATAGTATCAATAATTTCGGAAATAATCGCTCCAAAAGTAAAAAACAATGTGTCCCCCCCCCCTCTAACTTTTGAACCATAAGTTTAGAAAATATGAAAAAAATCTGAAAAATAGAACTTTATAAGGACTTTCTAGGAAAATCCTTTTGAACTTGGATGGAAACAACAGTACCCACTGCCGGGAGCAGTTGCAGGAGCGCGGAGCGCTGCTGGAGCGCGAACATAATGGATACCCACCTTTAAACTCATAAGTGGGAACACTTATTGTGACGGACGGGAAACTACGGAACCCTACATTGAGCGTGGCCCGACACGCTCTTGGCCGGTTTTTTTTAGTATATTTTAAAAATACGAAAATTTTATTTAAACTAATTGCACTCATGATTTTTTCGTAATGCGTGGACTTTAATAGGCTGTAACGGTAACGGCAACACTTAATAAGTTTTTTGATAGGGTTTGTGGTTTTAAAAATTAATTAATAATTAAAGTGTATGTGTTGAACTATGTGTGATACATATGTGGCTATATGTGATAAACAAAATGCCCTTTTGTGCAATAATATCAAAGATAAGTTGAACTACAGTTGTCAGACACACAAGAACAATCACAAAACGCATGTATCCCCAAAATTATAACTTTGTATTTTGGAGCCTTTGTAAAAATGTCGCATAAGTTATTTCGTCTATCACCCGTCGATATAAGGTCTTCAATGTTATAGTAAAAAAGGGATTTTTTAATATCTTTAATTTATTAATTTAAATATTTTTAATATTTTAATATCTTTAGATAACAAACTTTGAGTCAATTGGTTATTCTGGAATGCATTACTTAGAAGCTGTTTCTATTTTGTTTATACGTGGTAGAGCCACGCTGCAGCTATACTATGGTTGTAGCACGAATGGGTCGGCTCGACCGGGAAAGGGCCACGCTCTCACAGAATACCAGCGTAAAATAGCAGCTTAATACTGCTATGTTTCGTATGGTGAGTGCAGACATCCGGAAACCCTTTTTTACGTGAAACGTGGCATTCCATCTTAGTCCACACGAGTGACAAGGCATTTGCATCTGTCGAGGATCGAGGATGTCTATGGGCGACAGCTAGGAATGCCAGATAGGCAGACCAAAATATCTGGACAAAATTTGAAAATGTCGGAGTTTTGTGGTTTTGTTTTGTTTTGTTGTCTGGAGAAATAATTATTAAAGAAAAAAGTATTTTTTTAATGATTTCTTATATTTACTTGAACACTATACGTTGATTAAAACTACTTTTACGGATTTTATCGCGTTTTATTTATTTTATTTTTAATTCTCGACGTTTCGGGTGCTTTCCTCCCCCCATACCCATAGCATCCGAAAAGTCGGGTATTAAAAATAAAATAAATAAAACGCGATAAAATCCGTAAAAGTAGTTTTAATTAATTTTTTAAATCAATAGGCCAGAAAAGGACTTTTGTTGACACATAACAAATTTAAGTACACTAATTTTAGGTTGGCACATGTATTTGGCATTGGATTTTACAGAGTCCACATTTAGATGCTTTAGTAGTTGTATTCAGAAAAGATTTAAAATTCAAACAATTTACTTTAAAGTTCAGTCTGATAGAATTAGTAAATACTCAACTTTACAAAGGCAGTTGTGATGTGAAGAGAAGAGCTGTTTGTTTGGTGATTTTGAGTTTTGTTGGGAGTCTGGAGATCATTTAAAATGTCGGGAGAATCCAGACGAATCCCGACTATCTGGCAAGTCTAGCCACAGCATCCACTTACCATCAGATGGACTGTGTGCTCGTTTGCCACCCTCAAACTATAAAAAAATCATTTAACTAGGTGGTAGGAATCCTACGGTAGGATTCGTTTTCGGCCTAGGAGTTCGCCTGAGTAGGTCACTACCTATTTTTACTCCCAAATAGCAGTGCTTGCAGTGCTGTGTTCTGGTCTGAAGAGTATATTTTTTTTAGTAACTGGCTTTATGGCTTTGGGTTCTAGCCCTTCTGAGCCTGAGAGGTATATAGATTATAGATCCATTATAATTACAGGCTGTGAGGTATTCTGTCGTAGTCCTCAATGAGGTTACAGTGCATCTGTATGTTTGGTGTGCATTCTTTGTTTGGTGTTGTTTGTAGGTTTCCTAAACTGGTGGGGAGCTGGACTGCAGGTTCATTTGTCACTTCGGACTAAAAAAACAAACTCTGCTTGACAAGTGGCTTAGTGAGCGCAGAATCGATACATCCGTTATTTTAATGCTGCTCCACATTCCAGTTTGAAGTTTTAGTTCACTATTTTTGGATGGATTTTCCGTCACTAGTTTATGTCGATCTGTAACGGCTCTTAATTATCGCACATTGATAATGTAATAATTTTTAAATGAACAGAACTTCTAATGCTAGTCCAGTTAATTACGTCGGTTTTTAAAATATACGATAGTTATATAGCTTGCAGAATTTATATCAAAGAATTTTGTAGGTTTGGGTGTGTTTTCCACATGCCTATAGTAATTAAAAAACTTTAAGTATTTCATTCACGGCACGTCGTCGTCGCCAAATATATAAAGGTTAGTCGCTATTTGTATCGTAGACCATGGTGGTTTCTAATATTTTATACACCTATTAAAGTTCAGACAGTGACATCATGCTCTCAAATCGGTCGGTTGATCGTCGGTTGATAGTGTACGTGACTCATACAAACTTAACACGAAGGTCGTTATGCCATTTGACCTCGCGTAATACGGCGATAAATAATCAGCGCTAATTTCCAGCACAGTCCTTTGCATTGAAAACGGATGAGCTCTAGATTTGTTACCGTGTGAAATGGCGTTTCAGATAAAATTTAAGTAGGTGGGTACAAGTATAAGGAGGAGAAAACAATCGATCGTTTTGACGCTTACTTTAAATTGTTAGGTCGATAGAGATTGGTGCTACCTGATTTTTATAACTTGCACATTATTTAGTAAAGATCTTATTAGTTTTGAATCGATTCATATTATTATAATATATGATGTCGACTTCATGACAGATTTCTTTAGTAGGTCAGTAACTTCTGTCAGGGGCAAATCGGTAAAATTAATCTAGCTAAAATTAGTAAACTTTATATCATTTTTTGTTATACAGGAAAGCTTGTTTTGAAAATACCATGGAAGAACTTGTACGGCGCGTCAGTGGAGGCGTCTATAGAACGCCTCTTTTTGATTGTAAATCCCTTGGCTGAAGTCAAATATGATCCGGAGAAGGAAGAGAAGATGGCGCTGTCGGCCAAACAGGCTGAGCTGGTGAGGGTGGAGGAGGCCAAAAAGAAAGAAGCTCAAAAAGGTTTGTGTCCTCACTTCTATTACATCTTTACTTTAAAGCGGTTACATTAATTGGTACCTACCCTATCGTCTACATTAGTGTGATCCAAAGATACATATGTGTTTACATACATACATTTAAGGATAGTACTGAAATTTAAAAATTGATTTTACGACTTAAAATAATAGTACCTGTCTGCTAAAGAGTAGTCAAGGTAAGTTTTCTAGTAGTCCACGAGAGTAGCGACTACTCATTAGTCGTTTTTGTTTATCATGCATAATCATCATAGGCTTTTACTGTACGTTTATGAACTGTACTTATTTATCCGTAGGTTGCTGGTTTATATGTGGTTCACAGGTTCAATAAATGTGGGATGTAATTCTCACACTTGATATATACATATGACAGAACATTATGATATAATGTTACTATTATATGATAATATTAAGAACTGACGACGTTGGTATAGTGGCTTGAGCATGGGTTCGAATCCCAGGTTGTGATAAAATCAGTAAGTGGGTTTTGCTCCCAAGAAATTTCTAGTAGCAGCCCGGAGTCAGGCAGTTGGCGGTGTCTCATCTCGGTGCTTTGGAAAGTAAGTAAAGCCGTTGATCCTACGTCTGATCTCTCACCTATCGTGTCGGATTGCGTTCCCATCGGACTTGAGAATAAGGGAATGGTGCTAAATCTAGTCCTGCGTGGTTTATTATTAATAATACTGGCAACCCGCGCGATTTCGCCTGGGTTACCCGTGCGAAATCGGCAGGGTTGCTAGGTCTTAAAACCGAAAAGCCGGACAGACCAGCGACCTTAGCTGGACATTTTGGTAAAAAGGCCAAACACCCTTAATTGTTTAGTCTTAGGCAAACGACAATTAAAAAAAGTGAAGTAATGTTTTTATCATTTACCATAAAATCTTAAATTCTAATGAAATAACAACAATTGAATTAATTAGTCTGCTTTATTATTAATCATTCAATATTCATTACAATATTAATTTCAATAATTGCTATAGTACGTATGTAAGTACTTGAAAATGTAAAGAAATGGTCAAATTTAAAAAGCCTGACAAAAGTCGAACATACCGGACACTGTCTAATTTGGCTGGACACGCAAGCAAAAAGCCTTACTGTGTCCGGCTTTATCCGGACGCCTGGCAACGCTATCTGGGTTGAATATATTAATGTGACATCATTTACATTTAAGTTAATCATCAGAGACCATTTTTTTATTTTATTAATATTTTCGGAGTGTGCAAATTTTTCGGGTGACCAGCATAAAGATTGTGGGAAACTTGATGATGAATTTTTAAATAGTAGTAGCCATAAAGTTTATTGATTTGAAATATTTATACGTTTGCTTTTTAGAAATTGGTCTATTTATAGCTTTAAATTTAGTATATTTAAGTTAATCGTTCATAGAATATGCATTCGACCTCGACATTTTACACAAGTCTGATAACATATATATGATTATTATTAGTACAATAACACTATTAATAAGCAACAGAATTTATACTAACATTGTTTAAACCTCATTTTATCATTTATCGGCAATATTGTAAATAGCGGTATGTAAAGTGCAATCAGTACCCTATGCGATATCTGATAAGACTCCGCACACTTGCAATTATTATGTTTTTAATGATTGCACTTAGTCGATTTTATAAACATATAATGTGTATTACCAATAACATAAATTTGAAAACGAGACCAATTTCCGTACAAACTACGCTCGGGCTTGTTGGCTTCGCGGAATCTGAACGGGTGCCAAGCTCCATACCAGTTCATCATAGTTATACGAGTGTACAACGTTTGTTTGTTTCGTGCTCTCGTATTGAATTTGTAACTTGGCAAATTTTATATACTTTGGGATATAAAATAGAACAACCCAAAAACTTGTATTTAAGGGGAAATATAACCTCAAATGGCTTAGCAAGATCCTCCGTTATGCCGAAAGTATTGCAGCATTAATTTTGAATTAAATATATGGTAAAGTTGAGGATTAATGTTAAGGTTTATGTTAGACGAAAACACGATTCCGTAAAATTTTCTCGATAGAAAAAAAATCCAAAGTTACCTCCAAACTGAACAATAAACCGCTGTTATTCATAAAATACTTTAAATAAGATCGTGAAACTTTGCATACTAACTGAACTAACCATAAAGCAGTGCTTATGTTATTTACTTTTTTTAAAATATCATTATTTTCACTGTAAAAAGAAATTACCTAAACTATCGGCGCGTAAGCTTGGTTCCTGTCGCTCCGCAGTTTTGAAATGAAAAATATGCAAAACGCTAGTTTTAGGCCCCAAATTATAGATTTCGGCCTACAAGAATTTTAGTTTTCGGCCACTGTATTAGAAGAGTTTTTGTAAAACAAACTTAAAAGTGTTTTTGTAAAATCAGAAAATGGCAAAACGGTTTCGGAAATCGGTGCGTTTAGTTTATTCAATCGATGCTTGCGATTTTTTAACTATAACATTTTTTTTTCTTTTTGGTGATGGTTTTGATATAAAATAATAACAATGATTAATCATTTTTCTTTGAATCATAATCTAATAATAAAATCTTAAATATAGCAATCAAATCTTCTCATTTACGAGTATTTTGTACTTCCTCAATTTTAGTTTAACAAAATCTGTTACCATCTCTAACCATCAGTACATCTCAAATCCATTTGGTGCAAAAGTCACATCGAATATATTTTTCTGGATCTTCTTCTGTATCGTTTATTAAAATATTATGACACAAGGCGCAATTTACTCTTACCCTTTTCTCCTTTATAGATTTCTTGGATTTAGCTATTTTTCGTATTTGAACTTTAGCACTCTAATTTTTTTTCTATTATTTTATTTTTCAAGGTTTCTTAGTTCTTACTTCTCGTTTTTTACTTTCTCTTTATCTTCATAAAATTTTCGCCACACTGCAGATGAATTTGCTGCAGAAGAAGGTGCACGTGCACTGTTAACAGTTAATTTTTTTTACGGGTTACGGTTTAATTAAATGTTTTTCTATTGCATCTCTATATTCTTTATTTAATAGTACTGAAACTAATGTTTCACTAGTTTTTAGAGGTGTACTAGTCTGTTTTGTTGGAATATCAACCCATACATTTTCTAGTTTCAGAGATCTTGTTTGTTATCATCGGTGTTTATATTGGTATCATCATGGTCATTTGAGTCGTTATTGTTTCATAGGCATTGTCAGTACTGCTGGTACTACTGTTGGTAGGCTTATTTGTGTTTGGATTACAAGAACATCATATAACGATACTAATGAACCAATATCCAAGTAATTTTCTGACATGCAATGTTGAAATTTTGTTATTTATTAACGTTTCTAATGCATCGTTAGATAAATAAATAGTTACCTGAACATCGTGAGTTAGAATACTTTTATCTTGGTGTGTGTTGCACAGACTCTCTGCAGACTTCAATGCACTGAGCGGTCCTGTTGCTTAGCTGGAGAGTTAAGTCTTCGCTGGCCTGTCTGTGTGGAAAAATATTGATCTGAGAAGACTTTCGTTTCAATTTCCTTATCTTATTCACTATAATAGCAAAATTTAGCTTTTTTCTGCCAAAATTGATTTAAAATGTTTCTAAACTTTTCTTGTGGAAACTAAGTCTGCGTTAGTTATTTATTTAGAAATATTTATTCTTTCTTTCAATTATCACAGATTAGTCTTTCAAGGGTATTCTGGACTCATTTTGAGTAATCCAAAGCCATTTACTTATTATATTTCTTTGGAGAAGCCATCTGAAGAATTTTACTTTAATTAAATTAAAACTTAACTTTAAACAAAAAAAAATTAAATTAAATTTACTTTCATTATGTTTATTATGTTATGTTTTTTAATGAATAAGTATCTAAGACATTTTACTTTAGAGCTAGTTGCCAGTGCATGACTTCTATCTCACTTGATTGATTGATAGAGCAGGACCGGTGTCCGCAACTCCACTTTAAGCCGCATATATTGCGCATGGGCAGGAATTAATTATGATTGAAGCCACCCGAGCTACTCGAAGAATCTTAAATAAGTTCTTAATGTTATATCAAAGACACGGGAAGCGACATCGATGTTCCGAGGCACTTAGCACTGTAGCTTCAAACAGCCACAGAATGAAGGCTGTCGTTTACTGCCCCATGCACGATCTGCACATAGTGCGTAAAGAGTTTATAAAATATATCGTGTCTTGATATGGTACTGGTTGGTTATCTGTGCACAGACTTAGCTTGACTAAAGCTTATTTCAAAATCGTAGTAGATATGAAAAAAAATACATTTGAAAAACTAAGTTTTATTTTCTTAGTCGAAGAAATATATATATATATATATATATATATATATATATATATATATATATATATATATATATATATATATAATTTCATTTCATTCTTGCTTTGAAGACACGAAGATACGAGAAAGATAGATGATAGCAAATTATTCCACTCCATGCTGAACGTATCACAAACAATGAATCAAACTTCAAATGCGTGGTTTGTCGACAAAAAAAACTTTTCTCATTCTCTGGTAATATAATAATTTAGAGGATACCTTGTTACATTATTGATTTAAACTTGCTTTTGGATGTTTTTAAATTGCAGATGAAAATAAATTAGACGAGACTTTCGTCGAAAAACTGGCGACACAGATAATAAAGAATGTACAATTAAAAATAAAGGACATCCACATAAGATACGAAGACAGCATAACAAACCCTAAAGCACCGTTCTCTTTCGGCATCACCCTACACAATATATCCGTCTATACGACCGATGAGAACTGGAAGCAAACCGTTATTCAGGAAGCGGTTACGAAAATATTTAAGGTAACATTTTTTTAATTTCTGTTTGATTAGGAAAAATGCCTTAATTACACTTATAATCTAAAAACATAAACGTAAACATTCACGCATGTCATCCAGAGGGGTAGGCGGAGACTACGGACTTCTATTTGGCACGATCCTGACACACATCTATCGTCTCGTTTACATCCATATACCATTTACCATCCATATACATGCTCGTTGGTTAAGGGAATACTCTTAATTTGGCCGATCTTAAATATATCGCCAATGTGGTCAATAAACTTTCGTTTAGGGGAACTCTAGCCTACTCTGTCATCCAGTTCTGCAATATTAATTTACTTTGTCACTCTTTTCTCATTCATTCATCTTAAATACTTTAAACCAATGCGTTCGATAATCTTCTTAGCCTGAGAAAAACCTTGAAGTGATCAATAGAAGATTGCTCTGATAACTAACCCCAATAAGGGGTTGAAATCCTTAGGTTGGATTTGCTAATTTGTTTTTAAACGATATTGTGGTGATTTAGTTTTTGCCCGCGTGTTAAGCCCACGGCTATTAAAGTTACAGCCTATGTACGTCCCACTCCTGGGCACAGGCCTCCGCTCATTTCTGAGAGGGTTTTAAGTCAAGGAATTGTGTGCTGCACTGCCCCAATGCCTGTTGGCGAATTTCATATGTCTTCGAAATATTTCTTTTCTTATTTCTCATACATGTCGGTTTCCCCACGATGTTATCCGTCACCGACGAGCACGTAGTAAATCAGCACTTAAAATTGCAATTCAACAATTTAATTGGTGCCGGCGAGGATCGAGCCCGGTTTGCTCGGGTACTGTGAAAATTACAGCGAGCGCTAACCATCTGAGGTACCACGACTCTACCTTCCACGGCTATTAATTATCATTAATGCTTCGTTTTTTCTTTTTAAACTGTTGTGACACGCGAACTTTCAGTCTACATGGATGGTAAGTGGCTACTGCCACCCATGTGCACCTGCGGTAAATTTCACACAAAGAAGGCACAGTCACAGACTGGAACACAGTGCTTACAACTGCTATTGCGGCTGTGTAAGGAAAAGAGGAGATCTCCCGCCGCTTTTCCTTCCACGGCCGCAGTGGTCCTACACTATTTTTATTAACTTCCCAGTGGGAAATTATTGTAATGAGTCCGATTTTGCAAATTGGAAATTTTAACATATCTTCACGTTTCAATATCTTTAGAGTCGAACAGTGTAGTTTTTAAGAGGATGTCCGTGTGTACACATGTACGTATGTGTGCAAAGAAATCTAAATAATAAGGTATTATTTAGATTTCAGTGTGTGTATGTACGTTCGAATTTAATTTTCGCCTCGTGTATCTCGAGAGCAAAGAGTGATATTGACATGGGAACAGTTTCATTTAACACATAATTATGTAACTTAGACCTCATAAAATTTTGAGCAAAATCGGTTAGGTCGTTTTTTTGTGTCGAATGAAAAATTGTATAAAGTATTAAAACATATGATATTTTTTGTTCTTTCCACTGGGAAGTTAGTCGTGTGGACCTTTCGGGTCGCACCTAGACCGCTTTTTTGGCGGCAGAAACAGGTACATAGTATCTGCTCAGACGGCACTTCTACGCAGAACAAGTTCAGCCACTTAGTCAGCAATCTAATGTTACATAGTTGTAGTACATGCTTTCAATATAAAACTATTTAAAACAGAATATTGACTTAGTTATTTCTAACAAATTTTGGCCATGTGTATATATTGATGAACATTATTATCATTTTCCTAAAAAAAATGCTGTCCCAGAATGAAAGGTGATGAAAATGATCAGATATGTGTGATTTTTAATGACATTTTTTCAAAATATTTTTGGGAGAAAACGGCAAAAATTGTTCTGTGGTATTACAGATGTAAAGTGAGAAATTATCAGAATTGAAAGAGATTACTAATTGTACAAAAGTATACTAGAACAATTTTTTATTTTGTTGTATAAAGACACGCTAATGTACTTATTTTCCTCCTTATTTTTAATAGATATTGGATATGGAAGGGTTAGCTATCTATTGGAATCCAGACACCGAAATGTACTCTAAGTCGGAACCACAGGATATCAAGACCAGATTACAGAATGAGATCGCTACAAAATCTTCGCGACCACTATCCTATAAATATGGTACGTAAATCATCATCATCGTTATCATCTTCATAGTTTATTAAGTCCACTGCTGGGCATAGGCATAGATTGTCTTATATTTGCCAGAGTAAGAATTACATAATGAAAATTAAACCCATTAACACAGTTAATGAAAAGGTTATCTATTATAATTTTTACTGATTATATTTTTCAATATATTTCTTGTTTAATGTTATAAACTACACATGTTTCCTAAAGTGAAAATTATAATTTATAGGTTTAACTCTTTTTATTTATTTATTAATAATCCAACCTAGTTATATTTTAATTCATTGTATTTAGGTTCTTTTTTTATGGTATAGGGTGACAATCGAGCACACAGTCGGCCTGATGGTAAGTGGTTGCTGTGGCCCATAGAAGAAACATATGTATATAAACCTATGTATCCTCGATTACGAATCAAAATGCAGATGCGTTGTCACTCGTGAGGATTAAGATGGAATGCCTCATTTCCAGTAAAAAGGATCTCCAGTTCACTACACTCACCATACGAAACACAGCGGCGTTAAGCTGCTATTTTACGCTGTTATTCTGTGAGAGGTTCTATCACTGTCCTTTTAACTTTGTGAAGATTTTAAGCTTAACAATTAGAACACAAGTTATGTAGAGACTGTTCTAGTCTCGTGTTTATTGTTTTGCTATTTATTGTTACCATTTATTTAAAAAGATTACAAATTATTAAGATAGGCCACTGTTCGAACTACTCGAAAAAGACGAAAAGGCCATGGCGCATTTGCCGCCCATTTTGCTACATCTTTGGTGCCAAAATGTTGAGTATGACCTTTTCGTCACAATACGAGACTTCAACATGTAGTATAAGTAAATTACGTTTGAAAAGAGAAATATTATGAACAAAACGTTGTCATTATGTGACGAAATATAATATTTTCTGTATTTCTATTTAAAGAAGTCCCACTGGGCTAACCGGAACAGAGGCTTTTTCCGATCCCAGTGGGAATGTATATTGAATAAAAATTATTCTATTTTATTCTAATATTAAATACATTTTTAGCATTGGGACCAATAAACGCTACTGCCAAATTAAAACTCAACCCTAAACCCGAAGGCGACACGCCGAAATTTAGTATACCCAAGGTTATTCTCAACCTCCATATGGAACAGCTCGTTGTGAGCCTTACAAAGGCGCAGTACCAAGATATGATGCTGTTGGCCGACTCTATGGACAGAATGAACAAAGGGGCACCTTATAGGTATGTATATTCAATTGCTTGGAACATCTTCGGAAAAGAATACATTGCATGCTTGTTATGAAACAATAAGATTAGATGATGGACGTAAACAACGCAGGTGGCTAGTAAGAACGGCATGAACTTGGGAACAAACGAAGGGCACTGCCTGAAGAGCGGATAACCAAGTGATATGCTATACTATTCTTATCCTGCATTATGGAATTGATGTACTGACAATTTTACTACCGATACATTAATTTTCATAATAACGTCATTGCATTTCGCCATTTTGGGATTAATTATTTAATTTAATTAAAAATATGCCAAAAATATATTTAATAAATCACATAAAATTAGCAACAATTTTAATAAAAATAAGTATTTATTAAGATATTTTTGATTTTTTCTTGTTGCATGTGCATGTTTTTGTTTCGCTACACAATGCACTTGAAATAAGAATGCAGTTCAATGTCTGTTTGATAGTCCCATTTTCATTGTGTACGCATAGTAAGCTTAATGTGTTGCACTGAATTGCGGACCTATTCAAATAATATGTTAAAATTGAAATTTGCACCCCGTGAATGTCCGTACCCCTGTCTATTCTCCTTTGTTTCTCGGACTTTTAAACCCTTAGGGCAATTGTCCATCGCCGCAGTCACCGGAATGTCAACGGGAAGAGATGACTGCGGCGAGGTAACGACACATACATTTACTACAGCCATCGCCCGAGCGCCGTCATCCCGGTCGCCGAAAATTAGAGTAGATCAGCGCGACCGTTAGAACTCGGCACGAGATTTTGACGGGCCGATATGTCTGCAATACAGAACACATTTAAACTTGTCCATCCACGCCAGCGCAGTGAAGTCACACCGTGCCGGTTTCTTGTTTTCAAGCGAACGTCGTGGACATCCTATAATAGTAGTTAGTACAAACAAAAGATACTCTTTGTACACCGACTCTTTAATATATCGGCCGTGCCAATATTTCTCGGGAAAATGTCGCCGAGTACCGGGACCAACTTATGTCGAGACTTTGTTGAATGGCACAAAGCACTTCTTACGAAGCTCCCTTCCTATGGGCTTCCCGAGAAATTGTGCCATTAGATCACCAGCTTTCTTGCAGATCGGAGCATCAAGGTCGTTGTAGACGGAGCAAGCTCCGATTACAAGCCTATTAATGCTGGTGTTCCACAAGGTTGCGTGCTATCACTAACGCTGTTTCTTCTGCATATCAATGACATGTTGCGAATCGGTAGCATTCATTGTTATGCAGACAACAGCACTGGTGATACTTTATATAACGGCCGAATATTTCTCGGGAAAACGTCACCGAGCACCGAAACAAACTTGTGTCTAAAGTCGAGACTTTGTTGAATAAAATCTCGAAATAGGGGCGACTAAATCTAGTCTAGTTTAATCCCCAGAAGAAAGTTTGCGCGTTTACCGCTAAAAAGCACCCCTTCGTCGTATCTCCTCAGTTACAGTGCACTCCCCTAGTTGGCTCCAGTATCGGATGCCTTGGCGTCGACATATCGCATAATGTTCAGTTTCGTGGTTACTTGAAAGGCTGGCCAAATTGGCCTCTAAAAAGCTTGGTGTATTCTATCGTATATACCACAGTAAGTGCTCGGAGGTAATGTTTGACTTAATTCCAGCCTCTTAATTTTGCCATCGCACATCGCGACAAAACTCGAGATACCATCCATACTATTTGGATGGTTGGCGGTTCACCACTGTTTAGTTTACAAGAAGTTTCCTTCTTCGCACAACTTCCTTGTGGAATCGAATAGCACCAGTGATTTTTTCAGACCGATAACACTAAGGGACCTTCAAGAAAAGAGCCTACTCTTTTTTAGAAGGCCGGCAACGCATTCTGCAATGCCTCTGGTGTTGCAGTTGTTCATGGGCGGCGGTAGTCACTTATGATCAGGTGAGACGCATGCTCGTTTGCCTCCTCACATAAAATAATAAAATAAAAAAACTTCTTGTCATGCTGCCGCAACTTGTGAACGCTCGTTATTGTTACGAGCTTAGGGTTCGTGTCAATAAAAACTGCCGATTGAATTACCAAAATTGACACTTTAATTACTGGACACCAATTAAAACTTAAATCATACTAATAATTAATCACACTTAACACTTTAGTTCACTTTATTTCATTCCGAAAGCTTCGCTCGTATCGCCAATTCAATGCTGCCCCGATCGCGCCTTTCAACGGCTTTAAATAGGCTTTTCCACCGAAACATCCAGAATATTCCAGCAAATACCGACCAGGTGCAGAAAGTTCGAGTGTGGGGGCTTTCTAGAAAGCTTAGTTCTTCTATTCGATACTAGATGGCGCTGGAGGTGTAAAGTTCAGGAATGGCATTTTCTAGAAAGCCCCCCTCGCTCTGTTCCCCGACACTAGATGGCGCTAGTGCCAGGTACCAGACATTCCCGAGTTTATTTTATGTTTATTTGTACGCACTATCACGCACGACATCTACAAGAATTGACTGATCCACCGATTTGGTCGCGGTTGACAAATGATCGCCGTCACGTCATCTTGATCTCGGCCAGAAATAATCTCGTTCTCGTTGACATCCCGATGACGGCGGCGGTGAACAATCTATCAATCAATCAATCAACAATTACGTAAAGATTTTTTTGTAAAACATGGTGATTATAAAGGTTTAAAAACTTAAGACAAGATACATGTTTTGCCATTTATCGCGTACAAAAATGATACTGCATAATATATTAATTATACAAGGTAAGTTATAGTCAACCAAATCTAAGAAATTCATTTTGACAGCTGTCAGACTTATTGCACCAAGCATGCCAACCAAAAAATGGGAACGTACAATGTTCGATTATTAAAAAAAATCGATATCGATTATTTAAAGTTAGTAATCATTATTTTATAGTTTGGTTTGAATAATACCAGAATAAATTAAAAACGGATAATCAGTTTCTTCGTATTTGTTGTAACTGCTTATTTCTAAAGGCACAATTATAAATAATTTAGATTGAAACTAGATTAAAAATAAATTTATTCAATCACTTTTTGTTTAAATTAATTATTATTTGATTTTCAATAATGCAATCAAAATTAATGTCTCTCAAAGTCATCCATAATCTTTTTTTTTTGTTTTTTCTACCACTTTTGCCCAACCATCGTTTTGACTTGGCCACATGATTCAACGAATATAGAAAAAACAGTCCAAAAAGTTAAAGACGAGTCACAAAATAAGAAGACAAACACAAAATCACAAAATTACGCACAGTAAGCTCCCGAAATGCCGGGAAATTGAAATTATGTAGTGGTTTTTTCAGCGTAGCCCTGTAATATGAGTTTTTTGCCTACACAAAGGACAATTGCGAAATAATAGGTGATGGAATTATTAAGCGTCTACTTAGGTCACCATTACAGATACCAATGAAAAAATTTACTATGTATTATCTAATCAAGTTTATGGGCAATAGAAAAAAAAATCATACACAATTCCAAACTTAATTGACTAGTTGTTGTAGTTGTTACGATTCGTCAGTTAAGACCGACAAAGGTCTTATAGCATACAGCCGAGTTTGACGTGTATTTTGTTTAAACTGGAATATGTCTAATTCCTAACTGTCTGCAGTAGATGACCGAAGAAAGAAATGTTCAGGATCTTAAACTACATTTTTACATATTTTGCATTTGTGGATGCAAGAAAAAAAAGTCAATTAAAATTTATTTGGGAGCTCGCCATTGTCCTTTACGTTGACAAAGTAAAAAAAAAATAAACTTGTTTTATTCATGATTCATGTAAATTAAGGAATTATAAAAATAAAAATTTTATTAAACAAATAATACGTTAAAAAAATTAATGATTCAATTATTTGAATATTTTTAACGATTATTTGAATCTTTTTGCCAATTATTAGCATATCAATGAATTTTAATCTCCCAAATACTACGGTAAGGCACATAGCGACATATCATAATTTTAATATATTGCTTTTTTTGAAAGTTTCAAATTTAAATTAGTGATAAAAAACTAAACACCTTGTAATTAAATATAGATAACTTCATTATTCTTCGGATTTAGGTAAAAGGTTATTGTAAATCATATGAGTACGCTTGTGCAAAGTTATTGCGGAATGATTAATTGTGAAACGTCAAACGGTATTTCTTAGATTTGGTTGACTATAACTAACCGTATAGACATAATTCTAGGAATGCAACAGTTTAAATGGGGTCTCCTAAGATTGCATTATAGAAATATCATAATTCAATATTTAGCTTAATAAAATCAATCATTTAATAAATTAGGCAATAACCATAACATGGCAAACTTTTCTGATCCGTTTCGTTTCCCTATATCGCCCCTTACGACATTCCCAGGATCATCCATCCTTAGTGTAGTGAATTCACTAACGCCGCGACTACACGCCATATGTATTTTCTGTGCTGCAGTAAATTCAAAATAACGATTTTAATTTTTATAGAAAATACCGTCCAAATCTAAAAATCTACAAGGGTCATTATAAACAGTGGTGGCAGTTTGCATACACTTGCATCTTGGAGGAGGAGGTACGAAGACGTCGTAGAAATTGGAACTGGGCACACATGCTTAGTCATAGACAACTGTGCAAAGACTACGCGAACGCCTACCAATGCAAGTTGAGCAACAATGGCAAAGTGACCACCGAACAGCAGAGTGTTATCGGCCAGGCTGAGAGGTCGTTGGATTTATTCAACTTGGTTGTTATAAGGCAGAAGATAGAAATGGAGGTAAAGTACAAAGCGTGTTGAGTAAAAAAGGAGTAATACATTACTGTTAAAATTGTGCAAAGTGAATTTTAATTTATTTTCAAGTTTTGAAGTGTACCTCCAATCTTATTGTATTAATGTTATTGTAGTTAAGTATTAAGTCAGGCACAGATTTTAGATACGTTTATTTTGCAATATACGGTCAAACTAGCTTGCCAAACAGACGTTGTTCTGCCCATATAAACGACCCTTTGTCATGTCCAATTAAAAATCCTTAAATTCGCAAAAAAAAATTGTGAGCAAAAATATATCCTATCTCTCAAGTCGGGCCAATCTGCACCCTGTGTGCAAATTTGATTAAAATCGGTTAAGTAGTTTAGGAGTCCATTGCGGACAAATAACGTGACACGTAATTTATATATATTAAGATTTGCAGAGAACGTTCAGAATAATTAGTAATATAGGCGAATAGTGAGGAAAAATTAATTAAAAAAATCTCAAACATTCTGTCCTTTTCTTCTCTTAAATTCAGAATGTTGTGGTAATGGATTATTTTAACTGGTATTCTGTGAGAATTTGGTATTTCACTTGTTAAGCCGACCCATTCATGATAATTACTTGAGCCAAAGTAATTATTTGTTGGTTTTACTAATACTTTTTACGTTTGGGCAACGAACCCGTGTACCGCATCGTCAAAACCGAACACACGCCATTGTAATAATATAAAGCAGTCAAATTATTTTTTTAAGTGTAGTTACCAAAATTTTTGATATTATTTTTTATTATTTCTTGTTATTATTTGAGCAGCATTTGAGTTTAACCGTACAAGCTTATCGAGTTTTCTCGAGGATCATTTAAGTATGGCGAGTATTATAGATTCAAAAAGCGACAATAGTTTGTGTGTTCACACAAATTCTTATTTCTGTTTGTGACTCAATCCTTGTTGGATGTATGATGTTATGATGAAATCCCTGGATTCGCAAATTCGCTATTTAGGAACCTAGAATACGCGATCGCTTGTGTTCATAAAATAATCGTGTATATTATGTTTGTATCAGGTGGAAAGGTTGGGTAAATTGGAGGAGGAAGCCCGCAAGACCCGCGGCTGGTTTGGCGGCTGGTTTTCCCGAGGCACCTCCAAGGACGACGAGCTCACTGAGGGCACTGCTATAAGTAAGGATGCTGTTTGTTCAATGTTAGAGGTGGTTTTTGTAGTAAAATGTGGAAAAAACCACATGTAACGTAGACAGAGAAACCTATAGACTAATGATTAGTGTGGCCTCGAGTGAGAAAAGACGATAACGTAGTTTTAAGTTATACAATAATCTTTATGACTTTTAAACATATTTAGATAAAAATATTAATTGTTCTGAGAACGGAACTGAACAAGATTCACCAATCTTAAGCTCACAAAACACTTTTTTCTCACTTAAACCAACTTGTAAACTCCTTAGATCGCTACGAACTGTCAAAGTTGTTTAGCAATGTGTAGTTTGCTAAACAAAAAAACCGGCACGGAGAAAGGGACAAACAATCACACCGCTCTGTCTCATTTCTATGCAAGACGTATGCATAAATCTATCTTTTTCGTGTGCGAATGCGAAAGACTGCGTTAATTTGTCTATAGATTTCTCTAATAATAATTATTTGATAGTTGCTATTGATGACAAAATATTGGGTTGGGCTGTTATTTTAGAGACCCTGAATCAAAGACTAATATCGGAGAAAGTACGTAATAGTAGCATTTGTACTCAATTTTTAATTACATTCTTTATGTTCTTCCAATCCCATAAGAACATTCTCTAGTGGATTTGTTTATGCGACTTCTGCTGCGAAAAGGGCGTCCCTTATAGAGAAGGCTGCATACGAATACATCCGCTACCCATTGCTTCTTCCAATTATGTTAATTTACGTTTACGATTCATTAACATGGTATTATTTTGCAGTAAAACAATTCGAGAAAGCAATGACACCGGAGGAGAAAGAAAAGTTGTTCCGCGCGATAGACTATCAGGAGAACACGGCGCCGCTGCACCTGCCCGTGGAGTACGTAGCGATGGAGAGCTTCTTCCACCTCGACAGGCTGCAGGTGACAGTTAACGACGTCGGGGAA
The DNA here is from genome assembly GCA_907164705.1 of Parnassius apollo. Lineage (NCBI taxonomy): Eukaryota > Metazoa > Arthropoda > Insecta > Lepidoptera > Papilionidae > Parnassius > Parnassius apollo. Next base: position 22,062,768 of record CAJQZP010000885.1, on the reverse strand, counting down.
GTTCTGAGGGCGTGCGTCGACCACGTGCAGTTGGATATGAAGCAGAGACCCAGCGCTAATGCTCTTAGGTTAGATTTTGTATCCAACTAGCAGCTAGTTTTTTTAGTAACATCTGGCTTACACATTTTAACGTGCATTCTCCCCTACACACAGCTATCGCCACAAAATTTTGTCAATAGCAGACCGAGAGTATGCATAGTATTTGTAATTGTACAATAATTTATGAATAGCGTTTGTTTTACTGATGATTTATAGCCTCTTCGAAATGACCGACACTCCATAGGTGCGTTAGTTTTTGTTACTCCTAAATTTTCTTATAAATTGAAGTTTTGTTACATTTATTAAAAGATTGATTGCTTTTATATATTTAAACTGGATACTCAAATAATATAAGTAATTAAATTAATTAGTTTCAATAAAAATAGACTAAACGAAACTAGTTATTTTAATGTTGTTTATATGGGTTATTATAAATTGATGACAGAAAAATATTTAAATCTTCTATTTATTATTAAATTTCACAGTATAAAATGTTCTTATTCATCACATTCATATTAAATAGTAAAACGTGAAATGGAAATACTCGTCTCAAATCTCGCAGTGGCACCTGCAACTGAATTTATTGATAAGCAAACTTATAAGTCTTGTTGCGGCTAGTATTTTGATATAGAGGCGCGAGATAACGACGACTGTTACATGAGCACAGACCCTACTCTCAAAATGTTTTCTCTTGTGGAGTTAGAGCCACCATGTCTTCCGGGGGGGGGGGGGGGAGGTACTAAATTATCTAAGTGACTGCACCCCTCCATACCCGCCTACGTTTCTCTAATTTTGTACCTTTGGTTTCGAAACTACAGAGAGAAAGCAAACACACCGGATTTAATTTTTATGTACAAAAAATTCATTAACGCTGTTAGCTAAAGTTAAAAATTTTATTGTACTGTTACCAGAATTACTTAACATAAATGTTAACCACTGAGTAAGCTTAAAATGCTTGTGTTGGTTAGTGGTAGCTATTTAGTGGCTAAGTATGCTGACATAATTTTATCCTATTGAGAATGTAATCAGAATGTAGCAATAAGAATGTACCACGAAATGTATTAGGAAACAAATTATTGTTCTATAAAACCCTTGCTCTACAAATTATTGACCATTGAAAGTCCATCGCATTTGAGAGCGCATTAGAGAAAACAGCTTAGGGGACATTATTTATTCTGTACTACGCTAAAACAGTTCAATATGGACGAATTTGAAATTGACAAATCTTACATTACTACCATTAGCACTTTCAGTGTTTTCATTTTAATGTCGTTCGTATGTATATATATATATATATATATATATAAGTATATATTTTCAGATATATTCATAAATATACGACCATATGAATGTAAAAGTAAAGTTACAGCCTATATACGTATCACTGCTGGGCTCAGCCCTCCCCGCATTTCTGAGAGGGTTTTAGGGCAAGGAAGTGTCCGTTGCGCTGCCCAAATGCGTGTTGACGAACTTCACATGTCTTCGAAATATTTTTTTTCTTATTCCTCAGACATGCAGGTTTCCTCACGATGTTTTCCTTCACCGCCGAGCACGTGGTAAATCAGCACTTAAAATTGCAATTAACAATTTCATTGGTGCCGGCGGGGATCGAACCCGGGTTACTCGCGTTCTGTTATATTTACAGCGAGCATTAAGCACTGAGCTACCACGGCTCTATATATATATATATATATATATATATATATATATAAATAAATAAAAAAATGGTTACACGCATGTCCCTTGAAACCGATAAACGCGTGCATAAAAGTTTGTTATGGTTTCCAGGGTTGACGTCCAAATGCAGTCTTTTACGGTTTGGGGCGTGAAGCAAGGCGAATTTGAACCAGAAATGGTTACTTCTCCGGAAGTGACAAAAGATGTCAATTTGTTGAATGTTGTGTTCGAAACAAATCCTTTGGGTAAGTTTTCGCTTTGTATAAACTGTAAACCATTTTTATGTACATTGTATTTGGGATTTCGACAAATTCGTCACATTAAAAAAAGCTATAATTGACAGCCGCAAATTTTTGCCTGATGCAAAAACATTTAAGTAGTGGTAATAGACCAGAGTGACCAGATATCAGCAACAAAATGGTCACCTGTTACTTTTGTCCTTTAGGACATATTTCGGATTTGGTCAAGAAGCATCAGTTTCCTAAATTTATTTTTTTAAACGAAAATATGCCCGGTTGTTCATTAAGGTATTGTAAGTCCCGATATGGAGCAAAAACTGAACGTGATTTCGGTTTATTATCTTAAGTATAGTGTATATTTACCCTATAATTTTTAAATTTTATTATTTCTACTAGATAGTTCTAGAAAATTTATCATTCTTGTAATAAGTCTTTAAGTGGTAGAGCCACACTGCATCTACATTATAGTTGTAGCACGAATGGGTCAGCTCGACCGGGGAAGCAAGAAGGAACCACGCTCTCACAGAATACCAGCTTAAAATAACAACTTAATACTGCTGTATTTCATATGATGAGTATCGTAGTCGTAGTTTGCCCCCTCTCCTATAAAAAAACTCGCATTGGCCGCTCCAGGCAAAAACTCAATTTTTATGGACGGCAATGGTCGCGCCCACCAGTCTAGCGTTGTGGAAGTGGATTTGTCGGTCGGGATTCGTCGTTTGGATGAAGTCCCCACCTAAATCCCATAAAGCATGTCTGAGACGTTCTCTAGCGACGACTGTGGTCAGTGCAGCCGGCTCCGCAGACGATCAGAGAGCTAAAGACTGTTATTACCGTGGAGTGGGAATGTATTTCGTTAGAAACCATAACTCATTAGAATGCCCAGACTACTAGCTGTGATTTCAGCAAGGGGGGGGGGGCTCCATCCATACTAAAACTTGTTTCATTTTTACGTAACGAGCAAGTATACTACTATAGTATGTGCGAAATCGATTGAGAAAAACGGACCTTTCGGTCGTTTAACCAGGGGTCACAAACCTTCAATATATAGGCACATTTTATATGTAGTACTTTCTTTATTTATAACTATTTTTTTATATTTTTTTATAATGATTGATATAATTTACATTTATTAACTATTATTAAAAAGTTATGTAAAATATCGCTGTAGAAAAATCATATATTGTTATAAAGTACTTTATTCATTTAACAACAAAAAGCATAAATTTATATTTTCAATGTTATATAAGAACTTTATTTTTATTCGGTGCAATCATTACTCGTCCAAAAAAGGTGACGCATCTCTAGCTGCCATTATCACGTTTTTTTTAGAACTAACTGAGGTAACGCGCGTTTTGTTTATTTTAAAGGGATGAATTTGGAAAAGCTCAATATGGTGATTATATTGCTTCAAATATTTTTTTTAATATGAAACTGTTATTAAAAGAATTGCTGCGTTACTTACTAAATTGAAATATAAAATATAACACATTTTTCGCGATGTACCGTAAGATTTTACGATGTTTATAGTATTATAATAGGAACCACAGACAATATTATTTAAGAAACAAAAAAAAAACAAAACCTATGTGCTGACCTAGAAGTGTGAATAATATCAATATTTAAATATGGTTATTACATCTTAATTGAGATTTTGTAAGTTACGCCCTTTGACACTCGGCTCATATCAGAGGTCATTGTTCGTTTTTCTCAATCGATTTGGCACATACTATAGTGCTTTGAACTTCAGCATTGTAACTTATTAATTTAATCAAAATTGCGTAATGAAACTGACGAAAACTATTACCTGCTAATTAATTTACAAAATTCTGAGTATAAGAATACCTATTGAAAAGGACCAGGCTCGGGGTCCTCTCAATCCGGCCGCGAAGGACCAATTGAAAAGGACCAGGTCGGTGTCCCTCTTGATCCTGAAAAGGACCAATTGAAAAGGACCTAGCGGATCGGGTACTAAGAAACAGGAATCGAGGCTTCTCTCGATCCGGCCTCCTATCAAGCCTACGTTGGGTTCGGGAACAACGTATGTGATCTCCGCAACGGAGTAACACACTAGGGCGATAACCTCTTCCTTTTCAGCAAGTAGGTTCAGACGGGGATTACGGGTCTTCCGAAGTCGTCCCGGTCCCGACGCCTTAATTCTTCGATGTGGACTGTATAACTTAAGGGATGAATTACTTGGGAATGAAACAGCAATTATCTTCAAACCGTTCCGTGAGAGAGTAATCACTTTTCCCTATCACTTCCCTACACTTTTTCTTTCTTCTTCTTATTGACTGCTGGTAAGATCCCCGAACGAATTGCAATAAAACCCGTTCACTAAGCTACCCCAGAGCTATACGCGAAAGTGAGCCGCGCCATCTGCGCGCTTGCGCAACTTAATTACATGAATTTGTACTATTACTCTCTCACGTTTCACTCAATATCTTTATTTATTCAAATCATATACAAATACAATTTATCAATATAGGTAGTACAAAACAATATCTACACCATGATATACATCATATCTTCATATCATAAAAAACCTTTTATTTATTAAACGAAAACTGCCTATTTTACTCACAAGTTCGAAATCGAAATTTCTTAAATATTTAACACAGAAAGTTAAAACAATGTTTCTCACTTGAATTTATACATAAGCTAACCAATACAATAGTTTAATTTACATTTTTTCTATTTATTTCACTATTTAAAACACTTTTAAATTTCTTATACAAAACTATCATTATTTCACTTATACACAGGAATTTTCACATGAAAATAACACAGAATTTACCTTTTTAGCACGTACAATTAACCTGAAATATTTTACAAGTAATTTTTACATAAATCACTGAATTACAAACATTTTAAATTTTTACATATTCGGCCTCCTAAGGGCGTGGCCAGCGTGCTTCCGTGTACTCACGCTATGTGAACAACTAACTTTGCACGGCTCTCGGCTATCAGAAAAAATTTAATTATGAAATACACCAATTTTGACCACATTAGGCAAATTAAATGCTTTTATACAATTTTCGAACTGTATGAAACTATCTTTAATCAGATAACAATATAAATGAATGTTCTCATTAATCAATCATAACAAATAGGCATTTGTTTTCGTACAAAACGTATCAAACTTATACAAAACAACATTTATGCAATTAATATCCATTAATTCTGCCTATGCACAGGGTGATTATCTCGACCGGGGAACAAATCCGATCTTTAACTTCACTTTAATATTCTTATGAATTTACATCATTTGAAAGATGATTTCAACCGGGGAACAAATCCGGTAACATAATTTATATCTTAAATTCCTTACGAATTTATTAAGCGATATTACTTAGGAAAACAAACAAACTAGTCCGGCCTGGGAGTCGAACCCAAGACCTTCATATCATTAATTCGACATTTCTTAAAGATTTAACTAAGCATTCTCTTATCAGAGCGTCGTTGCTCGTGACTGCCCCTTTTTTCATAGCGACGTCATCGGTTGATTTAATAAACTGAAACATTTTTATAGGCGCGTCGCCAACAATCTCCCCCCCCGTGCGTTAGCACCATCATTTGGGAGGCGTCGCGGGTACCAGGACTATTATTCTGGATGTAGGTCTCCTCAAGATACCTGTGCTAGTAATGACGTCAACCACTCTGGTGCGACCGTCTGGTCCCGGTAACGTTCTACTAATTTTACCTTTTGGCCACGTATTTCGTGGCAACGAATGATCTATTATCAAAACAATATCGCCTTCTTTAGGTTCCATGAACTTGCCGTTATCATCTGTTCGAGGTATTAACGTAGGCATGTATTCTTTCAGCCATCTTGTCCAAAAATGGTCGGCTAACCTCTGTGCAGCTTTCCAATTGAGTTGACCCGTCAGATGTCGCTCTAAAAATAATCCAGGTGGTCGATCACCACATGAGCGTCCCAGAAGAAAATGATTGGGTGTCAAACCCTCTTCAGGACTATCCATACTGAATGTTACCAGAGGTCTGGAATTTACCGTATGCTCTGCTTCTAAAAGTAACGTATGTAGAACCTCCTCTCGTGGGCTCTTCTCCTTAAGCGTAGCGGTCAACGCAATTTTAATCGATCTTACTAACCTCTCCCAGGCGCCACCCATGTGCGGTGCTCCCGGAGGTATAAATTTCCATTTAATATATTTCTTAAATGACTCGTTTTTCATGCCCTCATAGCATTCTTCGCATGCTTTCAATAATTCTTTATTTGCAGCTTTGAAATTTGTCCCGTTATCGCTGTATATAACGGCTGGTTTTCCTCTTCTGGCGATAAATCGCCTTAACGCCATTATCATTGACGCTGGTGTCAATGAGGCTGCTAATTCCAGATGTACTGCTCTGGTGGTCAGACACGTGAATAAAACGCCCCAACGTTTTTCGTGTCGCCTTCCTATAGTCACACTCATAGGACCAAAATAATCTACAGCTGAGCATGTAAAAGGTGGCTCATGATGAGCTATTCTTTCCAGAGGAATATTTCCTTGTGGCACGTTTTGCGGCTTTGACCTGTATGTCCTGCACCACTGACAATGGTGTGACACACTTCGTACTACATTACGCAAGTTCAAGACGTAAAATTTCTGGTTCACCTCATTCATCACCGTCTGGTGATTGGCGTGTCCAAAATGATGATGAACTTCTCTAATCATCATTTTAACGATTTCGTGTTTACCGTCTAATATGACAGGTTTTCTACTTTCCTCGGTCAAATTAGACTTGAAAGGTAAACGTCCATTTAAACGGAGTAAGTTATCCTCTCCTATTTCCATAGATAATTTACTTAAGCGTGAACTTCTTTCAACGCTTTTGCCTGCTTTCAAACATTTTATTTCCGAATGAAAACACTCGTCTTGAATGAATTTCCAAATTAATATTTCCGCCTTTTTCAAGAGCGCTGTGTCCAACGCGCTATCGGGTCCTTTAACCGACTTTGCTAAAACTTTGTTGGAACACATAACCGACTTTTCGGTTGCGTCGTCGGGTCCTTTAACCGACTTTCTTAAACTCTTGAATTTTTCTACCGCTTGTAAGGTGCGTGTAGTTGCTCCAAGGAATTTCTTAAAGCTGCTAAATCGACCGTAGTCGGGTAGACTTAACGGTTCTTGCTTTCTTAACGTATTTACGCCCTTTGGCGATTTTTCTTCACCTGTTTCTAAGCTATTTATGGTGTCCACTTGTTTGGGCCATAAATCAGGACTTTTCCTGAGGAATTCAGGTCCTTGAAACCAGCGATGACTTACATCGAAGGTGGAAGGAAAATTTCTAGTGGCGTCGTCTGCCACGTTTTGTGACGTTGGAACCCATCGCCATTCACATGGCTTACTGTGATCTTCGATCTCAGCCAATCGATGAGCAACGAATGGTTTAAAAGCGCGAGGATCCGACTTAATCCACGCTAACACTGTACGTGAGTCTGTCCAAAACACTCTCTCGGACATCTCGTACTTGCTCTCTTCACTAACCGAAGCAGCCAGTCTGCTGCCCATAAGAGCTGCTTGCAATTCAAGCCTTGGAATCGAAATTGGTTTCAATGGCGCTACTCTTGCCTTTGCGGCGATCAGCGTAATCCGCCTTATTCCTTGCTCGTCCGTGGTGACGTAATACACCGCGGCAGCGTATGCTTTTTTCACTAGCATCCGTGAAAGTATGTAACTCTCCTTCGCCGATGCCTTCAGCAACGGGTCTAGGTACTTCTAAATGACCTAATTTCTTCACTTCCGATATCCATTTACGAAATAACACGTGTAACTCGTGTGAAACTTCTTCATCCCAAGAGATGCCTGTCCTCCATACTTGCTGGATCAGCGACTTCCCTTGAATCGTTATGGGTGATGCGAGTCCCAAAGGATCGAAGACTGACATCACAGCGCTAGTTATCTCCCTCTTCGTAGGCGGTCGTAAACCCTCCATCACCTCTTCCGGTGTGCTACGAAGACTTGTGGAAAAACTTATTATATCCCGTTTGATATTCCAAATCAAACCTAACGTGCGCTCTGTGTGCTCTTTATCTCCAAGCGAAGCACTGTCGCTCTTATATTTATTTTCCATATTACTTAAAACTTCGGGTCGGTTGCTAGCCCATCCCCTCAGTTGGAAAGAAGCATGCTTATGTAATTCATACATATCGTTTACTATCCTTTCGGCCGTCGTCACGTCGGGAAATGCCTGTAGGTAATCATCCATATAAAAATTGCTTTCCGTAGCGGAAGCTGCTTCTGGATAGATATGTGCGTTGTCCTGCGCATTTCTATTCTTTACATATATAGCGATGCATGGTGATGATGCCGCTCCAAATATGAGTGACGTCATTCTATACTCTTCCGGTGGCGCGTCACGATTGTGCCGCCATAAGAATCGAAGGCTATCCCTGTCTTCTTCCCGGATTTTCACTTGCAGGAACATTTCCTTAATGTCTGCCATTACTGCCACGCTTCCTTCTCTGAATCGTAGCAGAACTCCGAACAACGACTTCAATAAGTCCGGTCCGGTCAACAACGCATCGTTAAGACAACGTCCGCCCGTCCTTGCGGCGGCGTCGAAAACTATCCTTATTTTCTTCTTTTGTGGGTGAGTCACTGCGAAGTGAGGAAGGTACCACGTACGTGGGGAAATGGAAATATGGTTCGCTTTCTCTGCGTAACCGTTAACGATGAGATTTTCAATTTGCTTCTCGTATTCCTTTTTCAACTCGCTATTTTTGTCGAGCTTTTTCTCAATATTAAACAGGCGACTTTCAACCTGTGCCCTATTCGATGGCAAGCACTCATTGTCTGTGCGCCATAGCAAAGCAGTCTCGTACCTATTATTAGGTATACGACGTACCGTTTTGTTCAAAATATTTAAAGCTCGTTCTTCTGGGTCGTTCACGGGCTTTCTAGCCGATACTCCCAGAGATTCCAAACTAAAATAATCCTTGATTAATTTATCCATATCTTCCTCCTTCTTGGTGGAAATGTGGTTAACAATCTTGATTGGTTTAATGCCACCCGATATGTGACCATGCAAAACCCACCCCAGTTTGGTGAGCGATGCTACAGGTAGGTTCTTACCTCCCGAAACCAATTCACGAGTAACTATGAGATGCCAATTGTCCTGACCAATCAATATGGTAGGCTTGGACCTCTCATACATCAACTCATCCTTGATCGGTGTCAAATGAGAACACCGTTGCAATAATTCTCGGCTTACCGACTGAGGAGCGAGGTTAAGTGACTTAATTGTTTGTACACTTATCTCTTCTAAGTCGCTCGAATAAATGCCTTTTATTTTAACGTTTAAGCGATACGAACTATCGTCGTTAATTCGCTTACCTCCCACGGCTTCGATACGTAATCCCTCTTTACGTCCGCGAGGCGCTAACTTCTGAGCCATCCACTCCTCTATGAGTGTCATGGTCGATCCCTCATCCAGAAGAGCTGTTGTCTTGACCTTTCCTCTAGGCCCATGCAACTCGACCGGTATGATCTTTAAATATGCACATGCCAGTGCATTTACTGTACTAACAGTTGTAATCTGAGCATCTTTACCCCCCTCGTCCCCTTGTGGCGAGGTATTTTCATTGGGGTATGGGTGTAGCATTCGATGATGTGACATTCTACATCCTTCTACACCACATTTTTTCGCTTTGCACTCTAACCTCCTATGGTTAGGTGACAAACATTGGAAACATACTTTGGCCTTTTTGACGGCTTCCCATTTCTCGCGAATATTCATGTCCTTAAACTTGTAACAACTCACTATAGAGTGCTCCTTGTTGCATATAACACACTTATGTGTTACCCGACTTACAGGCTTGTCCTGGGTTATCATAACCACTTGTCGGTTGTGCCTTTTATTATTTCGGCGTTCTAAACGCTCGCTCATATTACTTCGGCGCATATAGCGCTCGCTCTCGGCACAGCTGCGTACACCTCCCTTTGCAGTGTGTACAGTTTGCTTCCTGAATTCAGGACGCTTCCTTTTTTCAGGCGCATTTTCATTGCTTAAGGACGTTCCAAATTGTTCACTCAATAAATTTAAAAACTTGGCCATCTTCTGTAACTCTGGCTCCAAAGGATATTGAGCTCGATATTCAAACCATTTAAATTTAATCATAGTTCCAAGTTTCTCCACTATGCGGCTCACTAACTCCGGTGAGTATAAATACTGTGGTTGATTCAACGCTCGTATTGTGGCAACCACGTTCGTAATACGACTTGCAAAAGATCCTATATTTCGGCAATCTTCTGCCAATCTTGGCATACGCTTTACATTCTCGATTTCGGCTAGAATGAGCATCTCAACCCTACCGAATCTTCTTTCGAGAGCGTTCATTATTTCTTCAGGTTCACATAAAGTAAATAACAGCGACTTAACCGCCTCTTTAGCGGTGCCCTTTAATGCCCTCCTAAGGCGTGCGACATTTTGCACCCCTGAAAATTGGCCTTTTGTGTCTTCAAACACCGTTTTGAAAATTATCCATTCACCCGGGTCTCCATCGAACACCGGTAATTCCTGGAGGAAATGAAGCTGGGAAGATTTATCTTTACCAGCTATTTTTATTGCACTCACAATCGCTTCGGTCAATTCTGACACCTCACTCGCGTGTGTTTTCTGTGCATTTCCTAGGTTGCGCTCGACCTCCGCCCCTTTGCGGCGTGATCCTTTACACGCTTCCTTATCAGTAATATCGGGTTGTGCTACACTAACCGGCGCGCTCATTATGGTTTGCTGAACCCAACTCCTTACGAAAGGTTCCACCTGAGTATTCCGCTCTTCATCATCCTCACTCGAGTCGATTTCCTCTTCTCGGTTGAGTCGTGCCAACTCCAATTGAGACTTGGCTAAGGCAGCAGCTGCCTGTGCTCGTTCGAGCTCTGAGCGTTCGAATTTAATCCGCGCCTCTAATTCGGCTTTCAGCCTCGCCGATCGCGATGACCTACTACCTCTCTGTGACCCTTTATCACTAGTGTGCCCGATTACTGTCCTTGACGATGCCGCTTCTTCGGTCCTTTGACCTACTTTTTCGACCACCGTTTCACTCCTGGATATAACGGATTGTTGTGCGGTGCTGGCCTGCGTACCACTGGTGTCCGTCCTGTTGCTCGTCGTTGCCATGGACGTCCCTGAGTCCCACGTGCATGTGGACGTGTCTGTGGTGGCTCCACTTGGAGGAGTTGCTCCATTTGACGCAGTAGCTGTGGTCGCTCCAGGTGATTCCGCTTCTTTAGCTTTTCTTGAGAGCCCTGTCCTTGTCCTGCTCCCTTCGCTTCTCCCTGTCTGGTCTTGTGCCTTCTTCATCTTGCAGGAAGGTGATTGTTGGCCTACGGTCCCTAACTGTCCCTACAGTCCCTACAACCCCTTACCTACAACCCTTCTACACCCCAACCTAACACCACTACCCCTCCCCCCCTTTATCTCCCAACCCTACAACCCTACTACCACCCTAACAGCCCTATCAGCCCTATCAATCCTGAACGGGGCCTACCGAGATGAGCCGTCCAGGGATGGAGTCGTGCAGGAATGGAATGGAGGAAAGGTTTAGGAACTGTCCCGCCAAGGAATATGACGAAACAGTCGAGCGGTAGTGCAAGCGCAGTCTCGCTCGAGAGAACTGCTCCACCCGAAGGTGTTATGCCAGAGCCCAACCGTTTGGCACCGTTAGGTGGTCGGGATGTATGCTGTGCTCGCCGCCCAGTTGCCGGTGACGCCTCGTCCAAGCGCCCTCCTCCGGCCGCGATGCAGTCAGGTGCCCACGCGCACCCTCGCCCGGCAGCAGCAGCGATGGATGCTTTTTGCACCCTGATGACCCGACGGGAAATGCCGGACACGGTCGTCCGACAGGAAATGCCAGACACGATCGTCTGACAGGAAATGCCGAGCACGCTTGCCCGACAGGAAAAATGCCAAGCCCTGCTTGGCCACGATGAGTGCCTTCACAAGACACCTGCGCCCGGCTGCGATACGTGCCCCATGCGAGCACACGCCCCAAGCTGCAATCCCGGTTTTCTTTCTTCCGGTAGTTCCAGGTCCAGCCCTTCAGTGCTGCCGTCCTGGTCTTCAGGCCTTTGGTCCTATTGCTTCAGCTCAAACCTCTGGCTTCCTTCGGTTGCTGATCTTCACTCGGCTTCCGAAGGTCTTCTTCTTCCACAACCAGCAGTCCACAGCTGGTTCCTTGATCCAGCTGGCGGGGTTCGGGTGGTCTTCAATCCGGCTCCGAAGGTCCAATTGAAAAGGACCAGGCTCGGGGTCCTCTCAATCCGGCCGCGAAGGACCAATTGAAAAGGACCAGGTCGGTGTCCCTCTTGATCCTGAAAAGGACCAATTGAAAAGGACCTAGCGGATCGGGTACTAAGAAACAGGAATCGAGGCTTCTCTCGATCCGGCCTCCTATCAAGCCTACGTTGGGTTCGGGAACAACGTATGTGATCTCCGCAACGGAGTAACACACTAGGGCGATAACCTCTTCCTTTTCAGCAAGTAGGTTCAGACGGGGATTACGGGTCTTCCGAAGTCGTCCCGGTCCCGACGCCTTAATTCTTCGATGTGGACTGTATAACTTAAGGGATGAATTACTTGGGAATGAAACAGCAATTATCTTCAAACCGTTCCGTGAGAGAGTAATCACTTTTCCCTATCACTTCCCTACACTTTTTCTTTCTTCTTCTTATTGACTGCTGGTAAGATCCCCGAACGAATTGCAATAAAACCCGTTCACTAAGCTACCCCAGAGCTATACGCGAAAGTGAGCCGCGCCATCTGCGCGCTTGCGCAACTTAATTACATGAATTTGTACTATTACTCTCTCACGTTTCACTCAATATCTTTATTTATTCAAATCATATACAAATACAATTTATCAATATAGGTAGTACAAAACAATATCTACACCATGATATACATCATATCTTCATATCATAAAAAACCTTTTATTTATTAAACGAAAACTGCCTATTTTACTCACAAGTTCGAAATCGAAATTTCTTAAATATTTAACACAGAAAGTTAAAACAATGTTTCTCACTTGAATTTATACATAAGCTAACCAATACAATAGTTTAATTTACATTTTTTCTATTTATTTCACTATTTAAAACACTTTTAAATTTCTTATACAAAACTATCATTATTTCACTTATACACAGGAATTTTCACATGAAAATAACACAGAATTTACCTTTTTAGCACGTACAATTAACCTGAAATATTTTACAAGTAATTTTTACATAAATCACTGAATTACAAACATTTTAAATTTTTACATATTCGGCCTCCTAAGGGCGTGGCCAGCGTGCTTCCGTGTACTCACGCTATGTGAACAACTAACTTTGCACGGCTCTCGGCTATCAGAAAAAATTTAATTATGAAATACACCAATTTTGACCACATTAGGCAAATTAAATGCTTTTATACAATTTTCGAACTGTATGAAACTATCTTTAATCAGATAACAATATAAATGAATGTTCTCATTAATCAATCATAACAAATAGGCATTTGTTTTCGTACAAAACGTATCAAACTTATACAAAACAACATTTATGCAATTAATATCCATTAATTCTGCCTATGCACAGGGTGATTATCTCGACCGGGGAACAAATCCGATCTTTAACTTCACTTTAATATTCTTATGAATTTACATCATTTGAAAGATGATTTCAACCGGGGAACAAATCCGGTAACATAATTTATATCTTAAATTCCTTACGAATTTATTAAGCGATATTACTTAGGAAAACAAACAAACTAGTCCGGCCTGGGAGTCGAACCCAAGACCTTCATATCATTAATTCGACATTTCTTAAAGATTTAACTAAGCATTCTCTTATCAGAGCGTCGTTGCTCGTGACTGCCCCTTTTTTCATAGCGACGTCATCGGTTGATTTAATAAACTGAAACATTTTTATAGGCGCGTCGCCAACACCTATATAATAGTAACAATAAAATTGGTTCTTTGTTTAGGTTCCTTTTTTTGCAATAGAGTTTATACTGGTTTCCAGTAATATGATTAGTGTTCTAAATACAGGAACATATTACACGATGGAGATATTTCCTATTTTATCATAGTGTAGATTGCGTGTACTAATCTGCAGGCGGACTTCACATATCCAACTCGGACTAGACATGTCGAAATTTTTCGTTACCGCCGAGTATGGTAAAACCCGTAATTAAAAATTACAGTGAATAATTTTGTTAATGCCGGCGAGGATCGTATCGCACAAAATCAGGAAGACGCTGCTGTTTTGTTTGCTCCCGGTTTGTTTCCCTCTGTCGTCTTTTAAGTTACCCATATATTATATGACATGGGGTAGTAAATATCATAGAATACTATAATACACAATAGAATGACTCTCAACCTTATTTTGTACGAGGATAGGCGTCGCCGGGAACACACGTAGCAATTACGTAGTATTATCACTGCTACCAACCCGATTCGCTGTGTTGACAGACAGATTTTAATACGTATTTATTTGTAAATAGCCTGCAATTTGGCATTTTCTAAATAATTTGCATGCGAAATTTGGAAACCATTGTAACGTCAAAATACATCTCGTGTTGACAATTATACGTGTGAATTGACGTGTTAGTGACATTTTAGTATGTATGTATATATGTAATTATAGTATTCTGTGGTAAATATTCTTGCATCACGAACTAGATGTTAAGGACAATATGTTTTCTTACAGATGGTAAGTGCGATCAACGAGTCAAAGTATTAGCGCAACCACTGCAGATTGTGTATGATGCACAAACGGTAATAGAGATTGTAAACGTCTTCAAACCGCCTTCTGAATCCACTGCTTTGACGACGTAAGTTTGATTTAAGTACTAAATATGTATATTAGTATATTAAATTGATTCAAGTATTATATCAATATTTTTAAAAGTTATTCATACACTAATAAGTAAAGTAGATTAACGTTCAATTAACTTCTTATTGCTTGGCATAGGCCTCATTTTTTTCTAGATGGTAATGGAGCGGGAAGAATTTACGGCAGAGCTTTAATACGTGTTCGCGTACAGAACGTTGCAATACATTTGTATCGAACGTGCAGGTTTTATACAATGATTAAAAAATGTTTGGCTTTCGCCGCAAAGCACAACATAATAAATTTTGCTCCTAAAATTTAAGCATAGAGTAAACACTTTTTGTAAAATTAAATATAAGGTTAAACACAAATAATAACACATACAAATCAGGAGTCATGCAGCAGTGACTTCTTAATAATGAAAACAACTGCGGTCCTGCAGCTTGCTAAGCGTGGCAACTATGGCAAATATCTTCCTATAAATGACTGCCTTGTTGGTCTAGTGGTTGTAGTAGTGCGACTGCTGATCATGATGTCCTGGGTTCGAATCCCAGGTCGGGCCAAAAAATTGATTATTGAGTTTTTCCGTCAAGAAATTCTCAGTAATTGCCCGGAGTCAGGAAGTTGGCGGTGTCTTACCCCCGTGCCTCGGAAAGCACGTAAAGCCGTTGGTCCTGCGCCTGATCTCTCTCCGGTCGTTTCGGTTTACCGTCCCATCGGATTACGAGAGTGATGAAATAGAGAGTGCACCTGTGCTTACTCACACACTTGGCCACTATAATCCTGTCCTGTGCCGATGGCTAGCCTCCGTTAAGGCAGGCCGCTGTGGCTGAAATTCGGTCTGGAGGACATTATTGTTATTATAGATTAATAAATATGGGAAGCCTATGTTCAGCAGTGGACTTTAATAGGCTCTAACGGTAATAACAAATCTTGTTATTAAACTGTTCTAGCTTACAAGAAGCAGCAGGCAATAAGCTATCTGATTTAAAAGAAAAATCATCACTGGGCATGCAGTATGCAGTGCAGAATCACACATTCATAGATCTGGATATAGATATTGCTGCTTCATATATAATTGTGCCTCAAAGTGGAATGTACAGAGGGTAAGTGAATTGATGTATTATATCTTTAGAATTGTTGAATGTTCACTGTGAAAAACAATTGATTCATTCTTTTATGTGACTGACAAGTTTATTGGAGGCAATTAAGGGATTAAGGGAGGTTAATTGTAAAGTGCCTACAATTTTTTTAACATTTTATGATGAACTGTTATTTTTTTAATAGAATAATGGTGACAAACGAGCACACACTCCACCTGATGGTGAATGGATGCTGTGGCACATAGACATCTACATTTATCCTCAATTAAGAATCAAAATGCATATGCTGGTACATACAGCAATATATATATATATATATATATATATATATTTTTTACTTTTATATAAGACAGCTCTGTTTTCTCCGAATATAATCAAAACAGTTTCAGCAACATGACTTTTGTCTGAACCATTTTTGAGATGGAACACGCCGTTTAGTCCCATAGTGCGGTGCCTTTGACAAGATGCGGCATATGCCAAGGTGGTGCGACATAAAAGCGAACGTATCAAAGTGATCATACTATAATTTAATTTTTTCCTTTTTTTGGTACCAGTATCACACAAAAAAATAAATATCTGGTAATTTTTTAAGCTCTTATAAGCCAGTGCTTGACTACTATCCCACCTGATTGTAAGTGGTGATGTAACTAGAGATGTACCTACGCATACCCGCCTCACGCGTGCAAAGACGAATTATGTCAGACTCGCACCTACTAAAACCACATGCTGTTCATCTTCGCCGCAAACTAGCGGGCCAACGAGAACGTTCTCGCACACATCCTCGGCTTCATCAGCGCTCTCCTCCTCGGGAGAGGCTACCGTCCTTCCTTTTCCTTTTCAGGTTAGGCGTACCAGAACACAAGACGCGCTTTCTTCTGCGGCCTCCTACTAACTCCATCTACGGTTCCAACATTGAAAACCTTTTAGCACGCCCTTTCATTATATCCAAAGCTGCTAGGTGTTGGAATTTTGCAGCACCAGCATTTATACGTGGTAGAGCCATGTTGCAGTTATATTAGAAGTATAATTGTAGCACGAATGGGTCGGTTCAACCGGGGAAGGACCACGCTCTCACAGAATACCAGCGTGAAATAGTAGCTTAACGCTGCTGTTTTTAGTATGGTGAGTGTAGAGAACCGGAAAATCTTTTACTGGAAACGAGGCATTCCATCTTAGTCCTCACGGGCGACAACGCATCTGCATTTTGATCTGTAATCAAGGATAGATGTAGATGTCTATAGGCCGCAGCAACCACTTACCATCAGGTGGACTGTGTTCTCGTTTGTCACCCTATCCTATTAAAAAACTAGCTCCAATCAATTGTACGACCGAAATATAAAATATTAGTTTATGCATACTTTCAGTCATTATTCATCATCATCATTACAGCCCTTCACAAGGCCACTGCTGAACATAGGCCTCCCCCAAGTAATGCCACAAAGCACGGTCCTGAGCCACCTGCATCCATCGACTTCCTGCATGTCTTACCAGGTCGTCACTCCACGAGGCGGCCATTCGAGAACCTTTCTTCCCCATCGGTTATTGGTTCTTCGAGCTATATGGCCGGCCCATTGCTACTTCAGCTTACTAATCCGTTGGGCTATGTCGGTCACTCTGGTTTTACTGCGGATATCCTCATTTCTGAGTCTTATCACGCAGAGAAACTCCGAGCATAGCCCTCTCCATATTTCGCTGAGCGTCCTCATACGGCCAGCGGTGAAGGACCACGTCTCAGATCCGTAAGTTATCACTGGCAACACGCACTAATTATACACTTTAGTTTTCAGAGATTGAGGTATACCTGACGAGAAGATGTGTCGTAATTTCCCGAACGCTGCCCAGCCGAGTTGAATCCGTCGATTGACCTCTCGGTCGAAGTTGGACTTACCTAGTCGGACTATTTGTCCCAGGTAAACGTACTCGTCAACAACTTCGAGCATAGTGCTTCCAACAACTACTGGCATAGGTGTGACATGGACATTGAACATGATCTTTGTTTTGTCCATTTTCATCTTAAGACCTATCCGTCGGGAGACACCATTGAGGTCATTGAGCATATTGCTAAGGTCCTCTAGCGATTCTGCCATAAGGACTATATCGTCGGCAAATCGAAGGTGAGTGATGTACTCGCCATTGATGTTAATACCGTATCCTTTCCAGTCCAGTAGCTTGAAAACTTCTTCGAACGGAGCGGTGAAGAGTTTCGGGGATATAACGTCACCCTGTCTTACACTCTCTGCAGTTGAATAGGTTTCGAACTCTGGTTCTGTACTCTGATAGCCATCGTAGCCCTACTGTACAAACACTTCAGCACTTCGATATACCGACAGTCAACTTGGCACCGCTGAAGTGACTAGCACCGCCCAAATTCCGACGGAATCAAAGGCTTTCTCATAGTCCACATACGCCAGGCATAGTGGCAGATAGTACTCTTCGGTCTTCTGTACAATCTGCCGCAGGGTATGTATGTGGGCTATGGTACTGAGCCTTTTCGGAAACCGGCTTGTTCGGGAGGCTGTAAGTCGTCGAGTACAGCACGTAGACGCGGCTCAGAAGGGAAATCGGTCTGTAGTTCTTCAAGAGAGCGTTGTCGCCTTTCTAAAGAACCACCGCACTTCTGCTCCACGCCTCCGGAGTAGTGCCACCATGAAGGACGGAATTGAAGAGCTTCTGAAGGACTTCAAGCCATTTTAATCTCGCTCAGACTGACGTCCGGGATATCATCGGAATAGTGACGGATAAGACTTGCTCTTGGATTGTTACTCACACTTGCATGTGGCTCCAACAATGATGTGTACATCTGCCCATAGAACCTCTCAATCTCACTCAAAATTTCAGGTGTCCCGGAAACGATGCTGCCACATTCAGTCTTCAGTTTTGACAGTTGGCTCTTTCTGGCAGACAGATCTCTGGTAAAGACTTTGGAGCCCTGGTTCTGCTCGATCGCTTCCTTAATACGAGCATTATTAAAGTTGCGTAAGTCTCGCCGCATGCATTTGGAGATCTGTCTGTTCAGTTGCCTGTATGCTGTCAAATCTGTTGACGATTGCAGTTAGACGGGAGATGACTCCCGTCTAACAGCCATGAGATTAAGAGTGTGATCGGAGAGTTTTTGTGTTCTTCTGCGGCGGGTCTTGCAGAACTTAGCTCCGACCGCATGGACAGTTTCCACGAGCTTGTGATTCATATCGTCCACTGCATTGTAATCTTCTAGGCACTGAAAGCGGTTACTTAACTCGAGCTGAAAAGTTTCGGGATTCTGGATTAGAGTACGAGGGGACGGAGCATTGACTTCATTAGACGAGACCTCTCCAACTTAACGTTTAGGTTCAGTGTGCTTCTAACCATTCGGTGATCGCTGCCAGTTTTCACCCTTGCGATCACTGAGACATCACTGAACAGTTGGCGTCTGGTCGTCATAATGAAGTCAATCTCATTTTTTGTCGAACCGTCGGGGCTCGACCAGGTCCACTTTCTGTGGGGCCGCTTCTTGAAGAAAGAGTTCATCATAAAGAGTCCCTCTTTCTCCATAAAGTCGGCCAGCTGCTGGCCCCTTCGGTTCCGTTGCCCTACTCCAAATTTCCCTACCTTCAGCTCACCATTTTCTCTTGTGCCTAGTTTTGCGTTGAAGTCTCCCATCAACACCGTGTAGTGGGTTTTGGAGGAATGCATGGCTCTGGAGATATCCTCATACATTTCCTCCACCTCCTCATCGGGATGTGCCGAGGTTGGTGCGTAAACCTGTATGACCTTCAGCGAATACCGTTTGGTGATTCTGAGTATCAGGTACCTCGTCGACACACTTCCAATCTTTACAACGTTATTGACGAGAGACTTGTGGACGATAAATCCGACACCTCCTTGGGACAGATGGTCGCCCTCCCGGTGATAGAACAAGTTACCGGATTCGAGAATCATCGTGTCCTCCCCCTCTCTTCCGACCTCGGATAATCCAATAATATGCCAGCGCAACTTGTCTACCTCCTCTTCCAGCTCCAGTATCTTCTCGTCAGTCCTCAGGGTGCGTGCGTTGTATTTTGCCAGGTCAAGTCGTCGTAGGTGGCAACCGAACCTCCACCGGAGATTTTTAGCACCCCCCGCCCCGCCGTTACCATGGTCGCCACCGTAGCCAGGAATAGCGGGGCCGCCGGGGACTGGAGGCAGTTTGTTTGCGTCGTTATTCATGGGGGGATATTTGCCATAGTTGCCAAGCTTGGCGAGCGGGTTGGCCACCGCAGTTTTTTATTATGTTATTGTTGTTATTAGGAAGATGCTGCTGCCCATCTCCTGCCTGTCTCCCTCTGTCGCCTCTTACGACACCCACGGGAATATATGGGGTAGTCGATGTTCTCAACTGCCACTACACGGCCATTATTCAGTCATTATTATTATAACATATACTTTATATAAATATTTTTCCATTGTAATAATATTTTTCTTTCAGCAATGAATCATGTGTGGTAGTAAAACTAGGTGCTATCAGCGTTAAGTCGGAACCTCGCTCGGAAGTTTTAGATGTCCACAAACTTTACAAAGAGGGGCTTGCAGATGAAGATATACTGCGAGAGATAACGCATCACAGCTACGACAAAATGGCACTTAAACTCACCGAGATGCAGGTACAGTTCTTTTACAAAACTGAGTTTAAGGTAGGCACACGTATATTGTGCCGTCAGACTAGAAGTTCACGTAAATCCAAGTGTTTGGCTCAAGATATGCGCAGAAAATTTGTCTAAAAACGTAAATCCAAGTGTTTGGCACAAGATATGCGCAAGAAAATTTGTCTAAAAACTTTTTGGCGTTTAACGCCGTTCTGCGTAAACGCAAACAATTTTTTCTGTAATTTTTACAATTCTATGGGTTTTTTTTTTTGAAAAAAAAAAGACTAGTATACTGATAATTTCTAAGTAAAGGTTAATAATATTAAGTATATCGTAAATTTAGTTAATATAACTCGAAATGTGAAATAGGACAGAAATACTGAAAAACGAGATGGTATACTGTCATCAATCAGAAGTCATGACATCATAGATGAAAGCTATAGATACTCAGACCGGCGATCTAAAGCAACATCAAAGGTGCTTAAGAACATCTGGTACTGCTATCGCTAATCCATAGGCTAATTACAGTAGATTCTTCCCACAATAGGAGAGTTCCATGTCTTGCAATGTATCTGTACCGGGTGGTAAAGGAGAACTCAAAAATTGTTAAAGTATGTTATTGAGGGTCAAGCAAATGAGAATTTATGATATTAGCAGAACAAAACTAAGAACAATGTAATTTTAGGGATGTTGAATTAATGTCATTAATTTTTAGGCAGGGTTCTTTTTTTAATGACTGATGGTGATGTTGATTTTCAGATTGTTGTTGCTACAGCTAAAGAAGAATGGCACTCTGCTATTGTTTCTGAAGTTGGGACACCTATGCATCTGCTGCAGCCCACAAACTTAGTGATACAGATACACAAATGTCTCATCACCGATGACCCTAGGTTACCTAAAATAAAAGTCAGGGGAGAGTTGGAAAAGATTGCTGTTAGTATTTCTGAAGATAGGTAAGCTTAAAAGACATGTTTAAAATATCGGCCTTAGGCTTAGCAGCACGCACTGCGATTAAACGCACGCGTTTAACTGCAAAATAATGTAACACATAGCTTTCTATATAAGCGCACGCATTAGCGACTTTTTTCAGTGACTGATTTTTCTTTTATAAATACGTTACCTCCACACTAGGATTTTCTTCTGTATCGTGGTTTACAAACATAAATTTCACAAGATCAAACATCCAGACCCGGAACAATTACTTATAGACTACACAACTACTTGTTCCGTGCGGAATTCGAACCCATGGCCCTTAGGCGCTGTAACTCATTGCTAAGCCACTATGCCACGGAGCACTCGAATTTTAAAAACGTAACTTGCTACATTTGGATCGCGGTTTGTAAGCGCGCGATTTTTATGTGTCCCACAGTAATAGTATGGCGGCGCACGCACAGCGGTTAACCGCGTTCGGTTTTCATTCAGCTCTTAAGGTGATATCGTCATACGAAATCAAGTGTCTTCATGTTGTAGATACTGGCCCACAGCTTGCAATAATTTATCAATAGTACCAATCGACATTCTGTGGTAATTTAAATAGTTTTCGAGGTGTTGTCGCACGTCGTTGAACATTTTGCAAAAATATCTTTTCAGATGTCTTTGATCTGTTAGTGAATGTACCCAGTAGTTATCACGGCGGCGTTGTTTACTTTTTCTATTTCTTCATTTAAAAACCAAAGCCACAATACATGCTACTCGCCAGAAATCCATGATGGTACTGAAATAAAATTAAGCAAAACGCCAGCCGCAGTACGTGATTGTATGCGATTTTGCGTTTTCAGCTATTCCTAAACCACTCTGTTTAATCGCAATGCATGCTAAAACTTACTCATAAAAATCGACTTAAATTTAAGGATTGCCTAAAATTACTATCTCCCTCTCTTTTCACTAAATGATAATAGAAAGAAACAGGTATAGCGATGATTAATATTTAATTAAGTAAGCGATAGTCAATGGGTGCGTTTGGGAGAAAAAAGCGCTAGCAAGCGCTTACAAGCGCTGAAATAGTTTTCGGCCAGGACACGATTGCTACTTCAGTAGCGCTGACACAATCCGCCATTTTGCTTATTTAATTTGTTTGTTTTGAAGTAGAGTTTTTAAGTTGTTTTGTGCAATATTAGTTTTAAGTAATATAATAACGTGAATAAACATATTATACATGTTATTAAAAATTCATGATTGGTAAGTTTTTAATATGAATACTTTACAAACATATATTTAAATTAGGTTAGGTTCCCCGGTTAAAACTAACATCGTGTCCTGGAGGAAAATAGCTGCTTACGATTTGACAGCGCTTACCGCTTACGATCGCCATTTTGCTTACAAGCGCTTGCTAGCGCTTTTTTCTGCCAAACGCACCCAATGATAATAAGTAAGGTCGTAAATTGTGAATGTGATTTTATATTTCCTAATTTTTTCTCTTATAAAATATTAGATTCCCTTTAGTTTATTGTTTGACCTCACATATGCTTTGAATTGCAATTTTAAGATGAAATTGAAGTTTGCATTGGTTTTTACTCAAGTCTGTTTAATCGATTTCAGATTACTTACACTATGCGAAATATTAGTGAGCATGCCTCTACCACAGTCTGAAGAAACAACTCAGTTGAAGGTACATACCTACTACAAATAAATTAGACTTATTATTTTTTCGATGTTTTATATTTAATTTTACAGAATTTTTGTTGCTTTTTGTTTCTTAATATTTCTTTCTTGTTTTTCTTTTTTGGAAGATATTTTGCTACAAATTCGCCTATACAGTGAGCGGTCAGGTGCTTGAATTCTCTCTCTATAATGAAACATGTCCAGAAAATTTTTTGGTAACTTACTTAAGTGGTTATAATAAATATGTCATTAAAATCAATGTTTTAAGGAGTAGATAGTAGTTTTGTACATGTCATAGTTCAATTAGCATTTAATTATGTATTAATAATTCTAGATAGTGTTTATTTTTATATTGCAAATATTGTAAACTTATAATTTTGCTTAAGTCGACGATAATTAGACACTAGCTCTACGTGGTAAGTATTCAATAGAAAAACGTACAATTTCTAATCATTATACAATAATTATCATCTTTACGAGAGTTGAGGCGTGTTATTGTCAACATTTTAAATCTTACGCAGCAGCTTCACGCTCTTTTCGCGATGTTGCCAATAATATTATAACTTTGTTCACTCACTAATGGGTGATATTTGACATAATTATAGCTTTATTTAGACCTACAAAGTATTATACTATTTTAAAATTATTTTGTTTAGATTCACTTCATTAGTGTGAAGAATCAGCATCTATACAAAATTTAAAATATTTACTATCCTTTTTCTTTATTTATTTTCATATAAATTAACAGTTTTCAATTTCAGGTAACTATTTTGACAGTTATAGTAAAAAAAATGTTCCAATTATTACTAATATCAACTAAACATAAACCTTGTGTTAAAAATTAGAAGAAAAAACTATATGTGTAATATAATAAACAAACTGCCACAAAAGTTGCTTAACACGCTAAAGAAACGGCAATAAGATTTCTTACAATGTGATAGATTCCTTAACTATACTTCCATCGAAATAGTTTAACAGCTGATTCTGAAATGGCAAATGTATGGCTATAGAAAGGTTGTAGAGTTGCAGAATATGGCTATTGCCTGCAAGCACAGTGAAGAAACTTAATGAAGTGACAACCTGATGAGGCATGCATGGAAAAGATGCAGAACTGCTCAATACTGTGCTTTGCAGACATTTAGGGGGTCAAATTTTCAATTTTTGGCCGCAATTTTGATAATGATTATTTATGATGAGTCTGTTAGTCTTATTATCCAAAGATACAACATAAGTTTGATCATTGTTTACAGCCTAGTGATTCAAAGGCGTCAAGTCTATCGTTACTGAAGTACTTGGACCCAGTCGAGAAACAAAAGAGAGATACTGCAAGGTCTAAACAAAGGAAAAATGAAGAACAAACTGTTCAGCTGACTGAAGTTGAAGCATTCTTTATTATGAAAGGTAACTTAATCATGTATTCAGATACAAAATTATTACTTTAGAATAGTAAACTAAGTGACTTATGAAGTGAATAATACTTATGGCAGAGACAGTCTGGTCCCACATATGCAACATATGGAACACATTATGCCATCTGAACGTTTGATTTTGTATGAAAAAGTATACGTTAGAAAGACACTTATTGTATGCAACGCAATCACACGCGTCCGACGCAACGTCGATCTGCGGCGATCAAGGCCGTAGCCAGAAAATAATTCCGGGGGGGTTTATTTGGTGGAACAGTAGAAAAACATAAAATCGTTCCAATAAAAGAAATAAAATGGTGTTACTTATCATATATATTTATTAGAAAACCATTACAGAAATATTAACACCTTATTACAAAATTGAATTTAGTCTTCTGGCTTTCTTTGCAGCGAACAAATCAATTACTTCCTCGGTGTTGATGTTAATTCTGCGGTGGATTGACATTAAAGCCAAACCGTTTAGTCTTTCCTGACCTGTAGCGTTTCTCAAATAAGTTTTGAGGCGTTTCACCGAAGAGAAAGTCCTCTCAGGAGTATATGTAGAAACAGGCAGTGTCGCCAAGATCTTTAAAAGTTTGTGAATGTTTGGAAATAAGGCCTGGTTGCATTCTCCGAGAGCTTCAATAGCACATGTTGGTCGATCTAGTTCAGATTTTTCCACCCATTTTATCCGCCACATGTCTAATTCAGCTTTTACAAAGTCCCATTCCAAATATTTTTTATATTGTTTCTAAATAGTTTTCTTGATAATTTTGATTAATTTGTTCTTTGCAACACACAGACGGAATTAAAATGTTGAGAGATGATAATGTGGCTTTATGATTTTGGAATCTCGACTGAAGCTGATCAATGAAATCATCCAAAAGTGGAATCATTATAGTAATTCTAAAATAAGTTTCAGGATCTTTTGTGTTGTAGTTTGCCCTATGCTCTTGGCATGACGTTATTCGCGGAATTTTCATTTTCTCGTTTACAGTACTGAGCAAACTCTGTGCATTCTTGAAAAGTTCAACAATTTTGAATCAATATTTTGGCGAACATCTTCAATAGTCTTTATAATCCCGCTAGCTCAGAAAGAACAGCAAACAGGTTAAATCGAAATGTTGTAAAGCTGCTGCCAAATCGCATAGGGGAGATTGAAATATTTTGCATAGTGTCAGTGTGTACGGGAACAACATTACTAAGCAACATAAGCTTATAACAAAATCACTTGAAATGACTGATCGCAGAAAAGAATTAGCCTTTGACTATGTTTCAGAATCCATGCCAGTGCTTAACCTATCACTCACTGCGCCCGCCTTAACAAAAAACAGCTTTGTACCGAGGCGTCCGTCGTCACCTCAGCTGGCGGCACTTGTTTTAAATATTTATGTTTCTCACGACCTTTCATTTATGTTTAAAGAGGTTTTAGTTACAGTTATTTAAAGCCGATAAGATTTTCGATACGTAGAAACAATAACCATAACATATAAATGTTTATTTTATTTTGTACAGCTCTTTGTTTCTAACGGATCTTGATAAAGTGTACTTACTGACGATAAATTTTATTTTATGAATGAAATATCGTAAGTTTTTATTTTATTTTTATGTCCTTACAATCAATACAACATATTCTTCCTAAATGAACCGAAATTATGCATGTAATAATTATAATAATTCTACTTTTTCACTTGCAAACATTTGCTAAAAATTCGACAATAGACAGTTTGCGCGCGCTTACTAAACTCATTTTCAAAACCTTTTTGTGTATATATTTTATATCGTCTTCCTTTATTTTTCTTATACAATCATATAGATATAACATTTAGCAATTACTAGTAAAAGTATTTACTATGGTATTCCAATAAGAAATATACTATTATTATCTTATTAGAATCTTATTAGAAATCTTGACCGTTACGAATTGTTCGCGTAGAGGTTTTTTATTTCTACTTTTTTATCAATTGAAACATAAAAAGTTACTGTTGTTGTAACTTAAATCATTCAAAAACATTACGTAGTAAAGATAAATAACATTACTTACAGTTTTTTTGAAAGAAAATCCAACTAAAATCACAATCACAAAACTTCAACGACTACGCAACCAACCGCACCGGCACGCAAAAGCAAATGGCTGTTATATTTGATGATGTCTATGTAACCGAGTGAATATAATGCTACAAAATATTCTTTAGTTCGTTCAGAATCGAATGAAATAGTGTTCATTCGAAAATATACTGTATTTTTATATCAATTAATGACGAAAATAGCAGCACGTAATGCGGACATGTATACATGTCCTCTGTACTTAGCGGTCACAAAACTTGGACCTGTCAACATGTCCACGATATCTTAGGGGTTAAGTCGTCTAGTGTATCAACAATAGCTTTATTAATTTCTTTAAATCTTAACAACCCATCATGATTTTCTACCCAGCGGGTCTCGCACATTACCATAAGGTTTTTCCATTGTGTTTCAGAGAAGTTTTTTCGATATTATCTTTTAAACGATTCGTTTTTCCGAGGACTTATTAAAATTTCCAACTGATTTTATAATTCCAATAGTGTTTCGAATAGGCTGAACCTGGCAAGAATGACCCAAATCAAGGCTTTTGGATGTGACTCACGAATTACTGCCTGCATACCTTTAAAACTTCCTTTCATCGAAGAAGCTCCATCATATCCTTGTCCGAATAAATATTCGCAATCTATTCCCAAAGAGAATTCAGATAAAATTGCGTTAGCTAAATATCTTCTTTTTGTATTCTCAACTGTTACAAAAGTTAAAAAATCTTCACGCAGGATAAACCCATTAACTTTTGGTTCGGCATAATTTTCTTTTTTAGATTTGAGTCTCCACATCTGCTTCTCATCCGTAAGATAGCATGAAAGTTTCCATCATTTGTTTCTGGCTCAGCATCATTGATTTTTTATTGGACCAGAGTCGTACGTACCTCTCAGTGCCAATTCCTGACGTCCACATAATTTAATTGTTTCAATAATCAGAATGAGCCGTTTCCGATATTCACCTATTTGCGCTAGGTATCCGCTATGAATCTGACTTATTATATTTGGTTGAGATTTATTATACACCTTCATAAAATTATCTTATAAAAAAGACGATACATTTTTTTAATAAGATTAAATGTGTTGAGCGTTAAAAGTAAAATGTAGTTTTTTTGTATTTTTATCCCAGTGAGCCCAGTTACACTATAATAAACGCATGTATTTATATGTTTGCATTATTAATCATAAATTTTAACAGAATTATACCTAAACGCCCAAAACTCCGACTCGTTAGTCGGAGTTTTGGGCGTTAATATTTGGTAGTATACGGTTAATTAATTACGTTATAATTAAACGAATCCATAAATATGTAAAATATAATTTGTTACTCCCACAGAACATCGGAAGTTTGATATACGAAAGTACAGAAAAAGAATCGTTCGTTAACATTTTCCAGTTTTTTATTAGTGTATACTATTCTCCAAACCCAATATCTTCGCGTTTAATCTAAAAAGTCACGATTGAGTTAGTAAAAGAAATATTTTTTTTCCCCGTGAATATGTTCATTTATAAACATCAGACAAACTATATCATCATCAAATTCACTCCCAGAATCTGAAAACATTTCTATTCGTGCGTCCGCTGAAAAGTGACAGAAGTGTCTGACGCGAAACGTACGTTGCATATGTAGGTCAAGTGTGTACACCAACGAGCGTTGCATCGCATACGTTGCGTACGTGGGACCATTCGTTTCTTTAGTTTCAGTTTAATCTATTGTCATTTAAGACATGAACTAAATAAATATTCTAATTCTTATGAGTCTCACAGCAAGCAAATAGGGCCTGCTTTTTATGTTATCTTGATTTTAAGTTATAATGGTCAGCTCAAATTCGAATGCTGAAGACAATAGTAACAGGGGTTATAGTGTAGAATAACAATATATATATATATAAATACCAATACCTCATTACCTTCAAATCTTGAAATCGTGTACGACGTAAATGAGTAACGTCTCAAGATTCGTGTTCGCTAGTATATCTATTATCGTATATCTATTTTGTTTACAGAATTGATTCTAAGCGTAAATCGCAAGACAGTAGACCCGTCGCAGGTTTACGATAAATTCCTAGTATTCTCACTGAAACTCCTCGAGCTGACTGCCACACAAAAGACCTTTACTCTGGAGGCGACTGTCAGGCTGGGTGCTGTTAATATGCAGCATCATAGAACTGGCTTTAGCACCATAAACATGATAGAGACACCAGAAGTACAGAGTATTGAGAATGTGGACAGCACAGACAGTGCAGTCACAACAAACAAATATTTGTTTGCGGTCACTTATTGCAATGTAAGTGCTTGGTTTTTCTTATTTGTGTGTCATCGGTAAATCGCCTTCACTTAGAAAAAATATGTTTATAGCCTAACCAGCTATCTTTGTCATTGCTGAAAAAATATTTTTAAGCTAATATTTACATTAATTACGTATATTATTATACAATAAACACAATAATTATCATATTCTGACCAAAAAAATAAAAAATCTTGCTGTGTAGGCGCTTTGTCGGGACATGGCAACAAACATTTATATTGTACTAGCGTGCCAGGCAGACGTTGTCCTGCCCTTTTTGACGAAAATTTGTCATGTCCTTTTAAAAATCCTTAAATTCGAAAAAAATTGTGAGCAAAAAAACTATCCTATCTCTTAAGTTGGACCAAATTGCACACGGTGTGCAAATTTGATTAAAATTTTGTGAAATATTATTTGACTTTGTAGGTTGATAAGAAATGCCCTGAATTCCGAAGTTACTATGGATCGATTGAGCAACTGATTGAGCTAGATTTCACCACTTTAAGAGTTTTGCTGCATCTCCAAGGCTTGCAAGAAATACTCATTATTGTTAATGAATATCAGGTTAGTCTAAATTATTTTGTTGCAATTTCTTAATTGATAACAATAATATTATTTACTATACTACCACATGTTTCATTGCATTTACACAAGCTAGTGATACCAGTTTCTCGACTCCACAGAGTCGGTATTTCATTCTTCGGCCAAGGTGTACGCTATTACAACAAAGTCCAGAAAATATACAAGGTCTCTCTATTACCAAGTTTAAATATTTAGTTTTTTATACACTTTTTATTCAGTTTTTACAAAAATTGTATAAGAAGGGTTTTTATGATATAAATGAATACATGGTTGATAATAACCCCTGGGAATGAGGAGGTCGCTTCCAAGCTGTTTCTAAAATAAATTTTGTAAATGTTTTGTGACCATTGACGTAAAATTTATTTAAAAAAAGTCCCGCTGGGTTTCTGTTTTCAATTGTACTTGGTTCTTCCCGGACAAAGGTTTTTTTCGAACCAGTGGTAAAGTAAAAAAATGACTTTCAATGAGAATTACTTGTAATCTAATCTTGTAAATATTCTATTCTATTGCTTTTAAAAAATATTATAATACTTAAGATTTTAGAAAATCAAAGTAACATCTGACTTGTGAGTTTGGTTGTTACTTTTTATGGTTTTTCCGTAGACACGTTTGCAAGCTATCCAAAGCAAGGTGGACAGGTATGCAAATGCTGGTCCCTTAGAGACGATCATGGAAGATGAAGAATTCTCTGTTGCCAAATCTAAAGGTATGTATTTTAATTTATCACATAACTTTAACTATTTTTAAGTACTATGATTAATGATGCTATTTTGTGTATCCGTCATACAATTTTATAATGATGTATCATTATAAAATCGGATGGCGGAAACAACACTTTAACAATGTTTTCCTCACCTATCCTTTTTAGTTTGCTCTAATACAGGAGTTTTGTGTAGGTATAACTAGATTACATTTACGATAGGTAATGATGGTTTGACCTAAAAGGGAAATAATTGAATTTAAATAACATATTAATTATTAATTAAGTTTTAGTTACACACATTAAAATTCTATCTTTTTAACGTTTTACAGCTAGCATTTCAAAACCAGCACGTCGTAAACAAGTGGAGAGTATACAATTGAAAATAAATGTTAAGATTGGAGCAGTAGAGATTGGATTCGAAACGGATAGGCGGCCGATATCCATTGTGAAATTACAAGGTGCCAAAGCAGGCCTCATATTAAAGAGTTCTTACACGCAAGTTGATTGTACGATCGCCTCCATTAAAGTGGAGGATCTCAATCCGGAAACTGTTCATAAGGAGGTGCGTATTCCTGTTTCTGACATTGTAAGATACTTTTGCTTTGAAATATTATTTCATGTCATTGCGTAATATTTAAGAAAAGATGTATGTTTATTCAGACCTGAAAAGTTGTCTTTTGTAAAAACTTGCTCTTCACGTGTTTTTTTTTTAATATTGCCACCACACAAATTGTATGTTTTTTTGCTATTTCAGTTATTGGTTATACGTTTTAACATAACAAATATGTAAAACAAACAGTTTATTGTTATTTTTTCTATACAGATCCTAAAAGTGCTTGGTGGAGATGTTATGAATGTGCAAATAGTGATGTACAATTTGGACCAGTATCCGAGCGTGAGCGATGTTAATATGTCGATAGAGGCACAAATAAACTGTTTACGTATAGTTTTTCTTAATTGGTTCGTGACATCAATGTTGGTGAGTAATATATTTTAGTTCCCTCCAGATTAGTTTATAAGAAGAACAAAAATTTGAACAAGAGTGAGTGGGAGAGAGAGAGAGAGAGAGATAGAGAGGAGAGAGAGAGAGAGAGAAGAGAGAGAGAGAGAGAAGAGAGAGAGAGAGAGAGAGAGAGAGAAGTAGAAAAAAGAATGTAGTTTTTATGTAACATACAAAGTGTAATGAGTTCAATCGAAGCTAGCATACATTTATTCCTATTGTTTAATGCTGCATATGAGAACATACCGTTACCATTACTGTTACAGCCAATAAAAAGGCTACTGCTGAAATTAGCCCTTCCTAAGGATTTCCTTTTGTCGCTTACGATACCCTCGAAACGATGTGAGATAAGGTATTAATACACAATATTTTTACATCGCCTCTACATAATCTTGAACACACCACGGTCAGGTCATTGAGAGCAGTGTATGTCGGATGACTAAAATGTTTTAACTGGCATTTCGCACAGCTTTCACATAAAATTACTAAGAAATTGGGCATCGCACTTCTTTTTATTGATGAATGGAGCTCATATAATATTCCAAATGCCAAGAATAAGAGTACTCTCACGTGCTAACTCTGTATAGTTTATGGGAAAACAGTATCGAACTTGACCCTTTGTACACTAGGGAAAACAGAAAAGTTGATATGTTTTACTCTAAACTTATGACGTACTTATTTTGTAATGTTTACTAAAAACTTACGGAAAACACATTTTGTTCAAGGAATAAAGTGATTTAATTTAGTGGTGGGTACCTAAATTTTATTTATTATTTAACTATAGCCTGCCGTATCAACGTACGAAAAAGTTTTGAGTTTGGTATTAACAATAAAAATAGATAAGGATTTACCGAAATTTAAGGTATCTAACGATGGTTTATTTATGGATTGTACACTGTTATGTCGGTTAGAAATGGTGACCCAGTTACAATTCAAGATATAAATATAATTATGTCGAATGAAATTGTAGGTGACATCCACATAGAACAGAGTTCTTTTAGAAGAATTTATGAGTGCAGAAAATGAGTTGTATCCTTATAAAAGTGGTTTATAAATTAAAGTCTGTATTATGGGCTCTAAAGTAAACTTGGAATTCTTAGTCAGAATATGAAAGCTCTATTATATAACTTTAAGTATTTTGTAACACTTGAATTTGATTTGATCATTAATCTGTAAAGAAGCTGTTTTTATATGCTGTCACTCGCTTATTACAGTTGTAAGGCGTACATTACACGCTCATGCAGGCGTCAATCAATTCCATCAATCATGATTGATAAAAAACGGATGGTGACTGATAGGCGTACATTACGCGCTCATGCAGGTGTCAATACCTGCATTACACGGTAAGTTATTCGTCAATCACAACCGTGATTGTTGTAAAACTGACAGCCTGCATGAGCGTGTAATGTACGCCTAAGTGTTATTATAGCGTCAATCAAATCTTATTTCTGAACAATGGTGTATGCAAATTGTCTTCTAAAACTTATTTTTATGGCGTAATTCTACACTCTTGTAAATTTTACAATAGTTTTATTGATCTATAAGGGTGATATAAAACTAAAAAATAAATAACAGCCATGGTACAATTAAAGCTGTGTAAGTGATAGAATATCATCATTTTGCATGCGTTGCGTGTTTATATTGTGCTAATGAACGAAATTAAATTGTTATCAATATGTTGAAAAAGGAAAAAGATTTTGTACAGGTCCAACATTGTTCCCAAGGCAAGGTTTTTAATTTTTTATACCTATTCCTAAAGAGAGGTATATGTTATTTTGAGAAAACTGCTATACAGCGTAAGTAATAAAAATATTCTGTTAAAATTACTGATTAAAAACCAGTGGCTAGATAGAATCCATACATACTCAATACAGCTACTAAAACTATAAGACCCTCGAAATACCGTTTAGGCTGTTTAGCAAGGTTTGTAGGATCGTATTTCAATTAAATATCGTTAGTATTTCAATTAAGCAATAGTATCTAAGAAGGAACTATGATATAAAAATTGAATATATAGTAAATTCACGTTCTTGCGGTGAGGGGACAACAAATTCATTCCGTAATCCCAAAATAATATAGCTTTCAATGTTTCAATAAAAAATTAGTGCACATCTTCATAATCGCTTTATTAAAACGACATGCTACATAAATACACCAAGGAACTATAAAAATCTAAAATAAAATCAAATCATAATCGATAGTAACTATAATCGAGTATTTACGTAGTTTTAAAAGCACATCATGTGGTGGAGCCACGTGTTTAAGGCTGCCGAAAATCTAGTTCCCCGGTCAAACCTCAAACCTATTACGCGAGATATTAACTAAAGTGGACTGTATATGCGATTGCTTCTACGCTTACGTTAAAAGCGACTACTATAGCATGCGGTACAATGCACTCGCTCTTCCCTAAACTAAACTATTACTTGTCGAATCGATGAAAGGAATCCTGCTTGACTAGGAAAAAAAAACACAGATTGGAGCGGGTTAAATTATTAGCAAGCAGGTATAATTAAGGAGTATTGACTCACCGGGGTTTCTTCTTCCTGTCGATCACTATAGCGGCGACTTCCGGAACCTCCTCTGGACAGACACTTCTGGGGCCCCAGTGGTGCGTCAGGAGAGAAGCGTTGGTTCAACGACGACTGCGGCGGGAGAAGAGAGCGCGCGTCGGTCGCGCGTGTCTTATATATCCTCGGGTCCGATGATTACGCGATGTTCTAGAATCGTCTTCTTTCCCCTCCCACCCCACCACCCCGATGTGTCGATAGGAGGGTACGAATGATATTGTTTCGGAAGGGAATAATGATTCGACAAGTTCCTACCGTCAAAAATAAAAAAAACGCGAATCGTTTTCCGCGCAACCATCTCCCCCCGCCCTTGAAGGATTTCCTTCAAAAAAAATAACTAAACAACTAGAGCTAAGATCGACTAACAAATAACTAACTAACGCTAAGATTACCTAAATTAAACTACAATTTCAGTCTAGAAAGCTAATTTAAATTATGGAAGAGG
The DNA here is from genome assembly GCA_907164705.1 of Parnassius apollo. NCBI lineage: Eukaryota > Metazoa > Arthropoda > Insecta > Lepidoptera > Papilionidae > Parnassius > Parnassius apollo. Next base: position 22,028,631 of record CAJQZP010000885.1, on the reverse strand, counting down.
CAAGGGGCACAAACGGATAACAGGACGTAGGTAAGACCCAACCGTGGTCTTAACGCGAGCTATCCTAATTACTCCGTCGGAACCGGGAAAGACCTCCTCGACGATTCCTAACGGCCAGTGGAGAGGCGGCGTATTCTCCTTAGTGAGCACAACTACGGTTCCTACAGCTAAAGGCTCTGTCGCTGTGTTCCATTTTTGCCGAGACTGCAAAGTATGCAAGTATTCCATCCTCCATCGTTTCCAAAACGATTGCACTAACCGATCTAATAATTTATGGCGTGTGGAAATGCTAAGTCTGTTCTCATCCACATCCGCGGCGGGCAGATACCTTAGAGGCGTTAAAGTCAAAAAATGTGCTGGAGTTAGAGCCAGCGGTTCCGAGGGGTCACTAGATAACGTCCGACAAAGTGGGCGGCTATTCATTACGCATTCAATTTGAGCGAGCACCGTACTTAGCTCTTCGAAGGACAAAATTTGATCTCCTATTACTCGGTATAAGTGGCTCTTTAGACTTTTAATATTAGTCTCCCAATTGCCCCCAAAATGACTCGCGGCTGGGACGTTCAGAGACCACTCAATGCGGTTCTCGGCTAGAATGTGAGCGAACTCCGAATTATAATACTTGCTAGCTAAGAGCTCGTGTAGTTCCGATAGAATACGTTTTGCACCGACGTAGTTCGTACCGTTATCCGAATATAATTTACTTACAGGGCCTCTGCGCGATAGAAATCTTTTAAATGCACCCATAAAGCCTGCTGTGCTTAGATCACCAACGAGTTCTATATGCACTGCTCGAGTAGTTAGACATACGAAAATGCAGACGTAAGCCTTTGTGGATCTTATACCACGCCCGCGAGTGAGCGTGACCTTAAACGGACCAGCAAAATCAGACCCGGTGTGCGTGAAGGGCTTTACCGATTGTATCACTCTACAAGATCTAAGTTCCGCCATTTCCGGAAATGACGGCTTGGGGCGTGCCCGAAAGCAAGCTATACATCTGTGCACCCGATTGCGTATTAAACTACGTGCAGAAAGAATCCAATAATTCTGACGCAAGATCGACATCAATAAATCGGGGCCAGCGTGCGAGTTCAATTTATGATGATAATCGACTAATAAGTTCATGATATGGTCTTTACGCGGTAAAACTATAGGGTGCCGTTGGTCGAAACTCAATTGCGAGTTGGACAAGCGTCCACCTACCCTTACAATCCCATCCTGTAAAAATGGCTTAAGGCGTTGAAAGGCGCGACTACAAGCTCTATTCGATTGTAATCTTGTAATTTCTTCAGAGAAGTGCGCACGTTGAAGTTCACGTAATACTAGCGACTCGGCATAGTTGTAATCGGATGCTAAGACATACGGACGTCGCGGTAAAAGCTTCGCGAATCGACAAACGTAAATTACGCTACGCAATAATTTCGACCAAGAGGACAAGCGGTTCGCCAGAGCAATGATTGGAGAAACCTCGCTCGAAACGTTCGCCACTAGAGCGTGTCTCTTCTCTTCCGGCGGTTGTGACACTGACGAAGGTTCGAAATCGGTTATTGGCCATTGTGAGGGATCCAAGTGAACCCAAGAAAGTCCATGGAACCAAAGCGGGTGGTCCATTATTTGCATCGGGGTGAGTCCCCGGGATAGACAATCGGCAGGGTTTTCCTTACCGGACACGTGATAAAAGTTCCGCGTTTCTAACTCGTCTTGGATCTTGGCCACTCGGTTCGCGACAAACGTATCCCAACGGTGGGGTGAAGAATGAACCCAACATAAGGCGACGGTGGAGTCGGAAAAGGCAAATATTCTTTCTATGTGAACTCTATCCCTACATGCGCCGATAACTGTGGTAATAAGCTTGGTGAGTACTAATATTGCGCAAAGCTCTAAGCGCGCCAGAGAGACAACCTTACGGGGGGAGACTCTCGACTTAGAACTAATGAGGCTAATCGAATTTCTACCATTATTCTGGACATGGAAATATACAACGCCCCCGTAAGCCTTCTCGCTGGCGTCTGCAAATCCAACAACCGTTATGCTGCTATTTCTATCGGCATTTATATGACGCGGTATTTTAATTTCTCTTAGTAAAGGAAGTTCCTCTCTAAAGCGCTGCCACAATCGAACAATGCTGTCAGGCGGCGAGTCATCCCAATCGCATTCAAATAACCAAAGTTGTTTAATCAAAAGCTTAGCGTATAATACCACCGGAGCTACGAAACCCATGACGTCCCATAATCTAGCAACGCATGACAGTATTGTGCGCTTTGTGCATTTCTCTACGGGCGGATTTACCTTAAGGCTAAACACGTCGGACTCTGGTGACCAACACAGACCGAGCACCTTGTGTGAATCGTCGAATTCCTTTATCGCCGAAAGACGGTGTGATAGTGGGATTGTATCTAAAACCGGACGCGAATTACTAGTCCACTTCACAAGATCGAATTGACCCGATTTCATGAGCCTTATAACCTCGGCGGTGGTTAGGGTGGCCTCCTCCACGCTATCGACCGAATACACAAAATCATCCATATATAATCCGCTCTCAATTGCCCTCTTAGCTTTAGGATAAGAGGGACCTTCATCGTGAGCGAGCTGTCTCACCGTGCGTAACGCATGAAATGGGCTCGACTTTAAACCAAAACAAACGCGGTTAAATTCTAACACCATTAGAGGTTCCTTTGGGTGGAAGCGATACAAAATGCGCTGGAATCTACGGTCGCATTCACGGACCCCTATGCAAAGAAACATTTGGCGAATATCGGCGGATAGTGCTATACTAAACAAACGAAAATTGACTATTATATCAAATAAACTGCCCTGTAAATTTTGCCCACTATAGAGGATATCGTTAAGCGACAGGTGAGTGCTAGTTTTAGCACTAGCGTCGAGCACTACACGTAATTTAGATGTAAGTTTGTCCTCTCTAATGACTCCGTGGTGTGGTATAAAATACGACGGTGTGTCTTCGTAGTTATCTAATTTCGAAGCCACAAGTGATATGTAACCTTCTCTTATATATTCGTTAATGACGCCGTCGTAAGCTTCCTTTAACTGTGGCGAAGCGAGCATCCTACGCTCCAAGCTGTAGAAACGTTTTTCCGCCATTTGACGCGAATCGCCGAGAGATAAAACATCTCCCTTAAAGGGTAGCGCTACACTATATCTACCGTCGCGATCACGAACGGTCGTGCGGACGTAAATTTCCTCGCATATCCTGTCAGCTGAACTAGGTATGGGTGGGACGTTCACCTCCTCCATCTCCCAAAATTTGCGGACTAACGACTCGAGCGGTTCGACAGCCATACCACAATAAGAGGCTGCCGAAATACTATCTAGGATGGGGGCGGAGCCAAGGATCACATAGCCCAATACGGTTTCCAGTGCGTAAGGCGCGGTATGCGAGGAGTTGCCCCTGACCTTATTGTTTAACAAAAGATGAGGGAAAAGCGATGCCCCAATGAGCATGTCTATGTTTCCAGGAACGGCGTAAGTGTCGTCTGCTAGAGTCAAATTTTTAAATTCAATCATTGCCGAGGTGTCAACCGAAACGGTTGGCAACCGTTCAGTGACCCTATCTACTACTAGTGCATTTATATCAAAGTTAACGTTACGATCTATCCGAGAATAAAATTTTAAATTTATATATCCCTGTGTCGCTTTACTAGTACCTCCGATGCCTTTAACTACAGGACATGAAAGTGACCTATTTATTACTAAGCCTAAGCGCTGACAACATTGTCGTGTTATAAAGCTATTTTGGGCTCCGCTGTCCAGCAGTGCACGGACGCTTTGTTTGTTTCCACGCGAATCCCTAACCAAAATACGCGCCGTACCCAGTAACACGGTTGAAGGAGGTTGTGCTCCCATATTTGCCAATGAGCACAGAGCGACATCATCAGGTCGACCGCTAGAATCGTTGACCTTAGTAGGGGTGAATTCCTTATTCGCCTTACTTGACGCCGCTATGTTGCTATTTTCAAAATGTAATAGCGTGTGATGTTTCCTGGCGCACTTGCTACATACGGAACTCGAATTGCATTTTGCAACTAAATGCTTATCGCTTAAGCAGTTCAAACATAGGTTGTTTGTCTTTACTAACTTATAACGTTCGCTTGGTGAATATTTACGAAAAGTCGCACAGTTATATAAGTTACCGTGTTTATCTTTACATACTATACAAGTATGCTGGAGTGATGTCGGCGTAGCGGTTACGTAAGTTAACGACCCTGCTATTTTAGATGGTTGAGTCTGTCTACGGTCGACGCACCTTTTAATCTCCTGTTTAACGTTCGGTGAGCGCTGCATCACCTTTATTTGATCTCGCACGAACGATGCTAATGAATGAAAGGAAGGCATCTCCGAGCTACGATGCTCCATTTCAAACGCACGCACGGTGTCGGAGTCTAATTTCTTTAATGCTATATGGAGAAACACCACGTCCATAAGGTCATCAAACTTCAAATTCTTAAGTGCAGCCACCGATGCCACAAATTTATCGAGAAACTGCTCTAAGCCGTTGATGTTCGCGGATGATATAGGTTTAAGATCGAATATCTGGTTCAAATATTCGGAAGCTAACATTCTCCTATCTTCATATTTAGTTTTAAGCGTTTCAAATATTAATACGTAATTGTTTGCTGTAGGTGTAAAACCCGAGCAGATCGACTGTGCTCTGCCACTAAGTTTGCTAATTAAGTAATATAATTTTTCAGCGTCCGATAACGATGGGTTGTTGTGTATATTGTTTTGAAAACTACTGAAGAAGAAGGGCCACGTCTTAATATCACCATTGAATACCGGAATATCTATTGGCGGTAACCTAATTGAGTCACGAGGGCGTACCTGTATTTCCGGCTTTGCTTCGCTTTGAGATTGTAGGAGTTTTGCAGTTCTTTTTACGCGACACAACATATCTTCGAATGCCAGCAGCGGTTGGTAGTTCACTATGTATTTCGGGTCGGTTTGTAGTTCCGAATGATTAATTTGGTCTAATATTCTTTCGTAATCTGTCCGCAAATTATCTATCGTTTCGATTTCATTTAAAAAGGCCTCCCGCACTGCCTCTATATGAATGTTCTTTATATAATCACTTATATTTTGCACACGCGAAAAGAGTATGTCCCTCTTGGCATAAAGCGTTTTAATTTTGATTTCACTTCCACTAACTGCCATTTTAAATTATTATAATAAAGTTATATTAATCACAATTAATCTCACACGCATAAACGACGTAGGATGAATACTCGGCGTGCTGTATTACGTAATCAGATCGAGCGCCCGATGCAGTCAAGGCTACGCGTCGTTTGCTAAACCTAATAATTTTCTAAAATTGTGGGGTAAGCGTATCAAACGGTTGCTATCACGCCGTTTCAATTATTTAATAAGCTTTAAATTTAACCAAATACGAGCGCTATTAAATGAATAATTCTGTTTGCGAGTAACAAATCAAAATTTTAATTTAAACGAACACTATTTAAGTCTATTCCATAAATTAGAGTGCGTTATCTAAACAATTAATTTAATTATTCGACCAGAAATGGTTGGATAACCACTAAACACCAATCCAGATCCTGCCGAAGTGACCATAAAATGGTGGAGCCACGTGTTTAAGGCTGCCGAAAATCTAGTTCCCCGGTCAAACCTCAAACCTATTACGCGAGATATTAACTAAAGTGGACTGTATATGCGATTGCTTCTACGCTTACGTTAAAAGCGACTACTATAGCATGCGGTACAATGCACTCGCTCTTCCCTAAACTAAACTATTACTTGTCGAATCGATGAAAGGAATCCTGCTTGACTAGGAAAAAAAAACACAGATTGGAGCGGGTTAAATTATTAGCAAGCAGGTATAATTAAGGAGTATTGACTCACCGGGGTTTCTTCTTCCTGTCGATCACTATAGCGGCGACTTCCGGAACCTCCTCTGGACAGACACTTCTGGGGCCCCAGTGGTGCGTCAGGAGAGAAGCGTTGGTTCAACGACGACTGCGGCGGGAGAAGAGAGCGCGCGTCGGTCGCGTGTGTCTTATATATCCTCGGGTCCGATGATTACGCGATGTTCTAGAATCGTCTTCTTTCCCCTCCCACCCCACCACCCCGATGTGTCGATAGGAGGGTACGAATGATATTGTTTCGGAAGGGAATAATGATTCGACAAGTTCCTACCGTCAAAAATAAAAAAAACGCGAATCGTTTTCCGCGCAACCATCATGCGTAATTGCATTTTTAGTTTTGGTTACCGCCCACTCTCCCTGCTAGTTTAGGGGATAGGATATGTTGTTAAATAAAACTTAAATGCCTAAATGTGGGTATCGTAGGGTAAAATGGGTTACATAATGATTTCTTGTATTTACGCGAACACTACACATTGATTGAAACTACTTTTACGGATTTTATCGCGTTTAATTTTAATTTCAACTATTTTTATTTTTAATTCCCAACGTTTCAGGTGCTTTCCAGCACCCATGGTCACGGGGGACTGAGGTGACTGACGTCCCGATGTCATTGTTAAACCCGGAGTACCTTCAGCTTTTAATAAAATGGGTTATTAAATAATAAATGATTTTTTGACTGTCGCTAAATTAAGACTTAAAGAACGTGAAAAACTGCATATTATTTCTTATGGGTTTTTCTAGAAAACAACGTAAAATAAGTAGAAAATATTAAGTTTTAGAGTTTTTCTTTTTCCGTTTTTATAACAGGACAAAGGGTCAACATTGGCAGTTACTGTTTTTCTCGTGGCACATGGGTTTTTACTGACCAATAATAAGAATTGCGGATGTCCGATTTTTCGGATAATTTACATTCTGTATTACAATATAAGTGTAATGACTGATTTGTTTTTTGTATGATTAAAGACAATTTAGTATTAAGTTTTAAGTATAAAGTTGAAAGTGATACAAATTAAACCTTGGAGCTTTGAGGATTGAATGCTACAATTTTTTGGCAAAGTTGGTATAAAAATGATCATCATCATCAACATTGCAGCCCTTCACAAGTCCACTGCTGAACATAGGCCTCCCCCAAGTAATGCCACAAAGTACGGTCCTGAGCCACCTGCATCCATCGACTTCCTGCATGTCTTACCAGGTCGTCACTGCATCTAGTGGGGGTCGCCCTACACTACGCCTACCGGTACGAGGCTGCCACTCGAGAACCTATCTTCCCCATCGGTTATCGGTTCTTCGAGCTATATGGCCGGCCCATTGCCACTTCAGCTTACTAATCCGTTGGGCTATGTCCACTGACCTCTATATATACAAGTACGCTGGACTGGCTATACACCATGACATGATGAAGCGATTTGATTTCCGCCATTTTGGCGCTGACAGCAGAAGTGCACGTCCACGGAACTAATAATAGTGATAACACTGTGTACCAAATTATATCGATAAAAATTCTATACCCTACCTATACCTAAATAAATAGAATGGACTCTATGGATAGATGGACTCTACCCGTAACGTCCATTCTATTTATGTATCATATTAATATAATGCAATTATCATTCATCGTCATTAAAACCCTTCACAAGTCCACTGCTGAACATAGGCCTCTCCCAAGGAATGCCACAAAGCACGGTCCCGAGTTACCTGCATCCATCAACTTCCTGCATATCTTACCAGGTTTTGACTCCATCTAGTGGGGGAACGTCATACACTTCACCCGCCGGTGCGAGGCTGCTACTCGAGAACCTTTTTCTCCCATCGGTATTCGGTTCTTCGAGCTATATGGCCGGTCAATTGCCACTTCAGCTTACTAATCCATTGGTCGATGTCGATCACTCTGGTTCTGCTGCAGATATCCTCATTCCTATGTTTGAACCCCTGAGCATAGCCCTCTTCATAGCTCACTGAGCGACTTCAAGCTTCCTCATACGGCCAGCAGTGATAGACCTTGTCTCAGATCCATAAGTCATCACTGGCAACACGGATTTGTTGTACAATCTATTTTTGAGGTATTCCTGACGAGAAGATGTGTTGTAATCTCCCGAACTCTGCACAGGCGAGTTGAATCCGCCGATTGACCTGTCGATCGAAGTTGAACTTATCTAGTCGGACTATTTGTCCCGAGAAAAATACTTGTCAACAACTTCAGCTAAGTGCTCCCAAAAACCACCGGCAAAGGTGTGACATGGACATTACACATGACTTTTGTTTTGTCCATGTTCATCTTAAGACCTATCCGTTGGGAGACACTATTGAGGTCATTGAATATAGTGTGTAGGTCCTCCAGCAATTCTGCCATAATGACTATATTGCCGACAAATCGACGGTGAGTGACGTATCCTTTCCAGTCCAGTAGCTTGAAGACGTCTTCCAATACAGCAGTAAACTATTTCAGGGATATCACGTCACCCTGTCTTACACATCTCTACATTAATTGGATTAGTTTTGTACTCTGGTTCTGTACTCGGATAGCCATCGTAGCCCTTAGACCATTCAACTAAAAAATTATTAAGATTAAACTATCTATACAAAATAAAAATAAAAAACATAGTTTCTAAAATAATTTATTGTCAACCGTTCATTTAGTTCTAGTATTATAAAGAAAAATAAATCAGCTGCTATAATTACGCTTATTCTAATTAAATACAGGTCTGTCTATAGACAGTAAAATATTTTCTACTATATAAAATATTTATGTTTGTTCGTACTTTCTACGATGCCATACACACTTGTGCGAAGGTTATCATTCCTAATTATACAATACAACTCTTCCACATTTTTAACGATATTTTCACAATTATTTCTTCTGCGGCAGCAATGCGCCGGGTACGATGTAGATAATATTAAAAAAATATATATAAACTTTGAATTACATAGTTATCAGTTATTTACAGCGTCATTTTCGAAATTAAAATTATAATATTAAAAAAATAACTGAAATTATTATACAATTCTACTTTCCGTGGTATCGTCCCAAGAATGCTGGCTACGTGTCATCTCTGAATGGCTATACTTAGCCTTCAAGCGAGGAAGCAACAAACTAAACTACTTCTTATTACCAGCAGCGATGACCAGTCGCAGATACAGTTTTTTAGGAACTACACCGCACGTACACCCTACGGACCAATAGCATCTACAACAAATAGCACAAATATGTACTCATACTATTACATGCCTGCAATTGAGAGAGAATTAAATCTCTAGATCGCACTTACTAAAACCCCATGGTGTTCTACCTCCGCCGCAAATTGACAGGGCCACGGAAACGCTTTCATGCACACCCGCGGCCCCTTCGGCACCAGCCGCCCAATGGCAGGACCTTCTTAGTTGCTGACTTCTCCCCCCCCCCGTTTTTCTTCTCAGATAAGACGCACCAGAAACACAAGTCACACTGCCCTTCGCGGCCTCTGACTCCACCTGCACTACGGACTCCCCTAGCCCGATATGTGAATGGAGCCAGGAAAAAACAAGCACTTGGAATACATCAAGTGGTGCACCTCCCAAAGTCGCGAAAGATAGTCGAGTGGCATCGCATCGCCAATCGCTATACCAACACTCCTCTTCCCTGGCAACTCCACCTCGACTACAGCGGTACAAGGAGAGTAATCTCCTCTAGCCGCAGCCCACTAACACACATCCAACGTGGCTCGACACTGTCAGGCGACCTTTCGACACTTGGCTATGGCCCTTGAGTTTGGTGGAAAATTACGAAAGAAGAAATAAAAAACATTCTAAATATTAATCTAATACTTTTATACTTACTGGTACTGGTACTACCACAAAATATTGTCGGAATACTGCACTTTTTCAAAGTGGTGCAGTTCTCATGCCTAATAAATACAGTCGTCTGTGAAATGTTTGGAACAAATATGATCATTTTGTTTCGGACGCCAATTCACAATATTTATGCTTTTAAGCCATAATTTGAGTCTAGGTTCAGTTGGAAACCTGTTAATTAATAAACATTTGATAAATTTGAGTCTAGGTTCAGTTGGAAACCTGTTAATTAATAAACATTTGATATCATCTGTTGTTGGCGACTTTGTTTATTAACAGATATTGGTAAGAAAGAACATCGATAAGTATTATAGACAAGGAACTCGACAACCCTATTGAATTTTATTGTTTATCAAAACTCAGTAATATACAGCCAAATATGTTGGTATAAATGATATTAAGATTAGTAACAAATTTTTAAGTACTTATATTATCAAATAGTTTTTATTTATTTAATATTTGGTGCAAATTCACTTACTTGTGAAATGTTACACCACTTCCCTTTTGGTAACGAGTTTTACAGATTACGCACACTCTCATTATTATTAAAAATAATTCTTATTATGTAACTAATATTATACACAATCAAACAACATAAAATACTTTCGTTTTTTTTAGTTTAAAAGTTCAAAGTACATATTTTTTTTAAATATGACAATATAAATAAGACAACAGACTTTGGCATATTATGTCAATTTTATTTTTCAAGACATCCTTTAGCGGCGCTTCAAATTGGCACAGTCATTTTGTATGGTATAGCCAGTCCAGCGTACTTGTACATATAGAGGTCAGTGGCTATGTCGGTCACTCTGGTTTTACTGCGAATATCCTCATTTCTGAGTCTATCACGCAGAGAAACTCCGAGCATAGCCCTCTCCATAGCTCGCTGAGCGACCTTGAGCGTCCTCATACGGCCAGCAGTGAAGGACCACGTCTCTGATCCGTAAGTCATCACTGGCAACACGCACTGGTTGTACACTTTAGTTTTCAGAGATTGAGGTATACCTGACGAGAAGATGTGTCGTAATTTCCCGAACGCTGCCCAGCTGAATTGAATCCGTCGATTGACCTCTCGGTCGAAGTTGGACTTACCTAGTCGGACTATTTACCCCAGGTAAACGTACTCGTCAACAACTTCGAGCATAGTGCTCCCAACAACTACTGGCATAAGTGTGACATGGACATTGAACATGATCTTTGTTTTGTCCATTTTCAACTTAAGACCTATCCGTTGGGAGACACCATTGAGGTCATTGAGCATATTGCTAAGGTCCTCTAGCGATTCTGCCATAAGGACTATATCGTCGGCAAATCGAAAGTGAGTGATGTACTCGCCATTGATGTTAATACCATATCCTTTCCAGTCCAGTAGCTTGAAAACTTCTTCCAACGCAGCGGTGAAGAGTTTCGGGGATATAACGTCACCCTGTCTTACACCTCTCTGCAGTTGAATAGGTTTCGAACTCTGGTTCTGTCTCTGATAGCCATCATAGCCCTACTGTATAAACACTTCAGCACTTCGATATACCGACAGTCAACTTGGCACCGCTGAAGGGACTGTAGCACCGCCCAAATTTCGACGGAATCAAAGGCTTTCTCATAGTCCACATACGCCAGGCAAAGTGGCAGATTGTACTCTTCGGTCTTCTGTACAATCTGCCGCAGGGTATGTATGTGGTCTATGGTACTGAAGCCTTTTCGGAAACCGGCTTGTTCGGGAGGCTGGAAGTCGTCGAGTCTGCGTGCGAGACGATTCGTAATGACTCTCGAAAACAGCACGTAGACGCGGCTCAGAAGGGAAATCAGTCTGTAGTTCTTCAAGAGAGCGTTGTCGCCTTTCTTAAAGAACAAGACCACCGCACTTCTGCTCCACGCCTCCGGAGTAGTGCCACCATGGAGGACGGAATTGAAGAGCTTCTGAAGGACTTCAAGTACTGGTGTTCCACCCGCTTTCAGAAGCTCCGCTGTAATTCCATCCTCGCCTGGGGCCTTGCCGTTTTTAAGGTGCTGGAGAGCCATTCTAATCTCGCTCAGACTGACGTCCGGGATATCGTCGGAATAGTGTCTGGTAAGACTTGCTCTTGTATCGTTACTCACACTTGCGTGTGGCTCCAACGATGATGTGTACAGCTGCCCATAGAACCTCTCAATCTCACTCAAAATCTCAGGTGTCCCGGAAACGATGCTGCCACACTCAGTCTTCAGCTTTGACAGTTGGCTCTTTCTGGCAGACAGATCTCTGGCAAAGACTTTGGAGCCCTGGTTCCGCTCGATCGCTTCTTTAATACGAGCAGTATTAAAGTTGCGTAAGTCTTGCCGCATGCATTTGGAGATCTGTCTGTTCAGTTGCCTGTATGCTGTCAAATCTGTTGACGATTGCAGACTCATCTCCCGTCTAACAGCCATGAGATTAAGAGTGTGATCGGAGAGTTTTTGTGTTCTTCTGCGGCGGGTCTTGCAGAACTTAGCTCCGACCGCATGGACAGTTTCCACGAGCTTGTCATTCATATCGCCCACTGCATTGCAATCTTCTAGGCACTGAAAGCGGTTACGTAACTCGAGCTGAAAAGTCTCGGGATTCTGGATTAGAGCACGAGGGGGACGGAGCGTTGACTTCATTAGACGAGACCTCTCCAACTTAACGTTAAGGTTCAGTGTGCCTCTAACCATTCGGTGATCGCTGCCGGTTTTCACCCTTGCGATCACTGAGACATCACTGAACAGTTGGCGTCTGGTCGTCATAATGAAGTCAATCTCATTTTTTGTCGAACCGTCGGGGCTCGACCAGGTTCACTTCCTGTGGGGCCGCTTCTGGAAGAAAGAGTTCATCATAAAGAGTCCCTCTTTCTCCATAAAGTCAGCCAGCTGCTGGCCCCTACGGTTCCGTTGCCCTACTCCAAATTTCCCTAACTACAGCTCACCGCCTTCTCTTGTGCCTAGTTTTGCGTTGAAGTCTCCCATCATCACCGTGTAGTGGGTTTTGGAGGAATGCATGGCTCTAGAAATATCCTCATACATTTCGTCCACCTCCTCATCGGGATGTGCCGAGGTTGGTGCGTAGACCTGTATGACCTTCAGCGAATACCGTTTGGTGATTCTGGGTATCAGGTACGCGACCCTCGTCGACACACTCCCAATCTTTACAAGGTTATTGACGAGAGACTTGTGGACGATAAATCCGACACCTCCTTGGGACAGATGGTCGCCCTCCCGGTGATAGAACAAGTTGCCGGACTCGAGGATTACCGTGTCCTCCCCCTCTCTTCGGACCTCAGATAATCCAATAATATGCCAGCGCAACTTGTCTACCTCTTCTTCCAGCTCCAGTATCTTCTCGTCAGTCCTCAGGGTGCGTGCGTTATACGTTGCCAGGTCGAGTCGTCGTAGGTGGCAACCGAACCTCCACTGGAGATTCTTAGCACCCCTGCCCCGCCGTTACCATGGTCGCCACCGGGGGCCGTTTATTTGTGTCGTTGCTCATGGGGGGATATTTGCCATAGTTGCCACGCTTGGCGAGCGGTTTGGCAACCGCAGTTTTTTATTATGTTATTGTTGTTATTAGGGAAGATGCTGCCCATCTCCTTTCTGTGTCCCTCTGTCGCCTCCTACGACACCCACGGGAAGATATGGGGTAGTGGATATTCTCAACCGCCACTACACGGCGCTACTACAAAGTATTTAGAAAATTAAAAGTCCATGAAAGTCTTTATTCAGTATAGATCTACATGATAAATAAGTAAATAAAATTGTATAAACAATTTGACTAATGCTTCAAGGGCCAATTGGAACAACATATGCGTATATTTGTTTGATTCAGGAGTTCATGAATAACTTCCAAAGCGCGCAAGCGGCGATCATCGAAGCTGGGTCGCAGGCGGCGGACGCGGCGCGCGCCAACGTGGCGAGCGCGTACCAGAACCTGACCAAGCTGGCGCTGCGCGTGCGCCTGGCCGCACCCATCGTCGTTGTGCCCGAGAACTCCACCAGCCGCCACGCGCTGCTCATCGACCTCGGCCGCATGACGCTCAACAACAACTTTGTTGACCTGCCCGTCGCTGTCAGTCCCGCGCTACTATTACCATCATTAACCCACTAGCCGTTCCCCGCGACTTCGTCCGTCTACAGTTTATTACAATTACATTTCAAGATTTTTAAGTTTTTAGCGTGGAACTTTAATTCTTTTTCTAAAATTAAAGTACTACGTGACACCTTGTGGCGCGATTTTATCGCGTTAAATTTTACTTTATAAAATGCCAACATTTCAAGCAATCATGGTCATGGGGGGGGGGGATCAGCGGCAATGGGAGATAATGTGAGCTCTTTGCCACACTATCTACTTGCTTGAAGAACTCCTACAATATATAGCCAGTTGTGAGACAATGTCTGAGGAATACGGCATATTCTGTGGGCATGTTGTTTTGTTCTAGCTTCTTAGTTACAATTGAGATGCATTCTTCAATAAGTAGGCATGTAAATAGTGACTGGACATCAAAACTGACCACAGTTTCATGTCAGTAAGATATCGAGTCTTTTAACTCACTAAAAATATGGTATGAATCCTTTGTATGTGATCTTGTGTGTCATCTCAGGTGACAGTATTTTTGCCAAGTGTTGAGTTTATTTACACGTTGGTGAATCAATTTGGCTCACTATTGGATATAGTGGAGGAATTTTTAAGAAGTTATAATTAAACGCGATAAAATACGCAAAATTAGTTTAATTCCGTGTATAGTATTCGCGTTGATATAAAAAATGATTATGTAAAACGGTTTCATTTTAGTTTTTAAATATAGGACTAAAATAGTTTCTTTTGCTTTTTAATACTTTCATGTTACGTTAAATACATAGGTATTTTATTTTTTAATTATTTTCTTACAGGACGTGAGCAACAAAGTGACAGTAGACGAACTAACGCTCGAACTTGAAGATATGAAACTATCGTGTGTTGTGCTCAAGGACAACTACCAGGATGTAGCTTCCGAACGGAAGCTGTTGCGACCGACCAGTTTTAAGTTGTTCGTTAAACGTAGCCTGTCGCAGTGGTATGAAACATTGCCCGATTTAGACATTTCCGGAAGGATGAAGACGATAGCTGTGAGTAGTTTTTATAAAAGAAGTTTGCGCTCGTTGATAATATCCAACATTTTTAAACTTAATGGAAGGAAGTGTTAAAAATAGAAAGAGAAGTGTTTGTTTTCTTAATTGATTTAGATCACTCTGGGATTACTTCTATGAATGTCATAATTTAAGTTATTTTCAAGTTTAAAGTTTTGCTTTTTTTAACAGTTTAATTTTGTATCTTTATTTAAAGACATATGGAGACTTAAAAATGCTTAAAGTTGTTCTCCCTCGCTTTAGTTAATGACAATAGAGAGATGATACAGATATAGAGGTAATTAAAAGTAAAGTAAGGGATAATAAACGACTTTTGTGTATATATTCCGCCTTACTTGTAAGGCGGAATATATACACAGAAGTCGTTATCATTAAGCTATCATAAAGCAAATTTGCGCGCTTACTTATCTACTTTTAAATTATATGGTAAAACTAATTTTGTTGTTTTATGTTTCGTATTTATAAATAAATCAAAGTGATTATTACAGATCACGGTAGGCCACAGCGATTACAAAAGCATAATGAAAATATTAAATCAAAATCTACAAGAGGGCCAGAAGAAAGCAGAAGAGACCAAAGCAGCTCAGAATGTGCCAAAGGCTACATCTAAAGCAGCAGTCAAAACTCAAATTAGCAAAGTGCAAGTTAAAGCATCTTCAACTCCTGCAACACCCACGGAAGACAAGAAACCAAGGACGACTATAAAGTTCGCCTTTACTATGGACAGCTTCGTCATTGATCTTAAGAATACTATAGATGTGAGTATATTTTCGATTTCAATTTTGATTAAACATTTATGAACATTATTACTATAATCTATAATATATATTTTTTTAATAAAACGTTACCCCTACACTAGGATTTTCTCCTTTATCGTGGGGGCAGTTTACAAACATAAATTGCCGAAGAACAAACATCCAGACCCGGAACAATTATTTGTAGCTCATATAAATACTTTCGTGCGGGATTCGAACCCGCTACCCCCAACGCAGCCACTCATTGCTAAGCCACTGCGCCACGGAGTCGTCAAATATACATAATATATATATATACTCAATGTTACATTTTAAATTGCAAAAAAGAAATAAAAACATTTATTTAATGGTTTCTAAATTTAAATGAATACTACACATTGAAATAAAACTAATATTACGGTATTCATCACGTTTAAATTATCTTGTTTTAATTTACGACGTTTCGGGTGCTATGATTTCTTTACGTGATAGCGTCATGCTGCCGCTATATTCTGGTTGCAGCACGAATGGGTCGGCTCAACCGGGATAGGACCATGCTTTCACTAAATACCAGTGTAAAATAGCATCTTAATGTTGCTGTGTTTCGTATGGTGGCGAACCGGAGACCCTTTTTACTGGAAACGAGGCATTCCATCTAAGTCCTAAGGGCTGGCAATGCAATACCATTTTGATTCTTAATTGAAGATAAATGTAAATGTCTAAGGGCCACAGCGTCAACTTACCATCAGGTGAACTGTGTGCTCGTTTGTCACCCTTATTCTATAATAAAATGATACGGGGCAGACTTAGGTTAAATATTACTCTTTAGTCCGATGTTTAAACCTAAATATGAATAATAAAAAAATCTGAAGGTGCTGTACAACACTTCACAGTTTATTTCAATAAATAATTCTTATAAGAATTATATATTCCAAAACCTGACTACATTGATTCATTTCATGCCTTACGATTATTATGATCAAAGTAAATATTATTCTTTGATCTTAGCAAAATCTCCTTCTGGTGGAGAAAATAAAAGATAAAGTTTTACGTGCGGGGCGAGTGAAAATGCCGATTAAAATGAGATTAATACAGTATATATTTTCAACAAACACAGGAGCAAGTAGTGCGCAATTACATCATTCAAAGTCATCATCATCATTATTTTTAGTATTTCTACAAAAAAATTTCTCCTGTATCATGTGGAGTTCAGTAATTACAGCAAAAATCCACACTCGGTACAACTATTTGTAGGCCATACAAAATAATTGTTTAGGTCCGCGTTTTTATCTCTGAAGACATCAGTTGCGGACACTCAATTTTTTTGTCGACCTAAGTCATTAGCACTGAAATAAAATGCCTCATTACCTCATTACCTATAAACAGTGTCTTGGTTCTCATCACTCATCATACAAAGCACGGCAGCTGTATGCTGTTATTATAAGCTGACATTACTATAATGCAAGCAGTTGGGTAATAGATTATATAGATTATTTCATTATTATAAGTAGATTTACTAAACAAAATATACAAAAGATAACACTGCAAGCATATAAATTTAAAAAGTATTAAAAAAAAAAACCTATCTACAAAATCACAAACACAATATCATGTACTAATAATAAATATTACTGGTCAAAACACAGTTGGCACATTCTTTTTTGTTATAAGTTCCTCATAAACATTCTTCTCGATTGTAGAATTACATTTCGACAAACTACTATTAATTACTAGTTAGACAAACCTACTTACAATCTTATCGCATGAGCGTTACAATTTAGTGTTAGTGATCACACAAGTGGCTCTATAATAATATCTTCTCCAGCTACTGTTAGTACTTTGAATTTGAAACACAGCCCGTGGATGACCACTAACTAATAAACTAAATGAACTAAACAAACTAAATTCAATTATTTAACATTAATACTAATAAGGTGTTTTCATCCTATTATTTTTAGTTGGATAGCACATTGATCGGTAACGATGTGGATCTGGCTCGCTTCTGTCTCGCACTGCTCTCAGTGAAAGGACGGATGTTCTCTGACGGTTCCATGCACACCTCCGTTCTGCTGGTCGACTGCACTCTGGACGACACTAGGCCTGGACGAGGCGCGAAGATTACACGGTATTTGTGTTATATGTATTGTACAAAAATGTCTGAGATAATTATATTTGTTGGATCTCTTATTGTTTTTTAAAGTTAAAAGCTTTTTATTTTATTACTTTGCAGGAAATTTAAGAGTATAGCAATAAAGAGTTGGAATTGTAGTGTATATTTTACAAGTACAAAAAATACTTGGTACCACTGATTTTGATTGTATGTTAGTCTTCCCCTTATTTATATTTTTACAAGGGTAACATTTTACATTATACATAAGATGCAAAATCACTACTGTTACCATTTACTACTGTTTTCATTTACGATTTTTCTCCAGAAACTACATAAAGTACGTACGTTAAAGTAAAAACATTACTGATAGTCTTATCCCAGGTGGCGGGGGAAGATTAAGGGCGATTGTCCGCCGCTGCCGTCACCGGGATGTCAACGAGAACGAGATTATGTCTGGCAGCGATCAAGATAAGGTGACAGCGATCGTTTGTTCACCGCGACGATCTCTGTGGTTCAGTTAGTTAAATGCATCTGTCGTGCGTCGGCGCGGTGCGACGTTCCTGCGTCGGTGTGGATGGATTAAACGTGCTTTGTATTGCCGGTACATCGACACGTCACAATCTCGGGCCGAGTTCTAGCGGTCGTGCCGATCTTCTTGCGTCTTACTTTAAACTTCTATCTTACTCTAAACTTCTATCTTACTCTAAACTTCTATCTTACTTTAAACTTCTATCTTACTCTAAACTTCTATCTTACTCTAAACTTCTATCTTACTTTAAACTTCTATCTTACTCTAAACTTCTATCTTACTCTAAACTTCTATCTTACTCTAAACTTCTATCTTAATCTAAACCTCTATCTTACTCTAAACTTCTATATTAATCTAAACTTCTATCTTACTCGAAACTTCTTTCTTACTCTAAACTTCTATCTTACTCTAAACCTCTGAGGCCGGGATGGCTTGCGGTTGAGGCGGCTATAATAAATGTATGTGTCGCTACCTCGGTGCCGTCATCTCTTTCTCGTTGACCTCCCGGTGACGGCGGCGGTGGACAATCTCTCTAACAGTTTTTCCTGTTTTACATTTTGCTCAGTATTACAGTTTTGAAAAGCTTCATAATTATTTTAAAGTTTATTTTAGCGTTATACCAATATAATTTATACCTCAAAAGTAGGACAAACAACTTCTTCATAAAAACCGCTTTTTATGTCTGGCAAGAAACTGTGTTATTTTTATTTCACCTGACTATATTTGATATTGTATTGATTTTTGTTAAAAGTTAAAAACAAGTCTTAGTTTCATTCTTGAGGTTTCTCTGATACGGTTTTATGTTTAAGGTGGTAAGATGTTGTTTTTTGGAACAGGTTTAGTGATATTGCGTTTATAAGAGCTTACAACATGGCTAAATATAAAAAAAAATTCTGACATTTATTACATTAATTTAATGCAGTTTTCAAGGCAGTTTAGGTTTTATATCGAATGTGTTTTCTTGAACGCTGATTGTTTTTATTTTATTTTTTACACATTTGATTTAAACACTGGAAAGATTGAACTTTGTCTATGTTTGCTAGTGACATTTTTATTTTCTCCTATAAAGGTATCTTGAGCGTCGGCGTGATAAAAAGGAACCACTAGTAGACCAAACCGAAGATGCAGACTCCATCATGGAGGCCCATGATAAGATACGCAGCATGATTGACATTACATATACTATGAAGAATTCTGATACATTTAGTAAGTTTAAATTAAAATGTTGCGATTGAATTAATGAATTTATTTACTTTAGTAGTTTTTAGTAACAGTTGTAACTGAATGAAATTCTGTCAATTAAATCAAAAAAATAAATAAATAATAATAATACTATAATAGTACAGACGAGTAACTAATCCTTGGCATACCCTACACTGCTTTAACGATACACGGACGCATCCAGCGCCACAGCATCAGCGAGTCCCACACGTTGGCATACGCTCAGGATGCTGTTTGTGCTGGAGCGATAGCAATTTAGTTAAAAAGCGCATTGCTTTCTGATGATCATATAAAACAGTCAAGTGCCCTAGTAGCAGCAACATGAACGTATTATTATACTGATAATAATAATAATACTGGCCTCCAGACTGAATTTCGGTCACGGTGGCCAGCCTCAACAGAGTCTAGCCATCGGTGCAGGACAGGATTATAGTGCCCAAGTGTATGCGCAAGCATAGGTGCACTCTCTATTCCCTCACTCTCATAATCCGATGGGACGACAACAAAACAACGAGTAAACCGACACGACCGGAGGGAGATCAGGCGCAGGACCAACGGCTTTACGTGCTTTCCGAGGCACGGGGGTGAGACACCGCCAACTTCCTGACTCCGGGCAGCGACTGACAATTTCTTGACGGAAAAACTCAATAATTGATTTTTTGGCCCGACCGGGGATTCGAACTCAGGACCTCATGGTTAGCAGTCGCACTAATACAACCACTAGACCAACGAGGCAGTCACAAAGTCACAGAGTCACTGAACCGTTAGGTTGTATGGTGTTAGAGAAATTATCCCACATTTAGCTTTGTAGCTGAAATTTACACTGGGGAATGGCACGAAAATTTAATGGAATCCAGTGCATGGCAGAATAACTATCATCTATTTTTTGGCCCGACCGGGGATTCGAACTCAGGACCTCATGGTTAGCAGTCGCACTAATACAACCACTAGACCAACGAGGCAGTCACAAAGTCACAGAGTCACTGAACCGTTAGGTTGTATGGTGTTAGAGAAATTATCCCACATTTAGCTTTGTAGCTGAAATTTACACTGGGGAATGGCACGAAAATTTAATGGAATCCAGTGCATGGCAGAATAACTATCATCTATTTTTTGGCCCGACCGGGGATTCGAACTCAGGACCTCATGGTTAGCAGTCGCACTAATACAACCACTAGACCAACGAGGCAGTCACAAAGTCACAGAGTCACTGAACCGTAAGGTTGTATGGTATTAGAGAAATTATCCCACATTTAGCTTTGTAGCTGAAGTTTACACTGGGGAATGACACGAAAATTTAATGGAATCCAGTGCATGGCAGAATAACTATCATCTATTTTTCGGCCCAACCGGGGATTCGAACTCAGGACCTCATGGTTAGCAGTCGCAGTAATACAACCACTAGACCAACGAGGCAGTCACAAAGTCAGTCACAGAACCGTTTGGTTGTATGGTGTTAGAGAAATTATCCCACATTTAGCTTTGTAGCTGAAATTTACACTGGGGAATGGCACGAAAATTTAATGGAATCCAGTGCATGGCAGAATAACTATCATCTATTTTACAGACGTTACATATTCTGAGTTAGGAGAGTTAGGGACTTTCTTACTTCTAATTACACAGACAAACTTTAAGACAAACTTGTAGTCCTACTCACGCTTGGCCTTGGCCATTCCTTTTGTGTAAAGGAAATAAAATCCTTTTTTAACGTAATATACAGTTACCTAATACAATTAAATATCTACATACATCGATTAAATCAGTTGATATGTATACATTTTTTTCAGTCGATATGCGAATATTCAGTTTCAATCTTATTTTGGCGATGGATTTTCTGAACAAAATCGCAGAGTTCATGACCACCGGTCTCGCTGTAGACGCACCTGAGACGCCTACGGATGAAGTTGAAGTCATCAAACCTAGCGTAGATAAGTCTGCTGACACTGTAAGTTTTTTTATTGTGTATTCATACATAATTAATATTTATATTAAAAGAAATACAAGTTAATCATTTAGTTACTAGTTAGGTTTAGTTGGTTTCTCTTTATGGTCAATCTCTTTTCAAACCTGCACCTAGATATTTTATATGTGGTAGGTTATGCTGTGGATATATTATGGTTGTAGTACGAATGTATCGGCTCAACCGGAGAAGGACCATGTTTTCATAGGATGCCAGCTTAAAATATTCATGTTAGTGTTTCGTATGATGATTGTGGAGAATCGGCGACCCATTTTTTCTTGGAAACGAGAGGAGACTGTAATAGTGGAGACGAACTGTCCACTATTAACAGACTCCGAGTGGTTTTCTTTAAGGTGGAGAAATGAAACTACTGTTTATGTTTATGAATGTACTGTCGAATGGGATTCGGAATGGAATATATTTTGCATCAACCTTGCCTATATTTATATGGCTGGCTCACTATTGATTTGCCAATGGTAACAATTAATATTTTGCCTAGCCAATTATATTGCTTATTTTATGACCAATGAAAACTATTTAAAATATACAATTATCTACGTTTCGTTTCCCGGCGTGAGACTTGTTTGTTGTTCACGAAGCTACGTCGCTGGACCGGGCTATATAAGACATGCAGATCGGTGCGCACGCGTAGTCGGCGGGCGGCGGCGGTGTGGAATACAGCTCCGGAACAGCAAGAGGAAACGAACTGCGGCGTTGAAGAAACGGCTCACCATTGGTCGACGGATACGTGACGATAGCGGCGTGTGAAGTCGGTGTGGCGCTGAATGATATTTGCGGCTGCTTCTTGTTTCTTTATAAGAACGTCAAATTATCTATATACAGTCCGCAGTATCCCAGTAGCCAAGAATAATTAGGAAATAAAATGTTTTTTTATTTATTCTCGCCTTCCGCGTTATGGTAGCAGCGGAGTATATATTATTTATTCCCGTTTAGGTTTGATTAATCTGGCTGCTACATCACTCTCCCCCCAGCGAAAGCGTACCGGAGGCTTGACGACTCGCCCGTATTGCGTAGTTTTTAAAATAGGTTTCAACTGGGTTGATGTAGATGATGAAGTTTCAAGCTTCCTCGCTGGTGGTTTTGATGATGATGATGAATCCTCTGCAGTATCCTCGTTAATAATATAGGCAGGCTTTAGTCGGTCGATCGATATAATCGTAGATTTCCTTCCGGGTATTTGTAGTTTAAAAGTCTTGCTATTTCTCTCTAATACTTTATACGGTCCATCGTAGGTAGGTTGAAATTGTTTTTTCATTGCGTCGTTTCTTACAAAAACTTGTTTGCATGTTTTCAAATCTTGGTGAATGAATACTGATTTATTATTTCTGTGTGATTGCATTTCGGTGCATTTCAACGATAAGGCTTTGTTAATTGATTCTCGAAGTTTAGTTACGAAATCGTAATCCATTTCTTGTTTGTTTGACGCTGCTGAACTGAAGAAGTCACACGGCAGCCTTATGCTGCAGCCGTAGGTTAGCTGAGCGGCGCTAAGACTAGTGTCTGCACGCGGTGTTGCTCGTAGTCCGAGTAGCACTGTAGGTAGCTCATCAATCCACTTTGTATGTTGAGATAAACGAGTTTTGAGTGCAGTCTTTAATGTACGATGCCATCGTTCGATTATTCCGTTTGACTGAGGATGGTATGCTGTTGTACGCGTCTTCTGTATTCCCATAGTTTGAAGAAGTTTGAGGAATAGGTTGCTTTCGAAATTCCTTCCTTGATCCGTTGTGATGGTTTTAGGTGATCCGAAACGAGTAATCCAATTTTCATAAATTATCTTCGCGACGGATTCGGCTGAAGTATCATCGGTAGGTATTGCTTCTGGCCATCTTGTTGTTCTGTCGATCATTGTTACGAGATAACGATGTCCTTGCGGTGAAGTAGGTAATGGTCCAACGATGTCAACGTGCAAGTGTTCGAATCTCTCCGTGGGTGGAAATGTAGCTAGACTACTTGATGTATGCCTTTGTACTTTGCATTTTTGGCATTGAATGCATTGCTTCGCCCAGTTGCCGACATCCGCTTGCATTGCAGGCCAAAAGAATTTTTCAGTGATGAGTTTTCTTGTTGTTCTAACACCTGGATGACTAATGTTGTGCAGTGCATTGAAGACTTCGCGACGACATTCTTCTGGTATGTATGGTCGCATGGTTGTCGTTGAGGCTTCACAGTATATAGGTAGATGCGTCATTGGCATTGTAACTTGCTTGATGGACAAGTTACCTTGCTTCGATAGATGTTTTATGTTGTCACTATCTCTGTCTTGTGCTGCGGCGATCTTATGATAGTCGATTGATGTAGGGCACGTTACACTGTCGATTGGTACGCGACTGAGTGCGTCGGCAACTATGTTGTCCTTTCCACTGATGTGACGTATGTCGGTCGTGAATTCACTTATGAAAATAAGTTGTCTTGCTCTTCGTGGTGTTTCCGATAGTGATGGTTTCTTTGGAAGTACATATGTTAATGGTTTGTGGTCGGTAAAAACGATCAGGTTTCGACCCTCGAACGTTTTTCTGAAGTGCTTGATAGCCATGTAAATAGCGAGTAGCTCTCGGTCGAATGTACTGTAGTTACGTTGAGTATCGGAGAACTTCTTCGAAAAATATCCAAGTGGTTGCCATTTCCCATTGCTGTATTGTTGGAGAACTGCTCCTGCTGAGAGATCGGATGCGTCGCTGAAGATAGCAAGGGTTGCTTCGTGTGATGGGTGAGCGAGTAAAGCTGCATTTTGGATCGCAATTTTACAAGCTTCAAATGCCTTCGTGGCTTCATCGTTCCATTCGATTGACGTTTTATCTTTTTTCTTCGTGTTGTGAAGGTAGGCGTGAAGTGGTGCTTGGATTTCAGCGGCTTTAGGTATGTGTTCTCTGTAAAAATTTATCATCCCAAGAAAACGCCTTAGCTCTTCGATAGTTTTAGGTTTTGCATAATCGATGATTGCTCTGACTTTTTCGGCAGGCGGTTTTATTCCTTCCTTGCTGACGGTGAAACCAAGAAATTGAACTTCTTGCTGTCCAAATATGCATTTCGAAGGGTTGATTGTGATTCCGTTGTCTTCTAATCGCTGTAGCACGGTGCGTAGATGGGTTTCGTGCGTTTCTTTATCAGGGCTTGCAACAAGGAGATCATCAATAAATGCGAAAACGAAATCCAGTCCATGAAGTACTTCGTGTATGAATCTTTGGAAAGTTTGACCTCCGTTCTTTAATCCTGGGATCATTCTTGGGAATTCGAATAATCCCATTGGGGTAATTATTGCTGTCTTCTCTATGTCTTCATCGCGGACTCTTATTTGTTGGTAAGCTCGGTTGAGATCGATGGTGGAGAATATAGTCTTGTCTGATAGTTGATGAGTGAAATCCCTGACTCGCGGTATTGGGTAGCGGTCAGGAGTGGTAATAGAATTCAGTCTTCTGTAATCTCCACAAACTCGTAATTCTCCGTTCTTCTTCGGTACAATGTGAAGTGGTGATGACCAAGGGCTTTTGCTTGGACGGCATATTCCTTGCTCAATCATGTTTTCGAATTCCTTTCGAACTTGCTCGTATAGGTGTGGTGCGATTGGACGTGCACGACAATGAAGTGGTGGTCCATTGGTGTCGATGAAATGCTCAACGTCGTTCTTCGGTGTTAATTTCATTGAAGTTATTCTTGTGATACCAGGGTATTCTTCGAGGATCTTGTGATACGGTTGTTGCACATCTATGCTTCTTATTGTGGGCAGATTGGTTGCTTGTACAAAAGACTGAGATGCAAGATTGGTTTTCCCGTCGATGATTCTTCTATTTTTGATGTCGACGACCAACTGGTGATGTTGAAGAAAATCAGCACCGATGATTGGTTTGCTGACTTTAGCGACGATAAATCTCCATTTGAATGGTCGGCGTAGATTAAAATCAAGTTCCATTGTTTTTTCTCCATATGTAGGAATAACCGTATTGTTTGCTGCATAGAGTTGAAAATCTAGTGGCTTCAACTTCTGTCCTTGCTTCGGCGGTAACACTGAGATATTTGCTCCGGTGTCGATAAGGAAAGTGAGCTTGCTTTTTTTATCGGTGACGAAAAGACGGTAGGACTTTGCTGTTACGCTGGATCCCGTCGCATCGAGCGTACTAGTTAGTTTTCCGTATTCGTATTTTCATTTTTGAATGTACACGGTGCTGTGCATTTTCTTGCCTCGACCCCGAAACGTCGATGATAGTAGCAGTAAGGGGATCTTGATGTTGAGCTTATTCGACTTCTACTTGCAGAGCGGTTGCGACGAAAAGGTGATCTTCGGTGTTGCTGATTGCGCTGGTTGTACTGTTGCTGGTAAAAGGTATGATGCTGGGAAGCTTTGAGCGCGGCGACTTCGAATGATAGCTTCCGAATTTCTTCGAGAAGAAACTGGGTATCATTGGCCTTTGTTGAAGTGCCTTCGATGATCGATATGTGTGAGCTACTGCTGTTTTCGATCATCTTGTCCGCCAGGAGTGCCAGTTCGTCGAGCTTCGTCTGCGTGCTGAATGTTTCGCTGACTGCTATTACCGATCGAATATGTGGTGGTAGGTGGTTTACCCACATTAGCCGTAGTGTTGAATCCGGAACTTTATCTCGCGCCAAAGTACGCATTTTGCGTAGGAGTTGTGTGGGTTTCTGGTCTCCAAGTTCTATTTCTGATAGAAGTTTTTGTAGCTGTCGACTGTCGGATTCTTCATATGCGGAGATCAGACGATCCTTCAGTGAATTATACTGGTCGACTGCTGGTGGGTTGTATACAACAGGTCCGCAATTTGTTCGATGTCTTGTTTCTCAAGTTGGGCTATCACCATCTGTGCTAATTGCGCTTGGCTCTTCTTTAAACCATTCGTTGCGGCTTCAAAACTGACGAACCAAAGTCGTGGTTTGTCTCTCCAAAACGGTGGTATTCTTAACGATAGAGATATACCGGCGATTTCTGGTTCCTTTACCGGGTTTGATGTATATGTGTTTGCCTCCTGCTCCATAATGACGGCTTGATTACACTGATTTTATATAAACTGAAGTCTTCCTTCTCGGTGTTCGTACGGGTTTCCTTCGCGGTGTTCGTGCAATAGTAGTGGTACGTCGCAGGGTGTTCCTTCTTGGTGTTCGTACCGGATCTTCCCCCTCGGTGTTCGTACGGGGTCACCACTGTAATAGTGGGACCCGGCGTACGAACACCGAGGGGGAAGGATACGTGACGATAGCGGCGTGTGAAGTCGGTGTGGCGCTGAATGATATTTGCGGCTGCTTCTTGTTTCTTTATAAGAACGTCAAATTATCTATATACAGTCCGCAGTATCCCAGTAGCCAAGAATAATTAGGAAATAAAATGTTTTTTTATTTATTCTCGCCTTCCGCGTTATGGTAGCAGCGGAGTATATATTATTTATTCCCGTTTAGGTTTGATTAATCTGGCTGCTACAAGACCCTTTATTTTTTACGGGAAACGAGGTATTCCATTTTAGTCCTCTAGGGTGAAACGCAATTGTATTTTGATTCTTAATCAAGGTTATTTATATTTATATTTTTAGTTATATTTCCTCTTACTGTACCAGTAGATGCATATTTGTTTAAAAGTATGTACATATTCATACATGGGAGAGCTTGTTGGTAAGCCGGAACTGATATCCTCTTCTGGTAGGCTGCTCACCAGTGTGGGCAGGTATGGATAATTTTTTCAATTTTGACCCAACTAACAAAGAATTAAAAAAACGACGGAGCGCTATGTAAATTTTAAGTGTCGCAAAATCACGCACAACTTATTGTATGAACATGTACACACAAACACAACACAAACATATATAACTTAAACTATGTTGGTAACAAACCAACATAGTTTAAGTTATATATGTTTGTGTGCGCCCATCAATGAACTGAATTACGAGCTGTGCTAAAGAAAGAAAGAAGAACGATGTGTGAGTGAGTGCGTGTTAAGAAGTTGAATATCATGGTTTCTGCTTTACTTGAAAAATGTACGTTGCACTCCCTCTATCTATTCGTTCTGAGGCCTTGGTCAGAAAAAATTGACAAAAAGTCGCCTGAGCCATATAGTAAATAACAGTTTTGTAATTATTAAATGCGTTATGGCGTCGCTGTTGTCGCGCTACAAGCGTAACACACCCAAGCCGAAATCGCGCTATCAAAGTTCCGAAGTACTGCGGTATACATATATAGAGTAGCGTCAAACCATCACATGGATCGATGGTCGCTCCCCGGGCTGATGAACACCTTGCCCGGCGGGGGATCTTAACCTTTTCCTTCCACGGCCAAACTAGTGATGGCGGCGTTCACGTGATTTAAATTGCAACCTTCAAAATTTCGAAAACCTCAACTTTCAAACTTTCGTTATCGTTCTTAAGTAGCGGTGGGTCGTTATGTGTCTTATAGATAACGTAACGTTGTTGTTATGGTACAACGGATAACGTTATCATAACTATCTATATTCATAACTGTCTATTTTCCGTGTAACGGCAATATAACAATATACCTAGTCATAGAACAGTTATCAACAAAATTATTTTGGTTCGTGATGTAAACTGTTGAGATGTATATACCAACATACTTGCTGAAATGAACATTCCTTCGTTCTTTTGATCTTTGGACATCTTTCTGGCAATAAAAGCATCCATTTTTCCTGGTTCTGGTTGAGACTACGGTACAGTTGCTGCCACGGGGGTTGGGTTTGACATGACCTCAAATGGCTTAGCAAGATCCTCCGTTATGCCGAAAATATTGCAGTATTAATTTTGAAATAAATATATGGTAAAGTTGAGGATTAATGTTAAGGACTATGTTAGACGAAAACACGATTCCGTAAAATTTTCTCGATAGAAAAAAAATCCAAAGTTACCTTCAAAATAAACAATAAACCGCTGTTATTCGTAAAATATTTTAAATAAGATCATGAAACTTTGCATACTAACTGAACTAACTATAAAGCAGTGCTTATGTTATTTACTTTTTTTTAAATACCATTATTTTCACTGTGAAAAGAAATTACCTAAACTATCGGCGTAATTAAACTTGATTCCTGCCGCCCGGTCAGTTTCGCTCCGGCCTTTGAAGGGGGAGGTTGTGTCGCTTACGATCAGAATACAATGTGCATTGAACGCAACAGGACGACGTAAAATTAAAATTTGAAATAACCGTGATAAAAATAAGAAGAGACTGGGTTGGCGTTAAGAAACAGGCATAAATATGATAAACCTCATGAAATAAGTATCCAACGATCTATCTACTTAAAGTATTAGTGATTACAAACATGTCGGTACATCATAGCATACGACGCGCAGGGAAGTGGGGGCGAAAGAATAGAATTATAGAATTTGAGCTGACTTACTATATCCCCTTAATGAGTTAGTGCTTCACGCAAGGGCTGAAACACCCAACGTTCACAAGTCTCGAAGATCTGGCAATCGTTTGCTGTTCTAACTACACTTTTGACTTCAGATTACCTGAAGTCGTCTTAAAACTAAAGTATATCTTATAATGTATCTAATAAGTACAATATATTTACAATCACTTAATCAAATCAGTATTTACAATGTTTTTTTGTTTATTTTTAGATAAGTAGGTACCTACTTCTTTTATTAACACAAAATAAAAGTGGAAAACAAAAAAGTAGTTTTAAAATTATATTATTACACCCAAAATTTATAATTGCAGACAATTAATATAAAAACTTAAGTTCAAAAGTTGAAGGACAGAAGGTCAATAATAATAATATTTCTTCATAACAAGGTCAAGGTTTTTAATGTAGTTTAATCCTTACATTTTGGGGAAAAGTGTTTTTTTTTCCCAAATATGGCAAAAACCGTATTACTGTGTAGATTTTATAATGAACAACACGAGGTTTAAAATTGCTTTATTAGAGACACATTCATTTTGAAATAGTTATACAAGTATCTACATGAAAAAGAAAGAAATAAACATATTTCTCGAATTTCGCTTTGCTCAACAGAAAGTGGGTGATGTTATAATAATATCACGATCCGTCCAATTACAAATCAGCCAGCGCAACTATGCAGCATTGCGGTTTAAAGGTACCTTTAAGTTACGGATCGTTATAAGAAATAGACAGTTATGAGAGTTACGTATAACTATCTATATGTTATAAGGTAAATAGACGTTTCCATAACTGCCTATACCTTATAATGTTCATATTATGAATCGTCTTCTGTCTCTTCAGCTCCTGCAAACCAGTCAAACTTGACTTCATCTCGACTCAGCGCAGATTTATAACGCAGACTTCTGGCACTTGTTCCGGTCCATCGTTCTCACCGGCATCACTTGCAAGTGCATAGAGTACGGCACGCATTTATACACTGGCGTATAGTTCCCACCGTCGTCACTTGCCCTAATCCATTCCTCACCGCATTAGCGACGCACTGGCAATCGGACTTGCACCATCGACTTCCGGTCTGAGCAGTGGAGTGATGTGGTGACGCTGTCGTCGCGGTACAAGCGAAACACACCGAAGCCTAAATCGCGCTATCAAAGTTCCGAAGTACTGCTGTGTCAAATAGCTCCCAGAGTATCACATGGAGTGTTGTCCACTCCCCGGGCTGAACACTTTATCCGGCGGGAGATCTCCCCAATTCCTTCCACGGTCTAAGTGTACTCTTAATATTGTGCATATATTATAGCAATAAGCATTTGATAATTATTCTTTTAAAATTTTAATTTCAGAAAAAGAAGGCGTCGATTGCGACTGCACCCCAAACAACAGAGCCTCAAAATAATTCCATGATGACTTTAAATATAAAGATCGAGCAGCCTGACATTATTCTTGTGGAGTCACTTGAACAGAAGAAATGCGATGCACTCGTGTTAAATGTAAGTTATAAATATTTATTTGTTATGACTTAATATGGGTGTAATGGGAGAGACGTAAATTATACTGAATGTTTGAGGGAATATCCAGTTTGCGTTTAGTATAAATATACTACTATGTTTTCTCCTTTGACAATGACACTCAAGCACATATTTTTTATGATACTATAATTATGTCCATGTTGCTAACATTGCAATTTTTCTTGCTTAGCTTATTCCTCTTTAGTTCAAACTTTTAAGCATGTGGGTTAGAGTGGTTGTTCTGTGACATGACACGACTGCATTCAACCTTTTGCGTCGGCATGCATTTCTCGTATAGTTGCATGTCAGGTTTAGTTTAGGTTGTTTCACGTGCTTAGCTAAGTTGATGGTGCGACACGGCTCACACTTTGTTGTCGTCCATTTTTAAGGTTATACCATGAGTTTTTTTTTTAACTTGAAACATGAATTTAGGCGATGCCTCGAAACACTTGATACACTGATTTTCAATTCTAAATAAAATAAAATTCCTTAAATAAAAATTAGGAAAATGTTGAATACATATCCGATATCCAGCGAACAAATTTACCGAACACAGTAACATAATAATAACATAACCAATCCTTCCTATATTGTTCTCGAAATAAATATTAAAATCGATCTAGGTCGGTTCCGGTCAGGTCCGTTCAGTTTTGTAGGAGGAAATAAGGAAATACGAAATGATAGTTTTGTTACTAATTCCATAAAGGCAATAAATAATTTCATAAGGGCAAAGCGCGGCAGCAATAGATTGTTAAAAACCTTTATTGTTATAATTATTGTTCAAATTTTCTGCGGCTTAGATATTCTCATAATTAGATTGTTCTTATAATTGAATACAAACGTTGTCGTGTAGGTTTCATCACATGCTCAAAAGAATTATAGTAGCAACAAACAAAGATTTGTGATTATGGTGTATAATGTACACATAATTGAAAATTTGTTAAAAAAAACATAAGTAATTAAAAAATCATCTGTGGGATAATTTTTTTTTGAACGACCATTAATTCTGCTTTCAACGATTTTGAGGTTATCCGTTAATAATTAGACACTCCGTACATGGACGGTAGAAATAGAATCGGTCATGGGTATGAGTATATTTAATATAATTTACATTAGGGTTTTACCCATGAAGGTTAGAGAACAGGAGAACGATCACTACGTACTAAAGCATAGCCCGCCTGTCCTTGAAAATTGTAGATTTGAAAATTGCTATATATAGCGGCGCTGACGTCGGTGAGTAGTGATTGCGAAGTTAGCTGTTTGTGAGTACTAGTAGATGAAGGTAGTTGAATAATGTACAAATTTTCTTTTCATTTTTAATGAGAAAATTTTCATGCTTCGTAATTTTGTAATTTTTGACAAAAAGAAACATTAAAAAATGGAGAAATATTTAATTGTGTGTGGATGTGCAAGTGGTTTAGCATCTAATCGGAAATTACTTCAGAAGTGTACTATGTATGTTCAGTTCTTCATAGTACACTTCTGAAGTAATGCTCATCCCGTTTGGTAAGAAGCTGTGATGAATCATACTGATGCACGACCATCAAACAGTTTCTGAGCGCTTGCTGTTGTAAAACAGAATCCATTTTCTCCGCAGGTAACAATGCGGTTCAAAATTACTTCGTTTTTGTGCCTGTTGAGCAGTTCAAGGCCCCTTTTCGACGAGTTTTCGTCCTGGCGATCATTGAGTTCGTGGATTGCCCATTTGTTAAGTTTTTTATCTTGCTAATTTGACGTAAATAGAACAATATTGTTTTAATGCTAACGTCGAAAGCTATTGTTGATTCTCCCGTAGATTGAGTATCGTCAGCTTTCACAACTTTGTCATTGTCGACCAGTTTTCGGACCACCATTTGGTTCATTTTTCAGGTCGAAATTTTCAGAATGCAAGTGGGTAAACCATTAACCAGGTGGTGCGTTCTTCATCATCATCATCACAGCCCTTCACAAGTCCACTGCTGAACATAGGCCTCCCCCAAGTAATGCCACAAACCACGGTCCTGAGCCACCTGCATCCATCGACTTCCTGCATATCTTACCAGGTCGTCACTCCATCTAGTGGGGGGTCGCCCTACACTACGCCTACCGGTACGAGGCTGCCACTCGAGAACCTTTCTTCCCCATCGGTTATCGGTTCTTCGAGCTATATGGCCGGCCCATTGCCACTTCAGCTTACTAATCTGTTGGGCTATGTCGGTCACTCTGGTTTTACTGCGGATATCCTCATTTCTGAGTCTATCACGCAGAGAAACTCCGAGCATAGCCCTCTCCATAGCTCGCTGAGCGACCTTGAGCGTCCTCATACGGCCAGCAGTGAAGGACCACGTCTCTGATCCGTAAGTCATCACTGGCAACACGCACTGGTTGTACACTTTAGTTTTCAGAGATTGAGGTATACCTGACGAGAAGATATGTCGTAATTTCCCGAACGCTGCCCAGCCGAGTTGAAGTTGAGTTGTGGTGCGTTCTTATATTCGTACTTATATTCCAAAATTACTCGAATTTTCATATGCGATGAAAACATAACGCTCATCAATAAACAAATGACTAATTTTGAAAAATGAATTCCATGTTTTTTGAAATGTCTAGTACTGCAGGACGGCACTTTGATAGATAAAGAGTTATTTAGATAAATGTAAAGACGCGATTGTGTCCTATGCAGATGGAGGCGCGGCTGAAGGTGCGGCGCACGGCGGAGCGGATGGTGGCGGAGGGCGGCATCTCGGGGCTGCAGCTGGTGCTACGCGCGCTGGGCCGCGCCGGCGCCGCGCGCACGCTGCTGGCGCCCGCGCACGTGTCGCTTGCGCTCTCGCAGCCGCCCGGTGCTGGTCCGCACCTCGACCTCGCCGTCTCCGACATCAAGCTCACCGTGTCGCCCGGTCAGTACCGTCCCCGCCTGCTGCTGGCGCCCGGCAAGTGTCGCTGGCGCTCTCGCACGTGTCGCTGGCGCTCTCGTAGCCGACCGACGCCGGCCCACAACTCGACTTCGCCGTCTACGACATCAAGCTCACTGTGTCGCCCGGTCAGTGCCCTCACCGCCTGCTGCTGGCGCCCGGCAAGTGTAGCTGGCGTTCTCGCACGTGTCGCTGGCGCTCTCGTAGCCGCCCGCCGCCGGCCCGGAACTCGACCTCGCCGTCTCCGACATCAAGCTCACGGTGTCGCCCGGTCAGTGCCCTCCCCGCCTGCTGCTGGCGCCTGGCAAGTGTCTCTGACGCTCTCGCAGCCGCCCGCCGCCGGCCTGCACCTCGACATCGCTGTCTCCGACATCAAGTTTACCGTGTCGCCCGGTCAGTGCCCTCCCCGCTTGCTGCTGGCGCCCGCCAAGTGTCGCTGGCGCTCTCGTAGCTGCCCGCCGCCGGCTCGCACCTCGACCTCGACGTCTCCGACATCAAGTTCACCGTGTCGCGCGGTCAGTGCCCTCCCCGCCTGCTGTTGGCGCGCGCGCTCGGCAATTGTCGCTGGTGCTCTCGCACGTGTCGCTGTCGCTCTCGCACGTGTCGCTAGCGCTCTCGTAGCCGCCCGCCGCTAGTCCGCACCTCGACCTCGCCGTCTCCGACATCAAGCTCACCGTGTCTCCCGGTCAGTGTCCTCTTCCCGCCTGCTGCTGGCGCCCGGCAAGTGTCACTGGCGCTCTCGCAGCCGACCGCTGCCGGTCCGCACCTCGACCTCGCCGTCTCCGACATCAAGCTCACCGTGTCTCCCGGTCAGTGCCCTCCCCGCCTGCTGCTGGCGCCCGGCAAGTGTCGCTTGCGCTCTCGCAGCCGCCCGCCGCCGGTCCGCACCTCGACCTCGCCGTCTTCGACATCAAGCTCACCGTGTCTCCCGGTCAGTGCCCGCTCCGCCTGCTGACTGGCTCGCTCACTCACTTACACTTTTTCATTAGCGTATTATTGCTGGTGCTCTACGCTCTCGCTTCTCGTAAGTAATGGGTTAAACTGAATGAGGTGATTGATTCACTTCTTCGCCACAACATGGAAATTTTCATATTATTGTAAAAATTAAATTACCTATAAATTTCTTACGTTTTAATAATCTCACAATCAAGCCTTCCTATTTTTCTATGTGCTCTTTTGAAACGAATGCAATAATATGTATATTTTTTACAGATATAATAGCGCTATTGAATCGCGTAGTGGCAACAATGACGAGCCGTGAAGAAGACAACGTCGAGGAGGAAAACAAAGCAATTTTGTACGACAACCTATGGGCTATTCGACCATTTCGGCCTAATGCCTACTGGTTCTTGAAAACGGGTATGTATCTTGCCTTTTTTGGTAAACCGCTTTGTCTTCTTCTTTATTACACATTAAAACAAATTATGAAATGGTATGCAATATTTGTTATGCAGAGGAAGCGGAGGAAGCAATCAACATTGATGATGTTACAAACAATGAAGTTGCAAAACCGCCCACGGGCGAAATATGCCTATTGTCCAGCCCTTCTATTGTGGTTTCCTTGGAGATGGATATTGGTAACGAAACCATTTCTGTACTAGTCATGCAGGCTTCTCTCAGTGCGCAAGTTAAGGACTGGAGTTCTGATGTAAGTTTGGCAGCAATACTTTGGAATTTTAAATTAGCGTTAAAATTAAATTAATAAGGTGTAATTATATTATATCTACCATTACGGGAACGTCAGTCTGCTTTCTTCATGGTTCAAAAGCCTTGAAATGTCTTTTTGCTAATTTCATTGACAGTGTGGCCGTGGTAGGAAAAGGGGAGATCTCCCGCCGGGCAAGGTGTTCTACCCGGGGAGCGGCCAACACTCCATGTGATAGTTCGGAGATGTTCTATATATACTGTTTCTGATTCGGAATGTTGATAGCGTGATTTAGACTTCGGTGTATTTCGATTGTGGCGCGACGACAGCGCCGCTACATCACCCCCTGCTCAGACCGGAGGTCGATAGTGCAGTCGAGTTGTCGACGAATGTGCAAGTGCCAGGAGATTGCCTTGTAGTCTGCGGTGAATCGAGAAGAAGGCAAGTAATCTGCGAGAGTGCCGTGAAGCAGAGGCGAGCATTAAGGCTCAGAGCCGTGCCGAACACTGTATGGCGCAGAGAGTAGCTTGAAGGAACAGGAAGCATTATTATTCCAGTGCTGCGATGAACCTTGTGAAGCTAGATGGCTTGCAGGATATGAAGACTGCAGACGATATCTGCTCGGGAGCGAATGGGTGGGGTGGTGGTATGACGATGATGAAGCTTGAAGTTTCCGAAGGTTGTTTGGTTGCGTGTTCATATCACGTCGGTGTCACCACTGTGGCCGTGGTAGGAAAAGGGGAGATCTCCCGCCGGGCAAGGTGTTCTACCCGGGGAGCGGCCAACACTCCTGGTGACCCCGATGTGATAGTTCGGAGATGTTCTATATATACTGTTTCTGATTCGGAATGTTGATAGCGTGATTTAGACTTCGGTGTATTTCGATTGTGGCGCGACGACAGCGCCGCTACAACAGAATATTAATAATACAATGTGCTTGTTGTTATAATTCAATAGTTAATTTAAAATTACTGTACAGCCTACTAAAGTCCACTGTTGAACATAATAATAAAATAATAATATAATAGTAATAACTTTATTAGCATAATTCATTCCTTTCCTTTACAATAAGTTTTTTACAATATCTTTAAAATAAGCTATGTACAAATTTTACAAAATTTTTAAGTTGCTTACTTCGGTTTGTTACTGCCGGCTGTACTGGGCCGAACCTGTATCACAGACGGTAGTTCCTTCCTCCGTGACACAAAATATATCACTAAATTTGGCTTATATTCACCAAAGATAAAACACAATAACAATAACGACAAGAAAAGTTAGTTTGATATTAAAGTTAACATTGATATTCAATTCTTAGTTATTTTTTTTATGAGTACCGCCATAAAAGTTAACATTTTTAAGAAAGATAAGGTTAGACCACTTAATACAATGAACTTTAGCTAAATTAATACAAATATAGTAGATTAATATTATATAAATTTTTAATACAGTAGTTTCAAACAATATTATAAGTTAAGTTTTTATCTGGTCAATTTTACTACATTCATTATTTATTCGTAGGTATTGATTAAATATTATTATATTAGTCTATTAGCACTTGTAATAGATACTCGTATGTGTGTGAGTCATTTATCACATATATATATATATATAGGCTACGCCACGAGTCATGGAAGTGCGCACAAGCGAATAATAGGTGTCGGCGCGGTGAGGTATGAGGTACGGGAAAGCGAAACCATAGCAACGGGCGACGCGCTACTCCCACGTAGTTTCTTCCTACGTCCCGTCGCCCGCGCATCTTCTTGTGTCGTCTTGTGTACTATCGATATCGAAAGTGTTAGCGACTACCTAATTTTTGCGATTATTTTTGTACTTTTAAAAATATTGTTCTATAATATTTTCAAATAGTGTGCAAATATTTATTACTTTATAAATTATTTTGGGACTATTTAAAATAGCGTAATTCGTAGTATATTGTACAAAGTAAATATTTTGTTATTTTCTACAAGATGATTTTTTTTTACCAAAAAATTGCATGAAAAATATCCTTATAATCGAAGGCTATCGCATAGTATAGTTTAAACAGCAATTACAAATACAAAATATTTTATTTTTTTAACTAAGTATACATAAAATGCAAAATATTATTTAGAAGCACAGTTAAAACCTAAAGATGATATATTAGCTTGTGAGCCAGTGAACCCTCCGAGTAACGGTCTTCCTGTAACTTTGTACACTTAGCATTTATAGCATGCTAAGGGCAATAGTCATGACCTGGCAAGCGTCAGCCCTGCACGTCATCAGCCCCTTTATTTTTTGAATTGTAAAATAAATAGATTATAAAAACTTTTTTTCTGTACGCTTAAAAATTTAATAGGATGTAGTTTATTTATTGTAAATCTTAAAAAAAAATTGACAGGCGATTGCAATGAGCAAAAGTATGTGACAGGTGAATTGAAAGGAGCATATTTGATGAGGTAAAATAAACTTTCTCCTGTATAGTTGAAATTTGGATATGTTTTTGAGTAAACATTTTAAAATAAATATGTAAAGGAATGTGACAGGTGGTTTTAAATAGCATAAGACCTTGACAGGCGGTGGGAATACTGCTAAGGGCGTCCTTGTAATAGGTGTTACGTGAACGCGTATAGTGCGAGTGATATAAAATAAAAACAAAAATGATAAATACTTTATTAGTTTTGATGTAATCTACATTAGTTTTTAAATTAATTTTCTTCATCATTATCCGACACTTCACTACTACTGTTTTCATCATCATCTGTCTCTTCTGATACTCCCTACATTTCTGCAATATTTTGGAATGGCTTTTTTTACCTATTCTTAAAAAGGACGGATTAAAATCGCAACCGGTCAATGCATGAAATCCCGATAAGCTTTGGCATATAGAAAGTCCCAATTTTGTATACAGTTCAGAAATGATTATCCATTTTTTGAAATTATTAGTGCCATATTTCATATAAATTTTTAAATTATTATTGTGAAAATTTTCCATGTTTCCGAGCATTAATATTAAAATGTCTGCCTTTTCATGATAAATCTTAATATATACAAATTACGTGTCACGTTGTTTGTCCGCGATGGACTCCTAAACTACTTAAACGATTTTAATCAAATTTGCACACCGTGTGCAGTTTGGCCCAACTTGAGAGATAGGATATTTTTTTGCCCATGAGTGACCCACAATTATTTTTACGAATTTAAGAATTTTTAATAGCACATGACAAAGGGTGGTTGAAAAGGGCACGACAACGTCTGCCTGGCAAGCTAGTTATCATTTATATTGAAAATCACGGAGTTATTGTAGACACTATAAGTATGGCATTGTTTATAAATTAAGTTCACCATTGTGTTCCTGATGAACTCTGTCATTTCATTTGTGCTCCAGTGTGTAATTAAAAAATCCACAAAAGCTTTTTTGAACTGTATGTTACGAAGTTCTTTCATAAAGTCAACTGGTCTAACTTGTTCTGGTCCGGTAATAAAATAATTTATGTTCCGTACTTCTTGTCGTTTGGCTCGTTCATAATCTTTAATAGACGATGAAAAATATTGGTCGAAAATAATATCTACTCGTGAGGGATGTGTAGCTGTTAGTAGCGACATATTTTTTTTGGAAATACTACCAAATTTTTTGGGATATTTTTGAATGTATGCAGTAAGAAGAATTATCGAAAATGCAACAACGAAACGTCTTGGTACTTCGTCACTGCTGACATTTGCCTTCAAAATTTCACTCGCACCATAGGCGTTCCTCTCACTCGCACGCCCTTAGCAGCTTTCCACTGCCTTTCAAGGTCTTATGCTATTTAAAACCGCCTGTCATTTTACTTATTTATTTTAAAACGTCTAGTCAAAAACATATCCAAATTTCAACTATACAGGAAAAGAAAAGTTTATTTTACCTCATCAACTACGCTCCTTTCAATTCACCTGTCACATACTATTGCTCATTGCAATCGCCTGTCAATTTTTTGTTTTCAAGATTTACAATAAATAAACTACATCCTATTAAATTTTTAAGCTTACAGAAAAACAGTTTTTATAATCTATTTATTTTACAATTCAAAAAATAAAGGGGCTGATGACGTGCAGGGCTGACGCCTGCCAGGTCATGGCTATTGCCCTTAGCATGCTATAAATGCTAAGTGTACAAATTTCTAACCTTACAGGAAGACCGTTACTCGGAGGGTTCACTAGCTCTTGGACTATATAAATATATCGTTCCGTTTTCGTGGAGACTTTGTTGTTGTTGTTGTTGTAAAAAGTCAAAGGTCAACATTATAACTAATGTTGACCTTTGAATTTTTACATATTTAAATGCCATAAAGAAATTTTCATTTTCCTGCTGGTTGCGCGGACCTTTTTCTCTGGGATGGCACCTAGCTATTCTTAATGTTCTAACTCATATGGGCTTGGAAAAACCTGTGGCGATAGTAAATTCCACTTTAATGTGGTTGTGCGTGGTAAAGTATAATTAAAGTGTAAGATGGAATTTAGCAGATAGTTTAAATTTTTGTAACTTGGAGCTGCGGCATCGTCGTCAATATGTTCGTCGACTGCTCGAGTCACTTTCTGTTTGTTCGTTTCTTGCTTCAGCTTTATATAAAAAAAACGCAATTGAATTAAAGAGTGCATCAGCTATATAAGCTGATGCACCCTGGTACCATGATCATATTGAAAATAAAATTTTCAGAAAATGTTCAATCCTTGAACATAGCTACAAGATTTTCTTAGAATTTCCTTTCCTCCAGTTTTAGAATAGACTACGTAAGTGACGCCTTTACAATCCGTATTTCTTTTTAATAATTTCGTAATATACATAATTTTTGATCTCATGAAATACTCTAGTTCGATCGAACTCTCATGACGACGATCTCTCGTGAGATGAAACTAGGGTCGTAATGTTAGTAGGTCGGTATCAATAATGTGCTATAGTCATTTCCCATAGTCGCTTGTTACGACACCCACGCGACGAAACGGGGTAGTGGGTCTTAAGCAGCCATCATACGGCGCACATTATAAAATGTTTTGTTATACTCTTCGATCATCAATACTAACTAGATGTCGGGTCGGCGCAAGAAATCCATCTCAGTAAATAAGAGCGCACATGGGACGTGAGCTCTTGCACGTGAGAGTGTAGATCGCAAGGCAATAACGGGAAAAAGAACTTTCTTTGTTATTACTTAAGGTTGATTTCACACTAAGTGTTATTTAATTTATGTCTTTTCATAGTTTATATTCATGCGGACAGTATTATCGTTATCTAGTTGGTATTGTTGATCGAAGGTTATACTCTATTGTTTTGTTGGCAGCAATTTCATTAGGAATCTTAAATTTCCAATAAAGATCGCTAGTAGGTAATTTTGTCAATTTCCAGCTGTACATAGAGTCTACGTGGGCGATGCAGGTGTCGTACTACAACATCGGGCGCGCCATGTGGGAGCCACTTATAGAGCCTGTTGAAGTGCTCAAGGATTCTCAGTATAAACACGTGCCCTGGGAGCTAAAGATGGAGGTACAACTTGAACTCTCAATGACACATTTTATTTTCGATAAGAATGAATATTCTCTAGAAAAGTGATGTTATTTTAAGTATTTTGTTATTTTATTATATTTCACCTTTCCAAAACTAAGTATACATTAGGTTCACAAATTGAAATGTAACACTATAACCTATAAACTAATAACAACTTATTGGATACAAAATGGGCGGCATTTTAAATTTGTGTTATTTAGCTGGAGCTTTGTAGCTTGTCCATATAAAATAGAGAACATATAAAGTACATAAACTTATTATTAACTAGGAACTACTTTAATAATTTATAAATGAGTACTTAGTACAAAGCCAGGTACTCGTTAAATATATCAAAATACAGAGAAGAAGTAGAGGACAGAAATACGGCATTGTGCAATGATAACTTTCTGTTCCGAGAATGTCTTCTTAGTTTAGTGCGGCTAGTCTATTAAATTATATTTAATATAACATGAATAACATTTGCAATGCAGCTATATTATGGTGACAGTATGAATGCGTCGCCCTTTACCGCATACCGTGACAAATATGGAACACTCAACTTTTGTTGTAATATATTACTGCCTGCGGCGTCTATAATATTTTCTCGGAACTAATTCGTACTAGAGAGTGTAACTCACCTAAATATGTAACAGTGGCGCCTCTTTAGAGACGCCTAGGAACTAAAATCGACTGTTTCGTCAGTCGGTTGCCAAAATTTGACAGGTCGACAGTTAGCAGATTTTCAATACGATTTTTTATTGTTTTTTTCTTAATATCTGAGGATTAATTGTGATTTACCGGATAGAACAATGGACCCACAGGCTTTTTACGGCAAAAGAAGTAAGTTTAAGTCATAATATGTATTGAATATTATCATTTTAAAATTGTTCCCAATTTGGAACACCATGCAATTGTTACGTTTTTTGTAGTGCCAAATATGGAACATTATGCACTCCAGTCAATATTTTAACAGTTCCAAATTTGGAACATTATGCAGTGTTAGACCAAGATATATATTATATATCTATAGTTTTAGGTCAATTTTTTTAACAAATTTTTGTATTGAATATGAAACCGTCAATAACTTACAAGTTCAGAATTCGGAACATTATGCTGCATAAGATCTTTTTTATACTTGCAGTTTAATACTATACCCTGCAGCTAATGTAATTTTTAAGTAGGACAAGTAAAAGTAGCGCAGTTTTAGATGTCCCGCCCTGAATATGTATTATATATAGTTATGTTTATACGTGATTATCTTTAAATTTGCTTAATTACTTTAATTGTAGATAAAATAGAGATGCGCCCTCGACGAACAATCGTCGTAATTCCAGAGAGCAGCGAGGATGAAAATGTATCAGATGATGAGACTTACAGTACTCAAGATCCTTTACATATAAATGAAGAAAAAGAAAAGTCTTCCTCGGACGGAGAAGATGAAGAAGAAGATGAAGAAGGAAAAGAGGAACTGGACCAGCTATTTCCTGAGTGCACTGAAGAGCATATGGAAACGTTAGAAAATTTTACAGACAATCAACCTTCTACTTCACAGGCAGCTTCTTCAAGTAAGAAAGAAAAGAAAGATAAGTTGGTGTGGTCGGATGACAATCTTCAGTATGATGAATCCAATATTGCTTTTTTGGGATCTGAAAATCTTCCAGATGAAATAATGCAGCTAAATACTCCAATGGAGTTTTTCAAATTTCTTTTTCCGTCATCTGCTGTAAATTTAATTGAGGAAGAAAGCAACGTATACGCAGCACAAATTTTCCCCGAAAACTTGAATTCAGTGACACATAAAGACATTTATAAATTTATTGGTATTATTATCTACATGTCGGTAGTACACCTGCCAACTACTCGTCATTACTGGAAGGAGGGCACATATGTTGAAAAAGTTGCAAATGTTATGACGTGCAATAAATTCGAAGAGATTAAAAGTTTTCTGCATTTTTTCGACAAAACAAAAGAACTAAAACCATATGACCCGCAGTTTGATAGACTTCAGAAAATACGCCCACTTATGAAAATCCTACGCGAAAGACTGCTAAAAGTGTCGAAAGAGGAATTTTTGTCCATTGACGAACAGATGATCCCTACTAAGGCCCGAACTTCAGGAATCAGACAGTACAATGCAAAGAAACCCCATAAGTGGGGTTATTTGAATTACGTATTAAGCGGAGTCAGTGGATTTAGTTACGACTTTGAATTATTCGGAGGAAAATACCCAGCACCGCCTGAAAACTGTCCCGATCTTGGAGTGCCAGGAAATGTGGTTCAAAGACTATTGAAGACTGTCTCGGACAATTTGAACCATAAGATTTTTGTCGATAACTGGTACACAAGTTTGCAGCTAATGGCAAACTTGCACAAAAAAGGTATTCTGCCATTAGGCACAGTACAACTGAGAAGAGCTCCAAATATAAATATAAATAAAAAAGCTTTAGAAAAGAAAGAACGAGGTTATTGCTCCG
This sequence comes from Parnassius apollo, assembly GCA_907164705.1. NCBI lineage: Eukaryota > Metazoa > Arthropoda > Insecta > Lepidoptera > Papilionidae > Parnassius > Parnassius apollo. Next base: position 21,985,850 of record CAJQZP010000885.1, on the reverse strand, counting down.
AAAAAAGTGTTGCTGTTGATAACGTTAAGCTATCAGTTACCAGTTGGGTCGACAATAAAGCAGTCAGTTTGTGTTCATCCTATGTAGGCAAGGAACCAATGGGAGTTGTGAAAAGATATTCCAAAAAACATAAGCGTAGAGTTGATGTTTCTTGCCCAAAAGCAGTATTAATTTATAATAAATACATGGGCGGTGTCGATTTACTAGATGCCATGTTAGGCTTCTATAGGATCAAAATCCGCAGTAAAAAATGGTACCACCGCCTGTTCTTCCATTTCATTGATCTCTGTTGCGTGAATAGTTGGCTATTATGGCGGAGAGTCATGAAACAAAAGGGTGAAGATATTTACATTCCATTGCTTGACTTTAAATTAACCATAGCAGATGTATTGATGCACAAAGACTCAAAGGTATATACTCCGACTACACGCAAACGAGGACGACCACTGAATCAAGATGTTGAGGCAATTAAAAAGGGGCAATCAAGGCGACGCATAGAACTGTATCCAATGGAAGTAGCTGGAGACGGGTTCAACCACTGGCCGAATTGGAAAACTGATCGCCAAAGGTGTAAAATGGTAGGATGCACGCAGAAATCCCAAGTGATGTGCGAAAAGTGTGGGTGTTATCTTTGTTTTAACAAAGATCGCAACTGTTTTAAAAACTTTCACACATAATTTTTTTTAAATTAAATACTTATTCATTGCTTCACTTTGTTTCTTTTATTTTTATAAAATTCTATTTCAATTACTTATACATAATTAGACCACACCGCATGTTGTACCAAATATGGAACGTCTATGTTATTGAACTAGAACGCACGGTGTTCCATATTTGGAACAATTACTTTTACCTATTTATCTTTTTTTAATGGTGTTCTATATTTATTTAAATATTTTTTTTGGGGTGCTATATATACCCTATAGTGACATATATTTTTTCCAAAGGATTTAAAAAATTCATGCGGTAAAGGGCTAAGTATACATTAGGTTCACAAATTGAAATGTAACACTATAACCTATAAACTAATAACAACTTATTGGATACAAAATGGGCGGCATTTTAAATTTGTGTTATTTAGTTGGAGCTTTGTAGCTTGTCCATATAAAATAGAGAACGTATAAAGTACATAAACTTATTATTAACTAGGAACTACTTTAATAGTTTATAAATGAGTACTTAGTACAAAGCCAGGTACTCGTTAAATATATCAAAATACAGAGAAGAAGTAGAGGACAGAAATATGGCATTATGCAATGATAACTTTCTGTTCCGAGAATGTCTTCTTAGTTTAGTGCGGCTAGTCTATTAAATTATATTTAATATAACATGAATAACATTTGCAATGCAGCTATATTATGGTGACAGTATGAATTCGTCGATCGACCGGAGAAGCACCACGCTCTCACAAAATACCCGCGTGAAAAACCGGAGACCGTTACTGATAGCGCGACAGGCCATCTGTAGTGGATGGAGAGCGAAGTGGACTGTATTTGTTAATTATTTATGTATTTACTTATGTGTGAAGAAAGAAATCTATGTTCTATATCTCTGTTATAATCTATCTGAATTTAACTAATTAACTATTTACTGAGAAACTATTGCTAGGGACATTATTAATTAAAAGGTGGTACGAAAAACTAACAGACATTTCTTTTAAGTATTTACAATGATTATTGTAGCCGTATTTAATTCTCAATAAAAAATCGATTCTATTTACAGTGATTTTTTAATTATATTTACAGTCTTTTTTTAATGTTTTTACTTAAATTGTAATTTAAACAAAACTCAGTATGTTTTCGTAAACAGACGTGAACGAACATAAATAAATTGACGAAAGCCGCATCACCGTAAAATGACAACTTGTTAATGCAAATATTACATGCAAACACGACCGTATATTATTTAATACGTAAAAGCGCCTTAGAGGTCATTTTTACGTGCTTGAAAACGACAGCGAAAATTCGAACGTTTTGAGGGATACACTTCTCATTTGTTATCACTTTCTGACATATAGATTGTAATTATTTCGCCCGCTCACTCGCTACTCGCGAGTCAATAGTGAAGTTACTCAGTGTCTCAGCCTATCTCTTTCGCTCGCGGCTCAGTCGCGTCGCGCGAAATGAGAACAGAGCAAAGTAATGTTTTTGAAATATTGTTACTGAACCAATCTTTTGAATCACTTCAGTGATTCGGATCTGTGAGTCGGTTCCGTTAAGAGTTACACAAGCCTACTTTAAACACCTAAGTGCCTACCCACTAAAAACCACCTGAGACTGACTTGGCCTGAAGGACCTTTTTTTGCCATATCGGAAGCGACCCCCCTCGGGGAAAAGGGGGCGCATGGAGAATGCCGGCCGGGGGCCTCAGTTTTATTCCCGCCGCCGGGGTCGCGCCTATCGCGCCTATAGCGCCTATAGCGCTCTGATTGGTTGCGCGGCCGTTGCTTCGCTTTGCATTGGAGAATTCAGGAGACGTGTCGAAGCGGTGTGAGGTGTGCGGGGTGACGACCTGTTTCTCACATAGCCGTCCGTAACACTATCTTGGTTATCAGGGATGACAACGCATATGTATTTTAATTTGTATTCAAGTCACAACATTAGAGGGACCATGATTGATTTGTGACAAAACTATTTAAAGTAAAAATTAGTATAAACATCAATTATTTTAGGTTGTAATGAAATCACAAGACACTAACGCTCAAATCGACACAACCGACGAGGTGACAACTCTGCATGCCGTCGCACACAGGCATGCAAACAAAACCATCACCATTTCAAGCAGTGAACCACTTGAAATCACCATCACCAGAAGTGGAATGGAGGTATGTTATCCGCATTAGGTTATGTGCTACGTTTGACGTACAGAAATGAGATTTAAAAATTTATATGTATACATATACATACATATAAATCGCCTAAATCATCCCTACGTAATTAATGAATACATCGCTCCTAAAACAAATAGTCTAAGGCCAAATGAATAGATCCTATCCAGGCGAAGCTTGGGTCGGTCGCTAAAGATATAATAAAGGGATTGTGAATTTTCAGAACGTCACAGAAAGTAAAACACTCTTAAGATCATAATAAAAGCATTTGTTGAGACCTATTTCAAATCATCCATATTAATAACAATGTATAAGAATTATGTGTAAAAATTCTTCTACATATTAGAGTAATAGGAAGGAAAAGATTTAGATACATTATCGTAAAGTCTGTAAATAAATCACAACTTATATTACCTAAGTGTGTCTAGACGTGGAGGGGGAGGGAGGGAGGGGGTTCTTCTGTGGACTGCAGGCATGTTCGTTACGGATTTTATCCGTATATTAGAATTGTACACTTATACAAAAATAATATTTATTTTAGGTGTTGACGCAACTCGGCAACTCATTCGCGGCTGCCGTGGCTACAGAAACTGATACCACTCTCGTATCAAAGTCTAAGACTGAAGACGTACGTATTTTTATTTGCATTTTTGAATATATTGTTATAGTCTATTTATACCAAAATAATTATATTTACTAATTATTAATACCTAATTTTAGAGTTTAAACAAGGAATACTTGGGTGCACCATACGTCCTTCACAACTGCATCGGTCTGACCACTAAGTTGCTGCTGCAGAATAACGACGATTTTTCTGTGTTTCTTACTGACGAATACAAATCCAATGATTATAGGTAATCTGATATATGAATCGGATATCTGTGTTTAGTTCTTTGTGACTGTTTCCAAATATTAGCTTTCTTGTTACAGGGAAGTTGTTTTAGAGCCAGGCGCATGTGTTCCATTGCAGCTGAAGCATGGTGGACTCAATTTGATGAAATTGAATGAGCCACCACCACCACTGAAGTTAACTGTTAAGGTAAGCTTGTTTTGGTATTTTTTATGCCTGTTATTTGGTTATCTGGAAGAAATTGCTGCATAATAATAATAATAATAATAATATATATTATATACGCATAGACGACCTGAAGCAAAAGTATATTCAGGTCGTCTATGCGTATATAATAGTATATACGCATAGACGACCTGAAGCAAAAGATTGCCGCTTGGGGGAAGCGGATTCGCCGATTTACCGAGAGGTCAAGGCGGTTCAACCAGAATCGTCTCTTCCAGAGTGATCAGAAGAGGCTCTACAAATCATTGGAGCGACCAGAGGTATGTGGAGCGGGCCCAGGACCGGATCAGGCTAACACTGTCGCATTTTGGCGTGGCCTGTGGTCAGAGCCCGTAAACCACAGCGAGGGCCCTTGGACGGAAGTTGTGGCGAGTCAGTGTGCGAGTATTACGCCCATGGACCCCGTCATCATAACGCCGGATGACGTAGCTGAGGCGGTCCGTAGAGCCCCGAACTGGAAAAGTCCGGGACTCGACGGACTGCATCACTACTGGCTGAAGGGGTTCATGGTGTGTCACGCTGTGCTCGCCCGTCAGTTTCAAGAGGCTCTCAACCAGAAGTCGCTCCCTAGCCTCTTCACTACTGGGATCACTCATTTGGTTCCTAAAGACCAGGTTACCACAGACCCGAGCAAATACCGCCCCATTACGTGTCTACCCACCATATATAAGACACTGACATCCATTTTGAGCGCGAGAATCACTCGTCACCTGGAGCTAAATCAGGTGATGTCACGCGCTCAAAATGGATGTCGGGGCGGTGGTCGTGGAACTAAGGAACCACTCCTCATTGACGCGGTCATTGGCAAAGTGGTGAAACGCAACCGTCGGAACTTCTCCGCCGCCTGGATAGACTACAGAAAGGCATTCGACTCGGTGCCCCATACATGGCTAAAGAGAGTCCTCGAGCTGTACAAGATAGACTACAGTGAGAGACTTCCTCGAGCAGTGTATGGGGCAGTGGAGTACGATCCTTTGTCATCTAGGTGAGCGGATGATGGCTGCGGAGAACCACATAAGGATGAGAAGGGGTATCTTCCAGGGCGATTGTCTGAGTCCAATCTGGTTCTGCCTCTCCCTGAACCCTCTCAGTACCTTACTGGAGGGATCCGGGAGAGGATTTCAGCTACGGAAAGGAGGGACAAAAGTGACCCACCTTTTTCTATATGGATGACCTTAAGTTATTCGCCTCCAGTCGCTCCCATCTTGTGGAATTGCTAAAAATCACTTGTGAGTTTAGCAGTTCCATTGGAATGGAGCTGGGGACGGATAAGTGTGCGGTCCTCCATGTTGAGAGGGGAAGGGTTGCTAACTCTGAGGGCATAGATTTATCTATGCCCGTCAACTTAAGGACCCTTTCCGAGGCTGAAACATACCGATACCTGTGTATGTCACAGAACATCGGTATCGATGAGGCTGGTGTGAAACAGTCAGTTTGCGACGTGTTTTATGCACGCTTGACCAAAGTGCTTAATAGCCTTTTGTCCGGTGTGAATAAGACACACGCATATAACGGTTGGGTCATGCCTGTCCTTATGTATACCTTTGGCATACTCAGGTGGACTCAGACTGAACTTAACGCCCTGGATAGAAAAGTCCGCACTACCATGACGTCCCATAGGATGCATCATCCGAGATCGTCGGTAATGAGGCTGTACTTGCCGCGAAAGCATGGTGGGCGTGGCTTTCTAAGCGCGCTCACTATGCATAATCGTGAAGTGTGCAGCCTCCGTCATTACTTCCTGGCGAGATCGGATGATCCATTCTATAATGACGTCATTTCTAGTGATAAAGGGCTTACCCCTCTATCCTTGGCCAACGAGCAATGGCAGGACCCAGCAGTGCTTAGCATTTCCGACCGGGAGACCGTATGGAAGGAGAAGGAGCTCCACGGGAGGTACTACAGGGTTCTACATGAGCCCTTCGTAGATACAGTCGCCTCCCTCAACTGGCTACGTTTCGGTGACCTCTTCGGGGAAACCGAGGGTTTTGTCTGTGCAATACAGGATCAGGTTATTAAGACCAAAAACTATCGGAGATACATCCTAAAGGATGGCACCGTCGACGTCTGTCGAGCTTGTCGCCATCCCGGGGAGTCACTTAGACATGTCATCTCCGGTTGTTCGGCGCTTTCTAACTCTGAGTACTTGCACAGGCACAACCTAGTAGCCAGAATTCTACACCAGGCGCTCGCTCTGAAATACGGTCTCGTGGACCGGAAATTGCCGTATTACTAGTACTTGCCGGAAGCCGTGCTCGAAAATGACCGCGCCAGGCTCTACTGGGATCGGGCCATCATCACAGACAGGACTATTCTTGCAAATAAGCCTGATATTGTGCTGATGGACCGGGCACAGTCAAGGATATTTTTGGTCGACATTACCATTCCGTATGACGAGAACCTCGTGAAAGCCGAAACAGATAAGCAAACAAAATATCTGGACCTGGCTCACGAGGTGACCGACATGTGGGGTGGTCTGCCGACCGAAATTATTCCTGTAGTCGTCTCTGCAAACGGGCTAATCCCAGTCAGCCTCTCGGGTCATCTGAGGCGACTGGGACTCCGTGACGGACCGCCCCGGGCTCAAATGCAGAAGGCAGTGGTCCTCGATACCGCCCGCATCGTCCGTCGGTTTCTTTCCCTTTCCCCCTAACCCTCGGCCGTTTGGTCTCCCCTGCCGAGGGCTTCCATCTGGTTGGATCTTTATTTATTTGTGTATTTTTTGTATTTATTTTATTTTATTGATATTTATGTATATTTATCTTTTCATTTTAATTTATAATTATATATTTATAGAAACCAACCAGATGAGAAAACTATACAGATACCCCAAAAATAATAATAAGTTCTTTATTTCCAAGAGGTTGTACATCACGATATTTGCATAACAATATTTAATAAAGCTACATTAGTACATATACTTGAAAACATAGCATCTGCATATCTGCATAGCAATAAGACCGCCTTTTGTTTTTATCTTTGTTTGTTTCTTGTTATGCTATTTGTTTTCTTAGTGTCCAATAAAGGGTATTGTATTGTATTGTATTTGTCCGTATGTCCTACGCTTTAAACTTATCTCAATATTTTTTAATTCAGAAAACATTTAATTCTATTTAAATTCTAAAGTAAAAGCATGTTTTTAATAGGTCAATCATATTATTAGTTATAAGTACTTATTACATTATAAAATTAAAAATGAATGTAAAGTTTCATTTTAGTATTTTTTCCTTTTGTATTTTGATTTTGACATTGAGTTATCATCTGATGGCAAGTGGGTTCACCAGGACCGTATCCCACATTGCCAATTCCAAAAAGGAGAAGTTGCGTTTTCATCTCCGAGAACTAAAAAAATGGCCCATTACATATAATGGCGGCTTCTCACTGCGTGTGTTATCACGTGCCCCACCGTCCGTGTTGATTTGTACGCGAAAGCACGCGCAACGCGCGAGCCCGCGCCACCCGTTTTTGCTTTTTTAACTTTTTTTTGTTTAACTGGCGCGGCGTGGCGCGTGCTTGCCCAAACTCAAAGCAAAATATTAATAAATAACCAGTATTAACTTTTTTTTACTTGACGTCGTTTCAATGATGTCCCTATGTATATTACCGGAGTGTTTGGATGATTAAAATTCATTGTTATGCGTATAATCGGCTAAATATTCAAATAATCGGTAAAAATTTTCAAATAATGGAATCATTATTTCTTTAATGTATTATTTGTTTAATTTAATTTGTATTTTCAAAAATCCTTAAATTACATGAATCATGAATGAAACAAGTTTATTTTTTTACATTGTCAAAGTTTGTGTAGGCAAAACACTCATACACAAGGCCGTGCTAAATATACACTACATAATTTCAATATCCCGCCCTTTTTGTACCAGTTACTCGACTCTACAGAGTCAGTAATTCATTCTTGGGGCGATGTATACGCTTTTACAACAAAATCTCAGAAAATATACAAAATTTGACGTAAGTACACAAAGTTCAAAATCTTTAACATTAAACATTAAACTAAGTTTGTATACATAACAAGTATGTATAACAAGGGCTATTTTATTATTAAGGAATTTATGGATGATAACCCCTGGGAAGGGTGATCACTACCAAGCTATTTCTAATTTGTTTTGTGTTGTTAATTATAACACGCATGATTGTAAGCTTTTATTTTTTTTTAAACTAGTCCCGTTGGGTTTCTTGCTGATTCTTTCCAGCACAGAGATTTTTTTGCGAACCAGTGGTAAATAAAAAAAGTGACTTTCAAGAAGTATTATTCAATATTGAATAAAAAAGTTTCTGTTTCTGTTTCGAGAGCTATCTTTGCGTTATTTTGTGATTTTGTTTTTGTGTTCTTATTTTGTTACTCGGCTGTTAAATTTTTGGACTATTTCTTCTATAATAACTTTTTGTATGTGGTAGAGCCACGTTACATTATATTATAGTTGTAGCACGAATGGGTCGGCTCGACCGGGGCAGGACCACGCTCTCATAGAATACCAGCGTAAAATAGCAGCGTAATGCTGTTGTGTTTCGTATGGTGAGTGTAGAGAACCGGAGACCCTTTTTACTGGAATCGAGGCATTCCATCTTAGTCCTCAGTGATGACAACGCATTTCCATTTGGATTATTAATTGAGGATGCATATTTGTATGTCTATGGGCCATAGCATCCACTTACCATCAGGTGGACTGTGTGCTAGTTTGTCACCCAATGATATAAAAAATATATTCGTTGAAGCATGTGCCCATGTCACAAAGCATGATTGGGCAAAAGTGATAGAAAAAAAAAAAAAAAATGATTATGGATGAATTTGAAAGAGACATACATTTTGACTGCATTATTGAAAATCAAATAATAATTAATATAAACAACCACATCTCTACTAGTTGTACTGAAAGTGATTGAATAAATTTATTAGTAATCTAGTTTCATACATAATACATACATAAACACTCACGCCTGTCACCCAGAGGGGTAGGCAGAGACTACAGACTTCCATTTGGCACGATCCTGACACACCTCTCTCGCCTTCTTCACATCCATACACCTACGCATACATGCTCGTCGGTTAAGGGTACTCCTAATTTGGCCCGTTTTCAATAAATCGCCAATTTGGTCGATAAATTTTCGCCTAGGACGTCCCTTTCCGACTCTGCCATTCACTTTTGCAACATAAATTTTCTTTGTCACTCTTTCCTCATTCATTCTTTCCACATGACCAAACCACCGAAGCATTCCTTTCTTAATCCTGGTCAAAACATCATCTTGCAAACCACACTCTTCTTTTATTACACAATTTCTTACCCTGTCATTCAGATTCAGCCATAACATACTCCTTAACGACCGCATTTCTACTGCGTTCATTCTACTCTCGTGCTTCTTCTGCCACAACCAACTTTCACTATCATACGTTAAAGTAGGGACCAACACAGCATTGTGAATTGCCATACGTGCCTTTTTCGACACATTTTGACTCTTCAAAATAGAGTGTGGGGCCCCATTTATTCTATTTCCTGCATTCACTCGTCTTCTATATCCTTCTCACATCTCCAATCCCTGCTAAATACGCAACCCAGATATACAAACTCATCTACTTGCTCGATCAACTCCCCTTCTATTCTTATTTCACATATCGTCTTACTTTCTTCTCTTTCAAAAACCATAACTTTCGTCTTACTTGCTTTCACTTTCATACCCCTTTCTTTTAATGATCTGTTCATTAATGTAACCATCATTCGCAGCTCGCCCGCCGACGACGCAAGAATAACTTGATCATCGGCGTACAAAAGGCATTTGACGGTTAACTCACCCATTCTTAATCCGCATTCTTCAACTTTCAAATTTTGCAAACACCTGTCCATAAATAGGTTGAACAGCCATGAGGAAGCCACACAGCCCTGTCTGACACCTTTATGGATGCCAAAGCAGTCCGAGTAGACCCGTTGATCCTAACACAAGCACTAGAGTCCCTATAAAGCGACTCCAAATGAATTCAGTGTTTGCCATAGCACATCCCTGTCCACTCTCTCATAAGCCTTTTCAACTCCATGAGCGCACAACTTTTGGTTTTTGGCCAAAAACTTTTCCACGATCATGCGCATGGAAAATACTTGATCTGTACATCCCATTCCCTTTCTAAATCCCGCTTGCACATCCCAAATTTTTTCATCAGTTTCTTTCATGACCCTTTCAATTAGTATCTTAGCCTACAGTTTTCCCACAATGCTAAGAAGGCTGATACCACGGTAGTTTTTACAGTCCTGCTGCGACCCTTTTCCTTTATATACTGGGACTATCACGGCTTTGCACCAGTCTACCGGTACCCGCTTCAGTTCACAGCATAAATTAAACAAGGTGTGCAGCAGGCCTGCCACCCCTTCCTCTCCAGCCCTTAGCATTTCGAGTGAAACTCTATCATATCCGGCAGCCTTACCTGCTTTCATGCTTTTCATTGCTTTCATTATTTCATTCTCTTTCCTCTTCTTTCGGAGTTTCTATTTCATTTATTTTATACATTGTCTCCTCACTCATAAAAAAAACGCTTTCAAAATATTCCTTCTCCTTGAACTCTTCCATCTCTTTGAACTCAAAACTTCATCATTCAGAATATAGCCATTCTCATCTCTTATAGCATTAATTATAGGCTGTTTTGAATGTTTTTTGGAATGGCTGTTTTGAAATTCAAAACATTCAAAACAGCCTATAATCTATAATGATTTCTTATATTTACGCGAACACTATACATGATTAAAACTACTTTTTACGGATTTTATCGCGTTTATTTTTACTTTTTATTTACTTTTATTTTTAATTCCCGACGTTTCGGGCGCTTTCCAGCACCCATGGTCACGGGGGACTGAGATGACTGACGTCCCGATGTCATTGTTAAACCCGGAGTACCTTCAGCTTTTTTAATTATTGTTTATGGTCCGATCAATGCAAAATGAACTGACTATGTCCTGAGGTCTTGCAGTGGTATGCTTGGGTTTAGTTTTAATTTTATTGATTATAGGATCCCAAGCAGGTTGTAGTACCCAGCCTCCTTCTCTATTGAAATTAGGATGTTTTTTAATTTCAATAGCCTCACGTATCATCCTTGGTAGGAATCGGTGTTCTTTCGCGAGAATTTGTGGTCTATCAAATCTGATGTAATGGTTGGGTCCGTCTAGGATATGATCTCACACTGCAGACTTCCCGGAACATTGATGCTTCACATCAGCTATATGTTCTTTTACGCTCGACTGTGGCCGGCTTCACTCGGTCACTGTGACGTAGCGTGTGCCTGCTGTACTACCATATGTCAGAGGTGTCACAGACAAGATTGGCTATATCTTGAAGCGAGCTTCTATTAGAACATTCTACAAGCCGCCGAAGAAGATTAGTCAGTTCCTACCATCCGTCAAGTGTCATATTCCTCTACAAGATGCAGGAGTGTACAAGCTTGATTGTGAATGTGGTCTCTCTTATATAGGACAAACAAAAAGATCAATTAGGACCCGCGTAAAAGAATATATAGCTGATGTGAATCAACGTTCCGGGAAGTCTGCAGTTTGTGATCATATCCTAGACGGACCCAACCATTACATCAGATTTGATAGACCACAAATCCTCGCGAAAGAACACCGATTCCTACCAAGGATGATACGTGAGGCTATTGAAATTAAATAACATCCTAATTTCAATAGAGAAGGACGCTGGGTACTACCACCTGCTTGGGATCCTATAATCAATAAAATTAAAACTAAACCCAAGCATACCACTGCAAGACCTCAGGACATAGTCAGTTCATTTTGCATAGATCGGACCATAAACAATAATTAAAAAAGCTGAAGGTACTCCGGGTTTAACAATGACATCGGGACGTCAGTCATCTCAGTCCCCCATGACCATGGGTGCTGGAAAGCGCCCGAAACGTCGGGAATTAAAAATAAAAGTAAATAAAAAGTAAAAATAAACGCGATAAAATCCGTAAAAGTAGTTTTAATCAAGCCTATAATCTAGTTTCAATCTTAAATTTTTATAACTGTGCCTCTAGAAATAAGCAGTAACAACAAATACGAAGAAACTGATAAATCTTGTGTTTTAAATTATCCGTTTTTAATTTATTCTTGTATTATTCAAACCAAACTGTAAATGATTACCAACTCTAAATAATCGATATCGATTTTTTAAGAATCGAATATTGTACGTTCCCATATTTTGGTTGGCATGCTTGGTGTAATAAAAGTCTGACAGCTGTCAAAATGCATTTCTTAGATTTGATTGACTATAGTCTGCTGATTATTAGGCCTTTACCCCTCACCCCACTGTCCATAGTTATTACTATTTGTGCTACCTGAGTTACACAGTAACCGGGGAAGTTCTTTTCAATAAGGACGTAATTTGCAGATTGTGGAATTGGATGAAGAGGTGGTGCTACCAGTGGAGCGTGCAGATAAACGGTATTTCACTCTGGGAAGAAGACAAGCGGGCGGCACTCTGGAGAAAAACGTTCCGCACGCCGCCGCCATGGAACCGCGCGGACTCATCTCCGACGTCCTCATGCAAGACGCTGCGCTGCATATATACCTGCGCAGTGTCGTGCAGGTAACCTTTGTAACTCAAGTAGTTATTTATTCGGCTCACCCATAACACTATTATTGAGCAGAGAATCGGTTTTATGTCAGGAGTCCACAGGAAATACTCGTTCACACGAATACGGAAATGTCATTTGTTCTATTCTTAACACTAGACATGTATTTTACTAATCTATAATTAATGCTAAAAACTATTTTTATTATTGTTTTTTATCGTCGAAGTAAGATTTATAAACGAGCAAACAATCCACCTGATGGTAAATTGGTGCTGTGGCCCATATACACCTACATCTACTCTCGATCCAGAATGCGTTGTACTCAAAATGAATCTGACGACCCATTACATCAGATTTAATAAGCGACAACGCCTCGCATATCACTGCAAGACTTAAAAAAATACTGTTTACTGTCTATATTTATCGTTGTTGTCTACAGGCTGTTAGTGTAAACACCGTTATCCTTGAACCCAGTGGTTTGGTTTCACTTACAGAACGTAAATTTAATGAAAAATCAACTTTTTTTTAGTAAAATCTCAATTTTTCATTAATTCCTTAATTTTTGTTGAAAGTATGAAGGAATATAAAGTATAAGTATGAAGGAAAAGTAACATCACAGGTTATGTGTACCTATTGTGTGTTTGTTGGAATATTGTGTAGGTAGCTAGCGCGGGCGGTGATCTTTACAGTGATTACGTCTCGCGTATCCATGAATTTACGGACGGTGTCGGACAGAAACTTTTTAAATTTTATGAAACAAAATAGCGTTTTTTTTAAATTCATTGAATTTACATTCTATAAGTGAAATCAAACCACTGGTTTCAAGGATAAAGGTGTTTACACTAACATTCTGTATAAATAATCATTTGAGGTTTCAAATTGAAAGCTATGGGTTTTAGCTTTCATTAATCCAACTGCTTTGGATTGTTATCGATGTAGCTGTGGTCAAAATTGATCAGGAATAAAGAGGGCGGGCTGGACTTAGATTTGTAAATATCATTTCTAGCAACTTTTTCTTTTATAGGTAACAAATACGCTCGCGGTAAACGTTTCCGTATACTATATGACCGCGAGCGGCAATGAGGTGGGTTTATTAGGGGAAGTGAAGCCTGGCCGAATTTTACGCTTACCTCTACAAGCTGTCCATACACCAACTGCTGAGATATTCTTCTCAGTTGAAGGTTTGTATGATGATTATTAAAAATACGTTAAAAGTCATTATTATCCTCGTAGGCAGACCATTGTGGCAGCTGGATAAATACCACTGTAAAATATTTTAATAGCAATTGTTACGAGGCATTTCAACTTAGATATCAGGGCTGATAACACATCAGCATTTTGATCCTTAATCGAGGAACTGTACCCATTTCTTCTATCAGCTCTTTACTTGTACAAAAAATATGCTTATGAGAAAATTCTCGAGTTGTGGCTTTCAGTTCAGATTACTTATTCAATCAATTCGGTTTGTTTATGGATGTCTACGATACAGATTCTGTCACGAAGCGAATCTATAACTCACAGTCCATCGCACCTGAAGTGAATCTGCCACTCCATTTCTTCCCAAAAATATATATTAGCAGACAGTGCTGAAAAATGTTACAATTATGAGCGTTTTTTTAGCCGATACCGATAACAATAAATCACAACCGACACTGATATAAAGCCTTTTAATTTAACGACACGTTATCGTCGATATTTTTTTATAGAATGGGGTAACAAACGAGCACACAGTCCACCTGATGGTAAGTGGATGCTGTGGCCCATAGACATCTACATTTATCCTCGATTAAGGATCAAATGCAGATGCGTTGTCACCCTTGCGGACTAAGATGGAATGCCTAGTTTCCAGTAAAAAGGGTCTCCAGTTTTCTACACTCACCATACGAAACTATTTCACGCTGGTATTCTGTGAGTGCGTGGTCCTACCCCGGCCGAGCCGACCCTTTAGTGCTACAACAATAATGTATATATATCCTAATTTTAATTCTACACGTGCCGCCTGATGCGGCTACGCATAAGCGAAATTCAAAGCTATAAAATTCTTTGATGTGCGAGAGTTTACCGAAAGCGAAGCGATGTGCTTGCGACCTCGCACGAGGTGACGAACGACGAACGTTATGGCGATGTCTGGAGTCGCAAAATGAGAGTGACGGAATAGAGTCTGCTTCTGTTTTTGCGCATGCACTCGCACACTATAACCACAGTTTAAAGAACATAGGATTTTGAAGCGAATGTCCTTGTGCAGAACAACGATGGGGCCATGCGGGGTAGTGGGCGGCGCGACCGTGTGCCAGCGCACTCCACTTAGTCTTCTGTACGATACATGCTGTTGACGGGAGCGTGTTTTTAAATATCTACTTATTTAAACAATTTTAGGATCCGTTTTATAACCTTATCCTGCGTAATGGTTAGGCGGTGAGCTGGCAGAAATTCGGTCTGGATGTTGTTAATTAACGATATATTTTTAAAGTATTTTTATACTTATTGACTAGAAGTGTTCAAGCATATCACCATTATACTCTTTAACGTTTATCTCATTTTATAATTTTAATTTAGTCTGACGAATTGCAGGTTTCACGGTGTCAGTGTCACCATTTATTTGGCGTGAGTTGCAGCAAGAAGTAAAGATTACAAAGTTGCTTCAGTGTGATTCCAAGGACAAAACCAGCGGAGAGAAGTTTTATCTGAAGGTTAGAATTCGGAGACCATTTAGTTTGTTTAGTCGAACCGTCAATTTTTCTTTTTTCAGCCCTGATCACCCTGCAAGCCTATCACTTAGCAATGGTGTACTCTAATAATCCTCTATATTCTAGTTAACTTCTAAAAGGGGTGCCGTAGTATTTCAGGGGCTGAGCGCTAGTAGTAAATATCACAAGCGAGCACCCGGGTTTATGTTCGCCGTCACCAATGATTTATTTTACTCAATATGAGCCAGCGCTTAACTACAATCTCACCTGGTGGTGGTACTACAAAACACGGCCCTGAATCAACTGGATTTATCGACTTCCAGCATGTCATACTAGGTCATCACTCCAATGTATTACCAGTTAATTATGTAGTTCTAACGTTATTTTCATATGTATGCGACCAGGCTGTGGGCACAATGGAGCAAGTTTACTTTGAGCACACAAACCGACACACCTTCGCCTCGTCCTGCTACGACATAGTGCTGAAGCCGGCTGTGAAGCTGCAGAACTCCTTGCCAATTGACATTGTTGTATCACAGTTGGGTTTGAAGAGAACACAGATATTCAAGCCTGGGGAGATGTTCCACTTGTCACATTTGGCTCCCAACAGGGCCTCCATAGTTGTAATGGTGAGTAAATATTCATTTTAACATGTTTTTATTAACTCACTTTCTTGTCTGTCTGTCTGTTTCTTCAGTACAAACTTTGTTATCGATTTTAAAATAACTTCTCGATAAGGTAGACTTGATACGTAAAAATATTTAAGAACTGACTGACGGACTAAAGAGACAGAAAATAATTATTTAAATACTTTATTAATATGTATTAAGCAGACAAAAAAGGATGAAATAGTTTAAAAAAGACTGTTAACTGTAGTACGGTTTAAGACTAACAAGTGATGGTGTGTGTATCGAGCCAATGAAAAAATTATGACTCACCATAATGCTGCAAGATAATCTACTATAATGCTACAAGATAATCTAGCGCTGACGATTCTGCCATAACCATAGATACGCGCACGATCCGCCTGGTTGTTATTTTGAAATATATTTTATATTATCTACTTTTATAAATTAAAGTATTAGGTCCTTACATATGAAATTTGCGTTTTGTACGGGAAGAATATAAAGTCAATTTTTTTTTGTAAAATATATTTAATTATCAAAGTATGCACGTTGTTATCTATGCACTTTTGCCGTCTCATAGTTAGTTCATTGATCCCTTTAACTAAAAAAACCATGGGGGCGAGAATCAATAAACTCTTTGAAGGCGGTTTGGATAGCCGCATCGGAGTAGAATTTTTCCTTGTAAGAAGTTGTCCATATTCCGGAAAAAATGGTAATCTGTTGGAGCAAGGGCCGTGGAGTACGATGGATGTCGCAGACATTCCAATTATAGCTCATCTAACTTAGTGGTTGTTTGTTGTCCAGTATGTGGTCTTGCGTTGTTGTGAAGCAGTAGTGACCTAGAGCGATTGACCAATCTCGGTTGTTTAGCAGCTAGTTCTTCCTTCATGGGCTACAGTTGCTAGATATCTGCCGTAATCGTTTGGCCAGATTTTAGAAAGCTGTAGTGAACGACACCGTCGCTAGTCCACCAAACACACGCACACGCACACGCGCAAGCGCACGCACGCACACACGCACACACGCACGTACGCACTCGCACACACGTACACACACACGACACGCACACGCACGCACGCACGCACATACACACACACACACACACACACACCACACACACACATACACACACATACGTACACACACACGTACACACACACACACACGTACACACACACGTACACACACTCTTGCACACACACGCGCACACACACTTGCACACACACGTGCACACACACTCACACACATACACGTACACATACACACGCACACAAACACGTGCACACGCACGTACACACACTTGCACACACACGTACAAACATACGCGTACAAACACACACACACACGTACACACACACACACGTACACACACACACACACACACACACACACACAGGAGAATCGCTCGCTGAGCATCCAAACTCCGTACCGTACTCTTCCTGAGCGTGTTTGCTCAGGCTGCCGCTCGTATTCGGGGGGGGGGGGGGGGGGGGAAATTCTGCTCGATACTAAACCTGTTTGAGGCAAACGGATCAATAAGTCAAAGGCGCCCCTCGCCTGCAACATCAGGGGACTTCATTCAAATCTTAACGCCGTCCACTACCATCTGGAAACGGCGAAGCCGGCCTTGCTCTTTCTAACCGAGACTCGGGTGTCCTCTCCGGCTGATACTTCATATCTCTCTTATCCGGGGTACAGATTAGAACACTCTTATGTGCCCCCCGGCTGGAGTTTGAGTGTACGTCAGAGGGGACATCTATTTTCGACGCCTCGGCAGCCTTGAAGGTACTGACCTGTCCATCTTTAGGCTACGCGTAGACAGCGACGACCATCCCCGCGTCTATAGGTGCCTATGTAGGTCCCATTGCGGTAATGCCGACACAGACCGACTGATCACCCACGTCCAGATGGCTGTAGACTCTGTGCTACAACAGGTCCTATCCGTAGAGATCGTGATACTTGGTGATTGTAACGCCCACCATGCTGAATGGCTTAGTTACACGTACGTACACACGCACGTACACACACGCACGTGCACACACACGTACACACACACACACGTGAACACACATGCACACACACATGAACACGCGTGCACACACACTTGCACTAACACGTAAACACACACTAACGTACACACACACACACACACACACGCATACACACACAAACACGTGCACACACACGTGCACACTGTCACACACGTGCACACACACGTGCACACAACACACAACACACATCACACACACACACACGTACAAACATACGCGCAAAAACACGCACGCGCACACACACACACACACACACACACACACACACACGTACACAAACACACACACACGTACACATACACACACACACACACACACACACACACACACACACACACACACACACACATACACGCACGCACGCACATACACACACACGCACACACACACACCACACACACACATACACACACATACGTACACACACACGTACACACACACACACACGTACACACACACACGTACACACACACACACACACACACACACACGTGCACACACACTTGCACACACAC